>JAGPOW010003316.1:129618906-129628991 GCA_030014935.1 Caiman crocodilus
GACCCTGGTACTCGTTCCTGCCATTGGCGGGGGGTCAGACTAGATGGCCTGCTTTAGGCCCCTTCTGACCCTAGACACTATGATACTATGATACTATGATACTATATAGAGAGAGAAATTATGTGTTTAGCAAAGAGAGTTTGGAATGTGAGAAAAATGATGATAAATGGGGTAGTAAAGATACAAAGAGAAAAGTGATCAGGTTCTATAGGGGCCTGCACACTATAGGAAGAAAAAAGAGAAGAGGCATGACAGTAGAGAGAAAAGAGAAGAGGTGTGACAGTAGAAAGAAAAGAGGGAAACTTTAAAAAGAAGAAAAAAGCATGAAAGAAATTATTAATGATGGCATAACAAATCAGTGTTACAATTAAGTTTGCACAAGTCTCGAGACAATCGTGAGAACCCCCACATGGGGGGCATTAAATTCGAGCCTAAAGTATCTTGTCTAAGCTAATGAACGCTTTAATTGCTTTGTGTTTCTTATTAATCGTAGTAATCATTTTTACATATTGGTGTGTTTTATAATGTGTAAAAAAGAAATAACCTGCAATTTGTATACACCCATCAACTACCTCTACCTTGTAACGACGCAACGAGTTTGTATATGAATGTCGCTCTTACCTAAGTTTTGTCTATTGTGTCATGGCCAGGGGGGCATGTCACAACCCAAATCAAGTAAGTGTCCCTGACACAATAGACCACCCCTCTGCATGATTGGCATTGAGACCACCCCTCTGTATGACTGACATTGTTCTAAATTTGGTAAGTTCTGCCTGATTAAGTATTCCTACTTGGCAAATTTTCATTGGCTACTCTAAAGGTATAAAAGTCTGCATAGTTTCTGCCCAAGTTGGAGCGGAGCACATTCTGACCATGTTGCAGGAAAGACCTCGCAGAGCTCTGAGCATGCTGCAAAGAGCTCTGAGCACGTGGCAGGCTCACTGTGGTGGATTGACCACTCACCACTGGTTCCCCGTCAGTGACCTCCCAACATACCCCTTCACTGCGCGCTTTCGTCTGTTCACTCGATGCGGTAAACCGAATTGTAACTACACAAGTGAGCATACAGCCTGCGTCACGGCCACCAGTGGTGTAAGTAAAATCTATTTTAAAACCAATACACTGTTCTGCCTCTCCATCTGCCAGCCCACCTGACTTCCACTTGATTAAACACTGTTTCCCTCAGTCGGCTCTGACCAGTTGGCCGGCCAAGACAAAGGCCAGTAGCAGTCATATAGTTACTGGGAGCATCTATACGAGTCGCTGACTGTGGTGTTGCCTAATCAGCTCGGCAGTAAAGTATCACTGGTCTACACATGTGCACCTATTAGGCAGAAGTAAACTAATTAACTTTGCTACAAGTTGATACTACTAGATACAAGTACTACCCTACTTACTATATTTACTCCACCAGAATGAATGTGCAGATCCTGATGGGGCTGGCTGGTTCACGAGGGTGCTTCAGCTAGCCTGGCACTGAAACACCCTCATGCACTAGCCAGCTCCTCTGCCGCAAGTTGAGTTGGGTCACAGTAGTTCTGGGTGCTCTGGCTGACCCCCAGGGCCCTCTGCCATCTGAGGCTGTGCTGCTCTGGCTCAACATACTGCTGTCCTGGGCGTACATGTGAATGCTGTTCCCAGGAACAATAAACTCCAGCACAAACTGTTTCAGTGTTTATTGCATTGCATTAATATTCATGTGTAGATGTGCACTCACTGGCAACAAACTTTCTAAAATCCCACAACAAAATACCTATATATTAAATAGCAATGCTGTAATACTTATTAATGTCACATACACAGAGTATTTACAGTTATAAGTATTTGATCAGAATACTTACAACTGGACTAGGCAGAAAGACTTTACCTCTCCTATGATGGCTCCCTACAATTAGCTAGGCTAGCAAAGACCTCCTCTCTCTTGTTCTATTTTATTCACTCAGATTTTCATTGCAGCCTTTTATGAGTTACTGAAACTGACTAAATAATCTATCTTATTGTTCCCAAAATGCAAACCCTTTGTTTACCTTGTTTTCTTCTACTCCAAGTGTTCAAAAAGTTTTGGTCTTGAAGGGCCATTTCCAAAAGGCAATCCTGGGTGTCAGGCCATATCAAAGAGTCCTGTGAACTACATTTCGCCTGGGGGTCACATTTTGGGAATCCCTGGAAATGTACTGGATGTACTGGGGCCAAAGTAGTTGGCCTATGTATCTTCCTGGCTTGGTCTACCAACTTTACTGGCTCCTTTTCTTTGTTTCAGGCTTATTACTTTCTACCCTAACAACATTGGCATTTTGAATCTCTCTATTTGTCTTTCTCTCTGCTTAAAACATGAATTCCTGAAGATTTGATCCATGCTTGTATATAAAATATATATTAATATATACCATCACCTATTACTTATTACATTTCTTTAGCATACTGCAGCATGCTTTCTAAAAACTGCAAAGATCCTTCAGTGATATTTTCTAAGAAGGGGGCTCTCTACCCTAGGATTCAGCTTCAGAGCCTGAATTATCTTTTGATTTCAACAAATTCATTGTCTACTGGGTCAATTTATCAAATAACAATTTATACCATTTCAGGTTTCAATGAAAGGTTTCCTTTATGAAATTCAGATGTCATTAGGGGGGTATGCGTGCATGCGTGTGTGTGTGTGTGTGTTCATATATCTTCTTGGTGACTCAGTGGTATTCATGTAGAAGAGACACAAAGGACTCTGCAAGGAAAATGTATAGACTCTAAAAGAAAGTGGTACTAAACCCATATGTTTTTTAAATATACTTTTTAGAGTCTATATATTTGCTTTAAAAGGTTTCTAGAAATTAGATCATTCTTTATTAAATCCATAAACTTTTAAAGTAATGTATATGATATTTACAGGCCTGAATTGTATGAAAACATATTTGCTTAAAATATTTCTTTAGAATTAAAAAAAAGTATAAACTCATTGGAAATATCTACCATTTATTGAATGGTGGCATTAAATAGGTGTACTGCCAGAACAATACACCAATGCAAGAAGTATCAAACTAGTCAAACAAAACAATTGTATTAACTTCAGCTGTATTCAAAAGTAGTGACTGAAGTGACATATTTGATGCAATGTCATGAAATGAGGCAGTGAAGCAAAGATGTCAGCTTGCAGCAAAACAAAAGCAAGTGGTTATGTTCTAGAACTTAAACTGTCATGAAGAAGAGTTTAATTTATGCTCATTTGTGTATGAGATATCATCTCATACAGAGGAATACAGAAATCAGTGAGGCATCTCAAGGCAGCTGCCAACAGCATTAGTGTTAAATTCTTGGATGTGATAGGTAGGAGATTTATTTTTTTAAATGTATAGGTATCTTTATTTTTAATGAGCTTTAAATGTTGACTTCAGATAGGGAATTTTAACCTCATTTTTGAGTGATGTATGCATCTGAAAAAATATCCATATCTGTCTGTCTGTCTCTCTGGTATGTGAGGCTCCTTTTTTAAATATTCTTTGTCAATCACATTTAAAATAAAATTTCCCTATATAAAAAAGTTAAGATAATGATGCATTTAAAATTGATTTTATTTACATAATATGAATGCCTTGAACTTTCAGAGCAGATGCCATTCAATAATACGAGCACACATTATAAACATTAAGTTAACAACTTTGTTTACAATGCTGTTACAAGGTACAAAAATGTTATTGCCATTTTACCATAAGGTAGTTGAAACAAGGTAATATTAAGAGCATCCTATCACTGATGTCAAGGATTTTTACATAACTTTGTAAGTGGTTTACTTAATGTCCCACAGGAAATCTGGTTTAGGGGAGTCAGGAGAAGAATTGTATGTCAAAGACAATGCAATCTTCTCTCTCTAACAGCACAATGCAAGGTAGGGCAGGAAGGCACCTTAGGTTGAAAAAATGTGGCTTAGTGTAATCCATCTCAACCTGAGTCAAGATCCTGTGAGTGCAAGTGTTTGCCATTTGCTAGGAGGAGATGCAGGCAGCCAGAGGTAAGCAAGTTGGGGGAAAGAAGTGGGTGGTGGGATCAGGGAGGTGGGTCCACAGGGGGGAGAATCTGGTAGGTGTGATGGGGTTTGCCTGGTCTGGAGGGAGAAGGAAATGTCCAACCTGTGAAGGGTAGTTCAGGTGTGGGGAATAACACAGTCAGGACTTAAGGGCAGCAGTAAAATAGCAAAGCCCACAGGGCTGTGGAGAGTGCCTGTATTTTGTCAGCTCTGGGGTAGTCATACAAGTGTTCCCTAGGCCAGGTTAACCCTTGCTAGTTGAGTTAACTCCTGCCAGTCTAACATTAGTTCACCTATGAGGTTAACCAACTAGATCGGGGGGCCATTTTTAAAGCACTGTGAATACTTGCATATGAGGGACATTTAGATCATCCTAACTTTGGTTAGGGAGATCTAAATGTTGCACCTGTACATACCCTATGAGACTAACGGGTTCAGAGAGGTGTGAGCTGTCATGGGCAATGGCTTATAGTGTTGATTAGAGGCAGACAAGGTTCCTTGGGTGAATTTGATATCTTTTATTAGACCAACCCAAATAGTTGGAGAATAGATATTGTTAGTTAGTGTTAGTTAGTGTTGGTTAGATGAATTGTGGTAAACAAGAGTGGTCCCTTCAGGTGTTAACTGCCTTTTTTACCTCAATTCACTGATTTAACTTCCTTGGCAGTGTCTCATCTCCCCGTCTCTTTTCTATACATCTCTCTGTCTATTTCTGCTAGTCCCTTAATAGTATCTGATTAAACTAGGCTGTTGCCTATGAAAGCTCATGCCTAGAGATGAAACTTTAAATCTGGGGGCCTGGAATGGCATGGGCATGGGCAGGGGAAGGGAGAAGGGAGGGTTGGGGATTACTTACCTTCACATGCAAGTTGCTGCAGCAGTATGAGGCCCTCCAGCATGGGCTGTGGAAATAATGTAGACTCTCTGTAGGCTGTCATTCTGGCACTTGCTCTGAATTAGCGCCCAGGGCTGGTGACCTGGTTGCCCCACCACCCCCAATTACAGTATTTCTCATGCATCTCTGAACCACTTGCCACCCTGACCTACCTTCTGCCTGATTTTAAGCTAACTATCTCTGTAAACGTATAATCTGAATGTACCACTTCTGTTATCTTATGACGTTGTTTATTATGATATTACTTCAGTATTTATATAAAGTTAACATGCATAGGCCTGAATCAGGATCAGGGTCCCATAGTGCTCATCATTGTTCAAACACAGAGCTGAATGCAGTCTAAAATGCATTCTAATATCTGAAGAATTGATCAAATTCTCATCAAATTCAACAGTACTTGGATCCTGCAGTAGGTATGTTGCTACTACATAGTATTCTGGTAGTCTCAACATTTGGAAAAAAACATCACAACATATTGTGTCAAGCTTGCTCTGCATATGCTCATTAATATTGTGTAAAAATACCTTGTGAAAATTTAGGTGAAAAAAAACCCCTATTATTCATATGCAATATATCCCTTCTTGTCAATGAAAAAATATTTTCAAATTTCCTATTTAAACTGCTATTATAAAAAATAGCCTGAAGAGTTTCAGTTTAAACTTAATTAAAAAAAAACAAAGTGGAGGGAAGGTGTGTGGGAGGGGAAGAGGAGGGGGAGCATTAGAGACTCATACTCCTGTTACCTCATTTTATAAATAAATATAATAGTAACATATGATACAAAGAGACAGCCTGGGTTGCCCAGGCCAATCCCCTAAATTTACAGGCAAACATTTATCCAAATGTTTGCCTGTACCAGACTATTTGCTCTGGCTTTTCTCTCTAACCATAGGCAGAAAGCATCTGATTAAGTAAAAACAAAAAAACCCCAATAAAACAAAAGTCAACATAAAATGTGCTACAGAAAGAGAATAGGAGAGGGAAAAAAGGTGCTACCAATGTGTTGGCCATGACAATGGCAAATAATTTATTATATACTCAAAGTTCACAGCAACAATAAAACTATGCCTCCTGTTACAGAGAATGGTAAAAGGAAAAATAGTCCAAAGTCCCTTGCCAATTTGACCAGCAAGAGAAACATGTCTTCTTCACTCCATATCTAAGAGCTGATTTGGCCATGAGCTTGTGATGGATGTGAAAGGGAGATGAGATGACAGAACAAGACTCATCACCCAGAGACCTAAGAGTTTTTTCAGTACCACTGGAAGAACTAAATACCCCTGCCAATCTCTCACCTCTATGAAGGTTAAAGAATGGCTTACACTAGTTTGCATTTGAAGTTATTTTCTTTCAGTTACACCAGTTTTATGATTGTAAGTTGTACTTCAGTATTATGTTGAGAATAGAACAGATTTGTACTTAAAACACAGTATCTTAAGTAAAATTTTAGGCTCTTTTGTAAGCTTGCCCTGACATCTGGTGGATATTTAGAATAGCAAAGCTAGAAATGTATATTCCCACACATGATTAAAGTGTAATACTTTGATTATGTATCCTAGGACCATATTTTGCTCTTCTGTGGAAAGACTCCTGGGAAAGTAAACTAAGTAGCAAAATATTACGTTTTGGTTCTTGGTAGGGTGGGGAGTTCTGCCTCATGAGCCCCAAGAAACCAGGATTTTGGAACCACAAATCCATATATCTTCTGATATTTGTGTAGCAGTTGTGAAATCCCTTGAACACAAGTCTCCTAACATCCCACCAGTCTGTGTCCAGCCATGCTTTCATCAGCTCTGGGTAATGTTATTCTACTGCTTGCTACCCCAAAGACTTGCTCTTAGTGGTTCCAGATTATGGATGGCCCTCTTCTCAGAAGTAAATACATCCTTATGCCATATACTTTATTGGATAAGACTCTTACTAAATTTTTACAGATGTACTATCCAATTTTGCTGTTCTTGAAAGTCTCCCTCTCTCTTTTGTTCTTTTTAATATGTTGTTCTATTTCATGCTAGCTCAATTTTTCCTTTTCATAAAGGCTGCTTGCAGACATTAAAACAAAACAAAAGAAGATTTACCAGAAGCAGTAGCATGTTACTTCAGTCCAGCTCTGAAGCATCTGTAAAGATTGGGTGCTTCATCACTGCTTTTTTGGCACTTTTAGTTAAAGCTGATTCAATCATCTATTAGATAAAAGCACCCAAAAGAGCTCCACTAAAGTGTCTGTTCCTTCTGGATGCTGCAGAACGAGGTTGAAATAATGTGCTGTCTCTTTTGGGCATGCGTGAAGCTCAGCTCAGGAATGCACTAAATTTAAAATAAAGAGCCTTTTTTAAATCTGCAAGCAGCTAAATTTGCTAAGATTATTTTACACTAAATCTTTCCTCTCTCACTGACCAATGTATCTTGTCTCCAGTGGCATTAGGCAGAGATTAGCATCCTTATCTCCTCCAGCTTAAACCCCTAAACAATCACAGTCTCTCTTTGGTCCAATTGGTCTTTATCATTGCACAAAAAGTGGAATGGTTTCAACAGGAAAGAGTGAGTCCTTGCCCTCCAATATATTATATCACAACCCAAGAATAGACTGTAGCCTAGTGGTTGGTCCATTCCTTAGAGGTAAAAGATGCACATTTGAATTTTCTCAGGCAGTGAAGGAAATTAGAACCCATTACTTTGGGTGAGGGCTTTAGCCACTGAATTGATACTTAAAGGCTGGACGGGAACACTTTTACCTCCATCTATGACTATTTCTGCATGGAGCCCAACACATTAGGTGCAACCTGACAACAACTACCAGATCAGATTCTGCAAGTAAAATAGGTGGAGAAAGTTCCTGTTTGAGAATCTCCTGGGGCTTAGATGTGAGCTATGTGTCTAGCTGCTGAGCACTGTATGGGCAGCAGTTTCAAAGAATGCCCAGAAGTTGGCTGTAGAGCATTTTAATAACATTGTTAGGGATATTAGCTGCCTCCAGAGTACATTATGTGGAGGTTTTGAAAATTATAATTTTGGACCTAGGTGTGAGGTAAGTCTACATCACTCTCTCTGCATGCCTTAGAGCAGATGCATGCCCAACCAACATTCTTCCATTCACATACAGCAAATCTAGAAATGGGTCAGTGAAGCTGCACCAACAGCATTCAACACAATGGAGAAGGAGAAGGAAGAGAAAGGAAGAAGGGGAGAAGGAATCCACAACATACATACAGGCTGGGGAGTTCCCTTCTTGAAAGCACAGAGGCAGAAAAAGATCTTGGAGTCATTATTGACTCCAAGATGAACATGAGCTACCAATGCCAGACTGCAGCCAGCAAGGCCAGCCATACCTTGTCATGCATCCAAAGGTGCATCTCAAGCCTGTCCAGAGAGGTGATACTCCCCCTCCATGCGGCTTTGGTCAGGCTGCAGTTGGAGTACTGCATCCAGTACTGGGTGCCACACTTCAAAAGGGATGAGACAACCTGGAGAGGGTTCAGAGGAGGGCCACCTGCTTGGTGAGAGGGCAGCAGACGGGCCCTATGAGGAGAGACTGAGGGATATGAACCTGTTCAGCCTTATCAAGAGGAGGCTGTGGGGGACCTGTTGGCTGCCTACAAACTCATCAGGGGAGATAAACAGCAAATAGGTAGAGTCCTTTTCTCCCCAGCACCACCTGGGGTCACAAGGAACAATGGTAATAAGCTGATGGAGAATAGGTTTAAGTTAGAGATTAGAAGGCAATATTTTACAGTTAGGGTAGCCAAAATCTGGAACCAACTTCCTAGGGAAGTGGTCCTTGCCCTTACCTTGGCCAAATTCAAGAGGAGTTTAGATGATCACTTGTCTGGGGTCTTGTGAACCCAACATTCATCCCTGTCTGTGGCAGCAGATCAGGCTAGATAATCTGTTTAGGTCCTTCTTGACTCTAGCTACCATGAAACTATGAAACAACTGTCAAATATACCTGAGGCAGAGGTCTCAATAATGACAAGAAGTGTTCACCCCTGGAATACCTTCACTGCTGTATTCCTGGGTTTGTTATGAGCAAACAGCAGATGGTGAAGAGGCCACACAGTGAAGCATCTCTCCCTAGAAATGCTGGGAGCGTAGTGTAGAAATCCCCAGAGATACCTAAATTCTTAGGATATAGGCTATCCTAAGGGGCTTTTTCATCCCGAATACTTTATCCTAAGCTGAACTAGGGAGGCAAAACATTAAAGTGATAGTTGTGTCACTTTTAAAATGTTACCTTTGATACAATAGAGAGTAGTACTATACTAACTCTGTTTTTTTTTTTTTCCAAATAGCCACTTTTCTGTAGAAACAATGTTCACAATTAACAACGAATCAGGGACACCTTAAATCAAGGTCTGTCTATTGCATAATGAAAGCAGATTAATCTGTCTAATGCAGTATCATACAGTTATTGATGCACAACATCAGTGTCCAAGAGAAAATCACCACTTCTCCATAATGAAGTTATCTGTAAGCCTTCCAAAGTATTCTCAGTACTCAGTTTGTCATTGTTATAACAGTCATTACTACAGATAACAACAGCCATTGCCTTATTTGAGAAGCAATGGTTAAGACAAGGGGTTGGCAGCATATGGCACACAGGATGGATGCAGCCCTTTTAACCAATGTATTTGATCTACCATTATGGAGGTTTTGCCTGTGCTCACACAGGCAGCAAGGAGCTATGTTGAGACAAGGCAGATTCCAGCTGTGTTCATGTTGCTGCTGCTTCTCCCTACCCCTCTGGCTCCAGTCTGACAAGGCTAGCTGGTTTTAGCAATATATTTCATAGTTTCATAGTACTAGGGTCAGAAGGGGCCTAAGCAGGCCATCTAGTCTAACCCCCCACCAGTGGCAGGATCAAGTGCCAGGGTCACAGGACCCCAGCCAAGTACCTATCTAATCTACTCTTAAAGATGCCCAAGCTAGGAGCAAGAACAACTTCCCTAGGAAGCTGGTTCCACATCCTAACCACCCTAACTGTGAAGTAGTGTTTCCTAATGCCCAACCTAAACCTGCTCTCCAGTAACTTGTGACCACTGGTCCTAGTTATCCCTGGTGGTGCCCGGGAAAAAAGAGCTGCCCTATTTCCTGCTGATCACCCCTCAGCAGGTTATAGGCAGCCACCAGGTCCCCCCTCAGCCTCCGTTTACTGAGGCTGAACAGGTTCAGGTCCCT
>JAGPOW010003316.1:129644186-129712099 GCA_030014935.1 Caiman crocodilus
CCCCGGCACTTGTTTCCTGCCATTGGCAGGGGGTCAGACTAGATGGCCTGCTCTAGGCCCCTTCTGACCCTAGTTACTATGAAACTATGAAACTATGAATAGCAGTTACACCAACAATGAAAGGGGTGGAGGATGGTCTTGGAACTGCTTAGTTCGCAGCCTGTAGCTAGGACACTTTGCTAGGCAGTGGGAAATGTATTTTTTAACCATCAATTGCTAGCAAAGGGGCCTAGAACCTGAGACTTCAACTACTTGGGCAAGAGTCCTAATTACAAGTCTGTTGGACTAACAGGTAGGAGGGCTATCCCTTCACCCTCTTCATCTAGCACTTGGTAGTTGTATTTTTTTCTGTAACTAGTATTCCAGTGCTTTAATGAAGCTATGTATGTCCTAGGTGGAACAGGGTTACAACAGTGTAAGTGACCACATCATATCACTTTGATCATGCTCAGAAGGGTCAGTGAGTGCTTCAGAGGAACACAATCTGATATTCATGGAAGTGGTCCAAATACCACTCATGTGCCAAGAAGGGGAATTAAATGTGTGCCAAATGTGCTCCATATCTAATTAGTACTTACACAGCATGACAAAATCTTAGTGGACCAAGGATCTTTAATATTTACTTACTATTCTCTTTACTGGGTTCATCTATACGTGTGATGAATGTGCAGGAAGAAACTCTGGAGCCAATTACTCTGGAGTTTATTTCTCCCAGGGGTGCTATTTGAACATGCACCCAGGACTGCAGTATGTTAAGTCAGGGCAGGGCAGCCTGAGCAGGCAAGTGTCCCAGGGAGTCAGCTTGCCAGCCCAGTCAGGTGCTACTCCCCTTGGCTCAAGATGCTGCAAAGTAGCTGGTTAGGGCACGAGAATACTTCAGTGTGTGGCTAGCCAGCAGGAAGGCCCCACGCTGAAGCACCCTTGTGCTGCAGCCTGCTGGAGTAAAATCAACATGAGCACTGCTGTGGAATAAAAACGTCCACAGCAGGATACTTGTGTTTACCAGGTATGGTACCATACTTTGATGTGTACCATCCTGCTGCAGTGTAAATGAATTTACTCTTGTCTAATAGAGGTGCATGCCTAGATGCCTGACATTTACTGTGTAGCTAATTAGTCTACCGCACAGTAAACATCTTGTGTAGATGCTCCCGATATTGTTTAATTTACTATTGCTGTCTGCGTAATCAATGGCAAAATTCCATTGGTTTAAAGAAATACAGGATTTGGTCAACACCGGTGCTGACAAATGTAAACCCCCCCCCGAAAACAGCTCTTTACTGGAAGAGGCAGCGCATTAGTTCAACCCGCGTCTGTGGCATCTGTATAGATTGAGCGCTTCAGCGGAGCTTTTTAGCAAATTAATTAGTTTCCATAAATAAATTATGTTTAAAACATAGTAAATTATCATGTATAATTGGGGACTCTGCAAATTAATTTGATTCAATCAGCTATTAGATAAAAGCACAAAAATTCTCCATTGAAGTGCTCAATCCATACAGATGTTGAGTGAGACAGGGCCAATTAATTTGATACCGCTTCTGGGCATGCGCTGTGGTTGGTATGGAGTATGCAGAGCTGAAAGTAGAGCGCTGTGGTTTTTTTCTTTTTTCTACATTTGTAAGCAGCCTAAGGTGTCAATTAAAAAGTATCTTATGAAAACTTACCATCTGTTTTTATTTTTGTATTGATTTTAAAAAGCTGTGTTTTTACAAACATATTTTCTAATTACATTACTTTCTTCATGTACTTCTCCTGAACTATACTTCCCAGATGATATTGCAACTTAAGAATCTTTTCTGTAGATTCCCATTTTAAAGTTGTTACAGTATGATAAATATTGAATTAGAACAACAACCTTTCACAGGTACAAAAATAGCTCACCCTTCTGATCTCATTATTTTCTCCCATTCTTCCTCTAAATATAATAGCTTTCTGTCCTTGAATTGCAGTGCTTAAAATATCTATGACTCATTAATTATAAGAAAAAATACTCTTTGTATTCAATAGAAATAGTGTTAATCATTGACTATCCCAGCAGTGTCCCAGGATAAGTTAGATGAAAAGCATTCTTATTTCTTTCTACTAAGAGATAAATCTGGGGTACTGCCCTAATTCCCCAGAATGATGGACAATGTATTGTTCATGTTTAAAGTCCATATACTAAATGTTGGAAACTTTATTATTTGAACATACAAGGACAGAAAAAACTCATTAATGTGTATCAGACATATTTAAAAAAATGATTTGGATCACATTTCTGTAATGCTAGTGAGTGTCTATATAAAAAGATAGGAAAAATCAATAGTCATCAAGGGGAGAGGTGGAATATGTAATATACATATCTCATAGTTTCCAGAGTTCTACACTGAACTTCAAGTTAGGTAGTATAATTGTTCCTTATTTCAAAGCTGCTCAGCACCTGCAAAATTTACTGAAATATAGGGGCTTTAAGTGTATTTAGCATCTTTTTAAATCGGGTCTTTTACTTACGTAGTGAGATATGGTTTCACATAAGTTAGTTTTGCAATCAAAGTTGTAAATTTGGCTAACGATTTATCTATATCTATTTTTAAAATGTTGAGACTATGTGGTGATGGTTCAAAAAAGCATTTGAAAATAGATGTCAGCTGCTAAGATATTCCCCAAATTTCTACTTTCTTATGGACATCATTGTTTCAGTGGGTTTATAGATCCAAAATACACATTAAAATATGAAATTTGGGGTGTATTTCAAGCAGTGAATTAAACACATGGTTTTTAATAGCTTTGATAGCTATGGAAATAATAAATTTAAAAATGACATGCATCGAAACCTTAAAATCCAATAATACCAATAACCAATAACTTCAAAACTTTGGTTAAACAACTGGCTTCTTCCCAAAGAGTGAAGCAAATTCTAATTTGGAAAGCATGAACTTTGAGAAAGTTTGCAACTGTATTCAGTTCTACGCTGCGTGACATGGGACCTTATCTAATAAAATAACTCCCTTTATGAAGAATCACATTTTATTAACAACACAGTACAATTTATAATCATGCACACTGGGTATATCTACATGTGCAATTAATGTGCCTGAACTTCCTGCATATAAAATTCAGGCACATTTAACTGCAGCCCTGAACAAATCTGAAAATGTACCCATCAGGAGCAAATTTGTATCTGTATCAACCAGTACTAGAAAAAAGCCTAATAGACTAATCTGCTGTGCAGTAATTGCTGCACATATGTAGATGGTGATACTTTACTGTGCATTAGATTAATTTAATGCACAGTAAAGTATCTTTGTAGATACACCCACTGAGAATTCCAACCTATGCCTATACAGAATTAGTACTGTATCTACTTGAATATAAGATGGCCCTGAATTTGAGATGACTCCCCAGTAATTAAATTTGGTAACCCTTGCCAGCATGCTAGGCTGGGTGATATGCCAGATTCTGGATCCTCAAGGTGTCAATAGCCCTGGAAACTCCCCCTAGCAGGCCTGCTGACTGACACACCCCTTGGAGAGGTGTATGCCTCAACCTCACTGCTCAAGAATTGACTTTAATTCCAATAAACAAATGGGTTTCTTTATTATACACAACTATATACAGAAAAGAAATGATTAATGAAGCGAATAAATACACACACACATATCAATAGTTAATAATAAAACCAACAATTTAAATACAATTTACAATTGCAACAATAGATAAATAATTTCACCACATTGGAATTACATCCACATTGGAATTACATTCCACTTGCATCAAACAACCTCAGTGATTACATTCACCTGGTTATAACACTTTAAAACATCTCCCCACCTCCCATAAGCCAGTTGATTTTCCACTGGTAACATTCTCCTTTCCATAACAATAAATGGCACTAGCTTTAATTATGTTCCACCACTAGGTGGGAAAAGAGAGGCTTCTGCTGCTCTGGGGAAGTTGGACTTTTTGCTCTTTCCTAGTAACTCAGCAAAAAACAAGTCTCCAGTTAGTCACTGCAGGTAATAGGCTTATTTTCTTTAGTTGCCTTCTGTGTCCCTGTTTCACAGCTCTGACTCTGGATGGGGAATCAGTTTCTCCTGGGATGACTTAAGCTCTCCTCAGTCTTGAAGTCTGCTCCCCAGCAAGCCTCAGTTCTATTCCCTCTGCCTTGAGGGGAAGGAGAGGATGAGTTTCTGCCCCTCTCTCCAGGATGGTGTAGTAGTCCTGCAGTTTCTCAGCAGTTGCTTTTCCCTCCCTCAGATCTTATGGCTCCATAGCAGCCAGAGCCTGGGGGGCTCTGCAATGGGGGCTCTGGTTACAAGTTAAATCCTCCAGTAAAAAACATGCATTGTGTACAGCATACCCTCCATTTGGAAAAGCTATAAACTTTTTGTTGCCTTTCCTGCAAAGTTCTTAGGTACTGGGGCTGTGCAAAACAGCACTGTTCCATTTTGACTTGTGTTTCAAGGTTTTGACAGAACAGTATTTTGTTTCAAATTTCATTTTGATTCAGAACTGCTGTTCCATTTCATTTAATTGAAGCAGTAATGTTGTTTTGAGGCTGTTTCGATGTTTCCCTGAAACTCATCCAAATTAATTCAGCCCAGATGGGCTAAGGAATGAACTCAGCCCAGGTAGGCTAAGTTTCCCTCCCCAGCATGATAATCAGGCTGGGGAACTGGACTGGGGGCAATCTGCTGGACCTCTGCACAATGGGGCTGGAGAAGGGAACTCAGTCCAGCTAGGCTGAGTTTCTCTCCCCAGCACAACCCTCAGGCTGGGGAAATGAACTCACCCCAACTGGGCTGAGTTCCCCTCCCCAGCCCCACTGTGGGGAGGTCCAGCAGCTTGCCCCAGCCCAATCATTGCTCTGGGGAGGGGAACTTGGCTCAGCTGGGCTGAGTTCATTTGGATGAGTTTCAGGGAAACAAACTCAGCCCAGCTGGGCTGACTTCCCCTCCCCAGCACGACCATTGGGCTTGTTCATTCATTTCCCCAGCCTGATGGCTGTGCTGGGGAGGGGAACTCAGCCTAGCTGGACTGAGTTCCCTTCCCAAGCCCCATTGTGGGGAGGTCCAGCAGCTTGCCCCCTCCTTGTGCCTGCCCCCTATTACCTTTACCTAGCTCTTTGTAGCCTCTGCTCCCCACTTTCCTCCGGCCTCTGATACCTGCTTCCCCCTAGCCTCTCTTCCCTACTCTTTGCCACCAGCCACTGCTCCCAGGCAGCAGCTGCAGCTATGGCCCTGACCTCCACTCTGACTCCAACCCTGAGTAGAGGTTAGGGCCCAAGCCACAGTAGTCACTTGCCCCCTACCACCTTCTTATTTGATTGGGGCCCCCCACCACCTTCATATAAGACAAGGGGCTTTTCCCCAATGTTTAATGAGGGAAAAAACCTCATCTCAGAATTGAGTAAATACAGTAATTTGGGTTAGAGACCACCTTGTCTGTTATCATAAATTATTTTGTTGACACCGTTATATATAAATTAGGGTTATTTCATACAGGAAATGCCCAAGAGTCTTGCTTATTTTTGTTTTAAATGACTCAGCAGATATCTACCTCTTTCCTCTGGATATGTAAAATACTGTACATCATTTTCACACTGTGCAATTTATATTTTCGATTGCTCACTTTTATGCCAGTATTATAACCTGAAATTACTCTAATCCAGAATATGAAACATGTAATTTTCCTGTTCTACACAGTAATAGTAAAAGGGTTATATTACTACTATACTGTCTATCCTTGTTGTAATGACTGATGATAGTTGTGTTGGTGAGTATACTAGAACTTGAACTGGGAATCTCCTGAGCCAAAAGCAAGAGCTAACACAACTTAAGCTAAAGCTCAAGCAAGTTGTAAAAGGTAAGAAAAGGGGTAGAAGGAGTTGTCACTGTCTCCATCATTAAGACAAGAATTATAGAGTTTCCTTCAGGTGTATAAATAATACATTATAGCACAACTTTTAAACACAAATAGGATTGGTGCACATGAAGTCCTCAAAGTCAGAAGTTAAATGGAAACCAAAACACTTTGTAACCAGAATAATTTTGAGACTACTCTAAATTATATAGCTATTGAACTCCTATCTCCTGGTAAGAAGTCAAATTTTCATTTTTTATCCACCCCAGCTTGACAATTCCATGAAGTCTGCAGTCTGGACATCCTGTGAAGTCTCCTTGGATCATTTTCCTCCATCCCCTCTTCTTTTTCTGTTGTACAGAAGGATTCCATTTGTTTCACTGACACACCAGTAGAAGGAATATGAGAGAAAGGAATTTTTAATTGGGAAGAAGATCCTAACTCAAGTACCCACTCTTTTTCCTGAGCCACAGGGGTGTATGGATGTTCCCAGCTGGCCTCCTGTCTGCTGCTGTTCTGGATGTTCAGGTTGCTTGTGTTCGTGTGCTCTGCTGCCAGTCTCCTGGACCTTCAGTGCAGCACAGAAAGAATTACTCTTTGGGCCAGAAAAGCAGTAGCTGGCAGCAGTGGCCAGGCAGGGCAGATAGGTTAACCCTTCCCTGCCTGTTCATCCGGGGCCGACATTGCAGGCAGCCACAAGTAAATTAATGAGCTAAGGATGAGAGAAGTCAGGAGGTAGGGGTGGGGGCAGGGAGGTGAGAGACAGGGGCAGGAGCCCTGGAGTGGGGAAAGGTCAGGGAGAGCTCCAAAGGGGCTACGAGCAGGAAGAAAACTTGGAATAAAAGGGGAGAGATTCTTACCTTTCTGTCCTTCAGGCCCACATTATTATGTGTAAGAAAGCCCTGCGGCACCCATGAATAGGATTAGTGGGACACTGATTGTGGAAGGATATACACACAGAATAAGACGTTCCAAGTTCTAATTTTAAATTCAATTTTCCTTTTGCTCTATTTGTTTGCATGTCATCATCACTGTTAGCCTGGGGCCCTGATTCTGGTCTGTGGACTGAAGCTGGGCCTTGCTTTAGTTTTACTATGCCTTTAATCTTTGTATCATCTACAAGTACCATCTACCCAGGATGAAATTACTCAGCTTTCCACTGAACATTGGCTTCCTGTGTGTTGAGTTCTTTCTATATGTAAAGTCTTTATACATGACTTACTGGCATAAGATTATGAGATCTACATACAGGTTTCATAATGTCCTCGAGTATAACCTAAGTTAATAAAGTTTAAAAGTGCACAAGGACTCATGAAGACCTTGTATATATACATGCCTGCCTGCCTGTCTGCCTGCCTAATGTTAGTGGGATTGGATCCTGCAAACCCTGAGCAAAATAAGTTGGGGGCCCAATGCACATGGAGTTGAAGAGACTTGTGGACAGGGAAATGTATCTGTAGTTGCCATACCAAGTATCATTATCTGGGTATCTGTAACTGTAGGAACATGTAGGCTGGACTGCTCACTGTCACCTTTGACAATTTCCCTTTTCTCATTGAATCTTAGGGTTGGAAAAGGCTTTAATGCTCATCTATTCTATGCAGGTTGCACAGTTTTAAAACCATTCTGGACATAAGCCTGTCTAGCTTCCTCTTGAATACTTCCAGTGAAGGAAATTCTAAAACTTCCCAGGGAAACATGTTTCATTTCCCTACTGTTTTGACAATTATAGTTTTCTCCCCTTCCTCTGAAATCCAATCCAAATTTTCTTTACTGCAGTTTAAGTCTATTGCTTTATGTCTTGCCCCTATAGCTAGGAAGAATTGTTGCTCTCCATTTTTGTCATGGCAGCCATTCAAGTATTTGAAAGCTAATGTCATGCCCCCCACCTTGTAATCTCCTTTTCTCCAAACTAAGCATACCTAATACTCTCAATCTAGTTAGTTCAACCTTTCCCTGACATTTAATGGTATTTATTAGTAAACACTTCAATCTTTGTTTTTCATACCATTAGCTACCTTAAAAAAAATCACACTAGGGGCCTTTGGATTTTAAAGTTGTAATGTTCTAGTTATTTCCATATACCTGTTTCATCTAAATACACTAAGAATGATTTAATATTTTGCATTTTCCCCTAACATTTTAAAGGCTCAGCTCTGTCAGAGGTGTCATGTGCCAAAGGAAAGAATCTCAAGGAAAATTTTTTTGAGATTTAACAGTGATTTAGCATTGATCTAGAACCTTAATTACAATAGGGACAAACCCAGTATTTTCCCTAAAGCATCTCTTTCTCTCCCTTGAAATGGCACCTCCTGACAGCAACACCAAAGCAAGCTTTCCTAGCCTAGCACAACCTGTACAAGCTGCCCATAGGCTAAGAGAACTGCTATGGCCACGGGCAATGTTGTCCACCACTTAGACCCAGTTGTATTGGCATCCTGCCCTTTCTGTGAGGAGCTGATGATTCTTTTACATGCCTTCCTGGACTGCCCCAGGTACAGCTGTTCTTTGCCACCCTCAGCACCTTCTTTGGCACACAAGACTTGGACTTCTCCAAGGTTATTCTTGAGTGCAAACCAAGTGGCCAAGGGAACTGTGATCTACCTGTCCAATTTCCTTCTGGGTCTGGCCAAGACTCCAAAAAGCTGCAAAGTTAGCTCACTGGGAGGAGCTCTGACACCTTCCAACTCTTCCATATTTTGGTCCAAGCACACTTCATATTTGAATATGAACATTTTTTGTAACAAAATGTGAACCAGCCTTTGTGTTGTGCTGGGTCATTGAGGGGGCATTCTGCAAGGTAGAAAATAGACAACTAGGCCTAAATGTGTAACCCCATGAAGAAGAAGCAGTTTCAATCTTGGTGATGTCATGTTTTTGCTGCTGATAGGTATTTCATGCTCAGCCCCTGGGAGGGCTGCCTACTTTTGCACTTTCACCTTTTTTGTGTTTAGTATTTTTGTAATAAAGTCTTTAAAAAGTTTGTCTCCCTCCCTACCTTCCCCTGTCTCAGCTTCACTCCAGTGCCTCTATGGTCAATGTTTCCAGCCCTTCATGATTGGTTCCTTCCAAATAATTAAAAACAACAACAAAACAAACAGAAAAACAAAACCAGGCAATACCATTACCAGGAGAACATGTTGAAAGATTGGATGTGAAGATGCTCAGTACCCAAAAAAGGATACTTATCATCTGTTAGGATCGGCCCTTAGTAACAACAACACATTATATTCAGTATATTGCTGTTCATATACATTAGGATAAAATTTCATCTTTGCTGCTAATGCCACAGAGTTATTTAACTTTTCAAAAGAAATAAACAGCTCATTTAAAACACTTTCAAACGCTGTTAATCATTCTTGAAGTCCCCAATTACACATGATAATTTATTATGTTTTAAACATAATGTATTTATGGAAACTAATTAATTTCTCTGTATGTACGTAAATGTAATCTTATTAATGTTATAAAGACAAATTAGAACACCATATTTCTTCATTATTTAAATATAGAGACCCAGAATAGAAATAATCTTGCAATTAATTACAAATGAAATGCTGTTTTCTAAACATAAAATGATCATCGCCAACACATAATTCTGCTAAGTTGCTATCATGCTCTGAACTTCTGAGTAAATGGGACCATAAACTGTAAGTTTTGTAAAGGCTACCCTTTCAGTTAAACATTACTCAGTGCCCCTTTTTTTTTCTTTTTTTCATTCTTTTTCTTTTTTCTCCTAAAGTACTATAGCCTATTTGTTGCTACTTGAATTTCTTTTGCATGCTTTGAAAAGACATTCACCTTACTCCATAATTCTCTCTCTCACTATTTCTGTCTCCCCAGCAAATACAAACCTTATGTCAGAGGCCCTAACAGGCAGTCTAGCCTGGGCTAATTGCCTAATTGGCCACACTTGCCTGGGGGCTCTGACTGGCAGCCCTATCCCAGCTAATGGTTTAGCTGCCTATTGTTAGGGCCTCTAGATTGGCATCTGAAGCCACCCATTTAGTTCTACCTCTAGCAGCAAGTTGCAGGTCAGTAAGCAGCAGGGATCCTGGCTTTCTCTGATTTAAAAAAAATCCCCAATTTTCAGTTAAAAATGTAACCCCAAATAAACATTTTTCTGTGATTTAAATGAAACACCACTAATAGATCTACATCTATATCTATATCGAGATATATAATATAAAATAGATAGATGGATAGCTAGATATTTCATTTTAACTGTGGAAATTGTGGATTTGGGGCTTCTTTTTTTAAAGTGAAAATTTGGGATTTTTTTTAAATCTGAGAAAACCAGGATCCCTGGTGAACAGTTCTTTTTGGAGGTCTATTCTTGTAAAGCTCTCAGATCTGGTGCTCTTCATTTTCTGATCTGACTCCTGCCTCTGCTGATTTTGGTTCTGGACTCCTCCCTCCCCCACCTCCCTCTCCCTGCCCCTCAGGATTTCGCCTTTGAATCTGGCAATTCATTCTTTGACTCCTGATTCATCCTGATTCTGTTTCTGAATCCTGGTATACTCTGACTCCAGTTCTGAAACAGGTATGCTCCAACTTCTGTTTTGTCTTCTGGCTAATATGGGTCCAGCCACTGTCTTCTGACTTTTGAAGGTAGACTTGGTCTGTGATTTGAACTCTGCTCCTGGATTTCTTTTTGGATCTGGTACCTTGGTCTCTGATCCCTTACTCAGCCTGTGGTTTGTCTCCTGCCCTTCCTCACTAGTCTAGCCATTTGACAAGATTGCAGATATCCTGGTCCTTACATTATACACTCATGGAATGTATGAATACTGTTTTTCAAAATGTCATTAGTCTATTACCCTTCGAATTCCCATGCTTGTGGACCGCTGATCTATTGGATGGGCATCCAGAGTACTGTGGAAGTTCAAAAGATAACATGTAGACTAATTCATTGATTGGAAAACAGTATGGGTGTGTACCGCTACCTTCCATAATATTTCAGTGGAAGAGTTAGAGTTTGTGCCCTGTGGTATTTCCCAATATATAGCATGTTACATAAACATTCACTACAGCGTTCCTTGCACTTCCTATAAAGCAGGGCTGTTCTGTGCCTGCATGTGGTATGCAAGTGGTTAAATCAGCTTGTGTGGCTGGAAGTTCTGTGGCAGGGATAAGTGGTAACCCACTCAGCTGCCAGAGCTGCTGTGTTGGTGGAGCCAGCACCTGGGGGGTTAATGCTGTTTCCACATTGATGTCTTCCCCCCCACTGAATTTGCAGGTTGGGAGTCTTAAGGATGGCTTTTGACAGTCAGACAGGTGGTAGTTTTCTCTGGTAAAAAAAAAATGGTGTTTTATTTTAATCATGGAATCCAAAAATTGGGATTTTTTTTTAATCAAAGAAAACCAGGGTCCCTGGTAATGATTCAGTCAACACAAGGGGATTAGTGTAGGTGTAACCCATCCAACTGTTGAAAGTAGGTCATCCATCCCATGAGAAGCTCTGTTGTCCACAGCTGAGCCCCCAACCTAATGAGTTAGACTGCCTTGCTATAAACCATGTGGCAATGTATTCTCTTAGTTTCAGTAGAGGTGACTGAAAAATGGAAGGTGGCAAAAAGTATTCTATACCCCCTTCCTTACCCAGTCCTCAGTATTTATTAAATTAACCTTGACATTCCATGAATAGTCTCCAATTTTTCATTAAAAGCTCACTGTTTTGAGTGTCAGCACTGAAACACATTTGTAGAAAGCAAATGATGATTTTTTGGTAGTATTCAGTCAGGTATAAATTAAAAGGAATATACACACTTGTAACAAAACTACAATAAGTAGTGTCCTTGTGACAAGGCATTTAGCAGAATTCATAGATTTCATTGGAATCTGATAGGCTGCACTACGAGTGCTTCTGCTATGGCCTTGTATTAAACCAACTCAAATAGTTGGAAAAATTCTTCTTTCCCAGCTTTTGGGTACACACACTCTTCTTCAGACAGGGGGAGTGTCTGTAGTTGTTTTGTGCTCTCCTGGCTTCCATCCCATCCCAGAAAGCACAAAAAAAACTGCAAGTGCTCCCTCTTTCTGAAAAAGGGTGTTTGTACCAGAAAGCTTGCAAATAATTGGTCTAATAAAAGATAACAGATTTACCAAAAGAAACTTGTCTGCCTCTTAGGCTTGTACGAAGCAGCAAGTATTTGTTTTGGATTTGGATTTGACCGATTCAGAGGGACAGTGATTTGATTCAAATCACTGTCCTGGTTTGATTTGGCTGAATCGGATCCAAAGATTCGGCACCGCTTCGGACATTCAGCCATAGACTAAACAGGCAGCAGTCCTCATCCTCATCCCACCCCAGCTGGACAAGCAGAAGCAGGACATAATCCCTGCTCAGAGCACTGTCATGCCCACATCCCATGTCCCTTTCCCCCCACCTCCTTCCCTGAGTCCTGTCCCAGTTTGTCCCAGCCCCAGCCCCAATCCATTCCTCTCCAAACGTCCCTTCCCTCCCTTGTTTGGCCACCACAACAGACTTACTAGCTGGAGGCAATTCTGTCCAGTGTAGTGAGGACTGCTGCCTGTTTAGTCTATGGCCAAATCTCTGAAGTGGCACCAAATCTTTTCCAAATCAATTTGGAGGCTTCCGATTGGATGCAGACCTTTTAGTTGGTCCCCTCTTTCAATTTGGATTCAGAGATTCAGTCGTCAAATCGGGTCAAATCTCCTCCAAATCAAATCAGCATTGAAGCTTTGCACAGCCCTCCTGCCCATGTCCTTATGCCAACACAACTACAACCAACATCTTTGTTATGGCCTCAAATGTGTGACCTCTTAGGCTGTCACCCATGCACCTTAGAACCTGCACCACCCCAGCCCATACTGCAACAAATACTACGGTCTGAAACCATCTTTTCTACACCTCCTCCAGCAGGATTTTATTAGGTTTCTAGGCTCAAGCATGCTGATACACAACTGAAATTACAATGTCTTAACACTAAGCCAAACACCCAGTTTTTACCCTTGTGTTTACATTGCTTTCTTGGTCTACAAACTGGCCCATAACCTCTGGCTACAACTTTGTCCTTCTTCTTCCTCCTGCCAAAGTCTTTTTTTTTCCTAAATTGTCCTATTCCCCCCCACAGAGGGCTTTGTTCAAGTCCTGAAGGGCTTTGTTTTCCTCCAGCAGGGCTTTCTTCTCATTATTGAGGGCAGTATTCTCCTCCGTAAGAGCTTTGTACTCCTCCTGGATAGATAGTTTCTCCTCATGGAGTGCAATTTTCTCCTCACGAAGTGCCTTTTCCTCTTCACGGAGGGCTTTGTCATCCTTATGGAGAACCTTGATCTGCTCTTGGAAGGCCTTGTTCTCTTCCCACAAGGCCATAATTTCCTGCTGAAGTGCTTTTTCCTCCATTGCAAAGGCTATTTCTTGCTTTTTCAGAGCTATGATCTCTTCCCGAAGGGCCTTGTTCTGTTTTCGGAGGGCATTTTCCTGCTTTTCAAGAACACTTTGTTTCTCTAAGTTTTTTTTCTTCTCCTGGAAGACCTTGTTCTCCTCCCAGAGGATCTTATTTTCTTCTCGAATGGTTTGATTCTCTTGGTGGAAGGCCTTGTTCTCCACACGACAAGCTCTGTTTTCCTGACGAAGGGCATGATTCTCCTCCCGGAGGATCTGATTCTCCTTCCGAAGGCTTTGGTTAAGCTTTTTCTGTTGGCAGGAGGAGGGAGAAGAGGGCTGTACAGGTAAAGAACTGTTTTCATTTAACCAGTTGCCATCCTCAAAATTAATCATCTTGTCACTTAGCTGCACCCTCAAGGGGGTGGGGTCTGTGGTTCAAGGTCAGCTCAGCTTGATTCATCAGGTGAAAAATGAAACTGAAGGCTCAGTAAGCACTTCTGTAGAGGAATGTTGTGGGATACAGAATTAACACCATTAATAATGAAATCAGTTTAAACACCTGATAAATATTGTGCATTCTCGGAAGAATGTATGGTAAAATTAAATTTAGGAGATACGTTGTTTATAATCTATTTATTGGTATGTGTAGTTGGGGGGGACCAATGTCAAGTATAGCACCTGAAGTATTTAAAATCAGATTTCACTCTCAATGGGTGTGGCTACATGTGCAATTAATTAGAAGCAATAAACTCCAGTGCTTATTGTGAGAGGGTTCATTGCTTCAGGGCACACCATTAGAATATGTTCCTGGGTCTGCAGCACATTGTGCTGGGTCAGAGCAACCCTGGCTGGCAGTGGGTCTCGGGGGTCAGCCTGCCAGCCCCGGGCTGCTTCAGCCTGGTTCAGTTGGTGTAGAGGAGCTGGATGGAGCACAAGGACGCCACAATGCAGGAATAACTGACAGGCAGCCCCTGCAGTGAAGCAGCCTTGCACCCCAGCCAGCCATGTCAGCATCTTCACATGTGGTGTTGTGGAGTAAAATCTCCGCAGCAGGATGGTACTTATTAGATGAAATTCTATTGAATTCAGTGGAGTGATGTCTTTATACCAGTGTCACTGAGAGTAAAATTTTGTGTAAATTTACACGTACTTTTTTAAGACAAAGTAGTCAGATACGTTTTTTGGTTTTATCATTAATAGTTGAATTAAAGATAAACATTTCTGAACTTAACTATGAAACAAAATTATTTATTTAAAAATGCAATAACTTGTAATTCATTAAATGTGTACCATTGCCTTTAAGTGGTGACATCTAAGAACTTTAAATGCATAAAATCTTTAACTTTCTAAATGAAAGGAGATCTGTTTATGATTTCATTTTCACTTTACAATGACATAATGCAATTTAATTAGAAGGAGTCACTCTTGATTTACACTGCCACGTGCAAATAAAAACCAAAGGGATCCCACACACATGCGGGGAGCAGACTCAATTAATCGAGTCTGTTGGAGCACAGAAACTGATGTGTTCTGGCAGCTTTGCATGTCACATTTATCAGTGTCACTGCACATCTCTATACTGACAAAATGGCAGCATGGTGCTTTGAAATAAAACATATCTGATGAGCTTTGTTTCAAAGCACCCCACCACCATTTTTTAGCCCTACCCCACCAGCCCACCACCAGCATGAGAGCACACGGCAATGCTGATACACATGATGTGCAGGCACTTTGAATGAACGTGGCTCACAAATTAAAGCACCCAGTGTTGTGCTGGGAGCACATGTAAAAATGTCCAACACCACCAATGTTAAACCAGTGTTAAACACCCCACCCTTTTATCTAATAATCAAGAACTGTGTATTTTGTTTTTGCTCGTTTTTTGAAAGGTGTTTGTAATGAAAAATTGTATTTCTAGATATCACCCAAATCCTCTCCTTGGTTACAACTGTAGTATGTTGCTTTCTTTTTTGGTATTATACCATATACAGAAAGGGGCTGACCCTCTACTGTGTTTAAAATGGTAATATGTTATACCTTTGGGACAAAAAGCAATTAACTAATGAACTACTAATTTTCTATTAAGGATACCGTCGAATACACAGAGGAGCTGATTCTCTGTCAGTTATTGGAGTTAAACCAATTTACACCAGCTAAAGATCTGGCCAGATATAAGGCAGGTATCTGACCAATATAAGATAGCCTGAAGTACTTACTTTGTGTTGCTCTTTAATCAGCTTGCCATCCAATGCCTTGGTGACAGACACTCAAGAGATTGTGGTTGGTTGTACGCAGTGATGTCATAAAGATAATTTCAGTGAGGCAAGAATCAGTAGCCCAGGTAATCCCAACTCTGGACTGGTCACAAGAGGAGCAATAAATATGCATAAGGCTAGAAATCTGGCTCAGAGTTGTCTATGGCTTGTATTTCTCAGTCATTCTTCATGCTTGTTTGTTTATTACAGCATCCTAAAGTATTTTTTGGCTGGCTGCCTGGTTGCCTCCAGAGCTGAAATGTAGAACATTACAAGAACAGTTCCTGTATTGACTCTAAAGATTCTTAGTTAATATTTTCCCTTTATTCACCTGAGTGTAAATCTGTAATAACTCCATCGATAGATGTAAAGTTATTTAAGATTCACACTGCTGTAATAGAAAGAGAAATTTAGATCTGTATATCTCAATTATTAGGCTAACAATAGTAGAGAGATTCAGCGATGTAGGTAATCTCAAACAAACAATTATAATGAATATATATTGAAACAGAAAAGAATGTGGTGATACACTATTTTCAGTCTTCACTGCCCACTCCCACAGCCTTCAGTGATATCACTATATACTTCGTCCCAGCATTACACAATTATAATTCATGTGTTATTCCGTATATCAGTATACATTCTTAGCTCCATTAATGTAATGGAGCCACTGTCTTTTATACACTTATGACAGAATCTTTTCCATTCTTTATGACCTTTGAGCAAGTGAATATTTTACAGAATTTTTTTAATAGATGTCTCCCATGCATCTGACATTTGACTGAGGCAAATGACAGTGTTTTTAATCCTGTTTCTGTCAAAAATATTTTTTTTTAAGTTGCAGAGATATTTTTCAAGTCCAATAAAGTTAAAATGATATCTTGCTTTACATCATTAACTGGGATAATCCTGACTTGAGTGCAGGGTTGGAATAAATGACTTCCTGATGTCCTTTCCAGCCCATTTTTTTCATGATTCTGTTTTCTATCATGCCTTCTTTTTTTTGTTGTTACTTGTTTCTTTACGTTATTAGGCAGAGCACTGATGCTCAGTAATCTCTGGAGAGGAATACACACAAAAACCAGAGACATTTTTTCAAGGATGATTAGCCCTCTAAATCCTTCTCTCCAAAAATATCCCTTTTTTCCATATGGATGTGAGGCCAATGGGGCAGCAGATAAGCAATTCTCTTGAACCTGTTTATGTTGAATGTGATCTTTCTTTGTGCCTCCTTAGTTTTGCACTCTTTCTTTTATGATTAGGCAAACATTTTTTTTTTTTTGTCCTTAATAAAATAAATCTGAATCCTAATTATAGTCCATCCTATGGTCTTTGTCTGTCTTCAGCTATTGGCCTTGCTGAGAGAGATGGAGTTACCTATATCTATAAGGTGAATAAATTACTAAACAATAGTCAGTCACTGATGTTCCATTCCAGAATGTATACTTTAAAGACACATTAGCCATTTTGGAATGAAAGCCATCTCCTTTCCTAACCCCAGCCTGTAGGTGGAAGGAGGCTGGCTGTTTCCACATTTGATAGAGAAGAACATGTCTATATTTACAGACCTTTTGCCCAGCAGCATAGGTATGAAAGGATGGTTAGTCTGATCTCTATAGTTCTCATCTAATGTAAAGTGATGGAGTGCTTTGAAAGCCCATGATAATTTGGACCATTTGAGTATCTATAGCACTATGTACCCCAATCCATTCCAAGACGTTTAAGTAGCAGATGGCCTCATTAAACTTCAGAGCAAAAAAAAATCATATGCTAGACCATGATATCATTTTTAAAACAAAATTTCCATAGGAACCAGCGGACAGTTCTGTTTAACCATGGATGCTGTGATATGGCCTGCTTATGCTTTCATTGCCCATCCTCAAGTACATGAGATATGGGAAGGTGAGAAAAACCTAGGTCCCCAATCCTATAAATCTTTAATGTAAAACTTCGAATATTCAGAAAATGAGGCTTCAAAATAGCTCTGTCAAGAGTATAATATAATGAGACTTTGGATTCAGACCACAAACACGCACACGCACACACACACAGAGAATTTTGTTTCATTCTGCATCAAAATAAAAATGAGATCTGCTATTTTTTTTTCATCTTGGCATTTTTCCAACCCTCCCCCAACAGTCTAATGATTAGAATAGTCACTTGGGACAGGGGACACTGTGATTCAAGTCTCAGCTCTGAAGCAGGCAGAGCAGGGAATTAAACCTCAGCCTTGTATATCCTAATTTAGTGCCCTAATTACCATGCTATTTGCTATTTTTGGAATGGAAAAAACCTTCTTTTCTCCCATCAGAAATGCCCATCCTGGATTTGACAAAATTATTGCCAGTGAAAAAAATTGATTTGTTGAAAATTCCTGATCGCTTCTGTGAAATCATTACCTTGGTCTGCAATAATGAGCTTAATATGCTTAAAAGAAAACAAAAATGAAAAAAAGTAAGAATCATATCAATTTTAATTTCTAAGTATACCAGGTGATGTCAGGTAAATCAAAGATCAGCCTGAAACCAAGAAACCTCAAAAGCATATTTGTCCCATCTGGTGCTTTTACTGTTCTGACAATTTTATGCTGATATGACTTGTTTTTCAGGTCAGTCAAACTCACCATTTTTCCCCTCAGTGGTTATGAAATGCATGTTGTTGCTTCCAAGACTAAAAATCTGGACTAAGATAGATCTTTGCTCTACCTTCCTGAGATTAGCAGGATACCACAGAGAGCAAAAGTTGATGGTACTATACATCTGTGCATTCAGCATTTAGTGGCACAAAGCCACTAGTCTCTTTTCTGCATGACCAACTGACTAATTACTGTACTTGGCCTTTTCCAGTATCTTCAATTAATGCAATGCACAATTGCACATAGCAACAGAGTCACCCATACAGAACAGAATCTAAGCCAGAATTAGGCTCTAAGTCCCATAAGCACCTGTTACAAATGCACTGCGTCCAGATGGTCAGGTCTTTGTGGAGGATTGAGGATTGAGTGTCAAGGATTGACTTATCTGTCTTTCTTACTTTTGGGTTAAGGTCATAAACATGATCTTTTTGAAGCAGCAAGCCAGACAAATTCAGGACTTTTTTAAAGTGCTATCCTAGAATTAATGCAAAAGGACCTCAATTTATCTATCTGAATCCTTATAGCCCAGTGGGGCTCATTGTTATCACTTTCTAAGCATGAAAATGAGATTAGTCTGTGATTACTAGGCAGGATTCAATATTATTAGATGGATTTATTTAAACACATCTCTAAATCATAAAAATGTGAAATATTCAATGGTTGAAAATTCCACAGTTTATAAATTCAAAAGTAAAGCCCCAGTCAACTATTTTGTTCTGGTTTTGTTGAAACACTAGAAAACTCTGCTTTTAGCTTTGTCATTGTATGGTTATTAGTTATTTCAAGATGTAAGAATGTTTATGTTATTGATTCCTGATTTGATTTCTGAAATGGCACTACTGTACATCATTTTTATTTTTTTAGGGAGCACAACTTTGGAGATCAGTGCACTCATAATCAGGGATCCTGTTTTTTTTCTGATAAAAAAAAATCCCCAATTTTCAGATATAACCTCCCCGCAAATCTGCATTTTTCCATGATTAAAATGAAACACCACTATAATATAAAATTTCATTTTAATCATGGAAAAATGTAGATTTGGGGTACTTTTTTAATTCAAAAGTAAATTTTTGGCAATTTTTTTAAAATCAAAGAAAACCAGGATCCCTGTTCATAATAAATAAGATTTCCAAGGATGCCACTTCATATTCATTGAGACCATGCAGCCATATTCATGGGAGAAAGAAATGGAGGAACTAATGGGATAGTGTAATCCCTTAGGCAGTAGAGAAGGCCCCATCACTTGCAATTATCAGTGATATAAGAGAGATACCCTGTGCAGACTTCTAACAGTAAGGGTGAGCTAAACTTTTCCTGGGATAAATTTTCAACCATATCTCTCTCCACTTCCCCTATTTTATAGTTTCACAGTAAATGGTTTCCTCCAAATTCCTGTTCTCTCTTTTTCTTTCATGTGATACTAGCTTTCCCTTCTTATCCTTATCTTATCCTTCCTTTTGTACAAATACTCTTCTTATCTCTCTTTTTACTTTCTAAACTGTACTTTTATCATAGCACAGAGTAATATAAATAAATGGATACATATTAAATTGGAAACAAAATGAAACCAATAAAGCATATTTTTTAGTCTATCAGTTACTTTGCTAAACCAGGTCTTCCCATGGCTCAGTGCCTAGCACAATCTAGGCATTCTGCCTCAGGACTCTGCTAGGGAGCACCGTAGTAGACTACCCCATGCCCTCTCAGCATGCTCTTCCTTCTGAAGCTGATGTAATGGAGCCATCTTAATCTAATGCGGGCCACATGCCAAGAAGCTTTCCTTAGACCAAGTGTATTAGAAGTTTTGGAAAAAAGAATATGCACAAAGGGAGTGAGTACTACAGCGCTCTGTAGTGTAGTCCTGAGGCAGTGTTACATGTCCTAAGGCCCTCTGTGTCTTCTGGTCTTAACCTAAGCTGAGTAAAAAGGAATAAGATTTCTTTTGTATGTCTCATCAGGAACTGAAATCATATAAATTGCATTGGAGTTAGGCCTCATCTGCATAGGATTGATAGATAATTACCAAGGTAACACTGGCCACAGTAAAATGTTTAATAACAATTAAGCCATTTTTTTTCAGTAAAAACTAAAAGACATTGAGTTATTTTACCTTCAGTAGTTTCAACAATTATAGTTTATTCAAAATGTGTATTTCTTATTGTTTGATTTTCTTTCAAGCTGTAGGATGCTTTGAGTGATTAAATGTTTTATGTTCAAAATCATGTCAAAGCCATATGCTATTGCAAATGCAGTTCTTTAAGTGAATGGATGCAAAAGGTGTTCTAAATACTGATCACATTAAACCACAGCCCTGAAAGAACCATTTCATGAATGCTTCATCTCTGAGAGGTTAGGATTCCAGGAAATATGGAAATGGCCATAGGACAGGACAAGGTAAGCACTTGACATGTATGCATATGTAATGTTCCTGATCCTACAAACAGTTACAATATTGGGCTCCTTTACATATATGCAAGGTCTACTCTAACACGCTGGATATCCAGCATGTCAGAACAGACTTGATAAAACACGTCTGCTAGAGATGCACTGCAGCAGCCCTCTGTGTCATGTGTATCAGCATCCCAGTACATCTCTGTGCTGAAAAAATGGTGGCAGGATGTTTTGAAATGAAACATATTCAATAAGCTTTAGTTCAAAGTGCCCTACTGCCATTTTTAGTGTGAGGACACATGGGTATGCTGATACACATGACACACGGGCAGTTTTAATTAATGTGGCTCACTAATTAAAATGTCCAGTGCCATATCTCACAGCATGTGTAAAAATGCCCAGTAAGTAGAAGAAAGGATGGCTCTATAGGCTTTGTTTAGTCATCAAAACAGGACTTCTGAAACAATGTGCAGGCATTGAATCATTTGAATATGATTTTCAAAGAAATTGAAAAGAAAAAATTAAACTAAAAAACTAAACTTTTGTGTTTCTAACCTGGATGAATCTCACCAGGCACTTCAGACCTATACACATAGATGCTCATAAACACCTGCTAGCATACCTGTACAGCATCTCCAATAGATTCCAGCTCCAGCTGCCAGCTTATTCCCTTAGAAGATAAGAGCTGATTGATGAGAAGTGTGGGCAATCATGTTTGGAACCATATGTATTTTAAAGCTAGTTATATCAGTCAGATGCTTCTTTGTTGGAAGCTTAAACATCACAGTATAACCCCTATAATTGTTGTGAGCTGGTATATCATGTAAATTACCAATTATTTTTGGTTTATCACAGAAAAGGTATCCAATTTGAAGTGTAGTTGTGTAGTCATTAAAAATAAACATATCAAAAGAGGAATGGTTTGTTTCATTCCCACTCATCCTTTGCTTTTATTTTACCTATTCACCCATTGATAAAGATATTCTTTTAGTATTAAAAGAGCAAACATTTCCTTTGCCTACATAAAAATAATCACAGGGGCCACATGCAGATGAGCATGGATATTTGGTTCCCCAGGGACAAGTAGCAGCAGTATGCTTTATGCCACTGCAACTTGTCCACAGGGAACTCCTGTGCCACGTGTGCTCTGATGTGCAGCAGATTACCCTGGGTGGGGTAGGGAAGACTGGGACCAACAACTGTGCTGCCTCCAGCAGCCTTACCTGGGTTCCTGGGCTCCAGAGAAGCTGCAGCTGCAGTGTTCCTGCACCTGGGAGCCTGGTCGGTGGGTGGAGTGTGATTCTCGCTGATCGGGTTCTGAGTGTTTTGCATTGCCACCACATGTGCTGCCACCCTTTTTTTTCCATTTGAGAACCCTGGGTCAACCCCCCACACCCCGACACACACACACACACACACACACACACACACACACACACACACACACACACACACACACTCTACAAGGTAACAGTGCAGGGAATGCTTAAATGTGTAAGAGATGTGTCCGTGGTGCCACATACCACATAGTCATGCTTATCTGGATGTGGCCAGGATGTCTAAAACCAAAGGAAGTTGTGCCTTTAAAACCTAGCAGATGTTCACAGCACCCCAATTAAGATTCTGAAAACTGTTGCCTCACTATTACAATCTCTTACTGAACATTTTAGGATAAACACAAATGAGCTAATCTAAGGCATATGTCATGGAACTTAGTCCTGTAGCACCTTTATTACCTGTTCAGTTAGGAATATCCAATTGCTGTATTTCTTTTGAGCATACTTAGTAATAGAGTTGAGCTACTGGCTCAAAGACATGCTTTAACTAGAACTTCTTCTGTCTAAAAAACTACATGCAGGAATCAGTAGATGACTTGACATATGTAAAGCCTCTTGGGTTGGTTTCTACAGTATCAACTCAACTCTGCATCATGAAAACTGCTTTCAAATTATTTGAGGAAGGAGGGTGTTGGTGTTAGGTCCACAGTCTTCAGTGCACTGTAAACAACACTTCTGCATCTATGGGGCACCAGCAGTGGTGGCGGGAGAAAATATTATGGGGGGGCTGGTGGTGCAGGGGCAGTGGAGAGTGGGATGTGGGGTGCAATGCAGAGCAATGCAGGGCCACCCCTCCTTTCTGCAGGGACATTGTGAGACTGACACGCAGAAGGGGTGCAGGGTGCAGCCCTACAGCAGAAGCAATGGAGCAATGGAGCCATGTTTGGTGGGGCTAAGCCCTGTTAGCCCTGGCCTTCTGCTGCCTATGGACACAAGTAAAGTCAATGGGGCTGCATATGGGCATGAGGTTGATCCCATAGAGTGTTACTGACTTTAGTGTAACTCTAGTCCCATTTTAGAATCAAGACTTAAGTTATTCTTGTAACTCACCATACATGGGAAATATACTGGGAGATGCATAAATGCACAATGTATTAATACTCCTTAATCATCAGATTAGGATAATCAGATTTATCATATTCGTTAATCATCATATAAATAACAACCATATAACAGGGTGGTAATGTTTTGCTTTGGTTAGCTTTATCTGATATATCTGGCAGCTTTGCAGTTGGTTTCACTGAAGGTGTAATCAAGCCTGTAATTTTGACAGTATGATGGGGGTTGTCTTATGTGCTGTAGATTTGCTTATATGTAGGTACAGACACAGCAAGACAATTGTTTTTTGGAGAAGGCAGCTAGGGTGGCAATCATAAAACTTAGAGTCAGCATTGCTGATTTGCACACCACCTGTACATAGATATTTAACTGCTAATTTGAACTGCCCTGTGTCCTTTGTTCTTGAACAGCAATATTTAGCACTACTGGCCAACAAATGCCATATAATTGCAATAAAATTCCCTTGTGTTGGAATTTGTCCATGGTGATCCTTAAATTAGAGAGCAATTTTATGTATGTGTCCACCTAGCTCTCATCTTTTAAAGGAGAGATATACGATTTTCTGTTTATGATATAATCTGTGGAAAATAGATACTGATGAAACTGTTAAATTAGTTTATCTTATAAGCTATAATTTATAAGCCATCCATAAAAACCTGTGTGTATGTCTATGGACTCCTGTACACCAGCAGGTAAAAGCGTGATGGTATTTAATACACAGTCCACACAAGGACGCCTCCTCCCATGCCATGCATACATGGCAGAAGGTGTGATTGTGTGCATTGTACGTTAGATCTCATCAAGTGTTATTGCTGGTGAAGGGGGAGTCTGATCCCAGGCTCCCTCTGCACTAACAAGAAGCAAGCTTCCCCAACTGGGAATTCTGATCAGCTGATGGGGCTCTGTTCAGCTGCAGACACAGGGGCCTGTGGTCACAGGTACAATTAATGGTGTGATAGAAATAAGCTACAAAGTTATGGACACATAAAGTTACACACATTTTGTGTAATGACTTGGCAGCTTATTCCTCTTTTTTTGATTGAATGTGTGGCCAGGTAACGACTTAAGATACGATTAACTGGTTAATCATGCCTTAAGTGTAATGTGTAGATGGAGCCTATATGGCGTGATGTACCACCATATAAAGATATTTGAGTTAGTTTTGAATAAGCTACCAGGTACAAGAAATGGTATGCTCAATGTGACGGCTGCGTGCCACCATTAGGGACCCAGGGCAGATTAGAAGAAGGTCCCAGGGGACCGACAGACCCAAGGGAGGAGGAAAAGAAAATGCACTTACTGGCAGGAGAGGCGACGAGACAGGAAGCAGGAATGCGGTGGCAGCAGTAGGCGCCGCCATTACAGCCGTGTGAGCCGCTCCTGCGCTGTGCCTTTAAACGGCTGTTCCCGGCAAGGGGAACAGCTGAGCCAATCGCGGCAGCCATGCCGGCTGCTGTGGGAGAGTTTAAAAACCCTGGCAGGCCTTGTGGCCAGGGAGAGAGGGAGAGAGGAGGAGCATGCAGGCAGCAGGAAGGGATTGCTGCAGTTCCTCGGGAGACTGACTCACCGATAGACAGTACTCCCTCAGTACAGAGGCTGAGATAGGCTAGTGAAGCACAGGGTGCTCTGGCTGGGCTTGCTTCCAGGCATCACCTGGAGCAAGGCTCAGCCCCAGGAAGTCCCTCAGGGGCAGAAGAATATTTCTTCTAAAGGGATAAGAAGGGATAATGTCCCACAATAGTAGAAATTTACGGCCGGGTCTAAGCGGGCATGAACAGGGCACAAGCATCAACCCACAATCAAGGATCAACAAGTGCCTATGGACCAACGGACCAGGATCCTTCATCAATGAACCAGCAAGTGACCGGTTGGTGAGTGGACGGGGTGTAGGGGTGGCAGAGCCCCGTGGAACATTGGACCTCGCAATTGTGAGTACCCCTTGGCGGGAGACCCCTCTAGTGATTAAGATCTCCTCTGAACCCCTCCTTTAAATAACAAGTTCCATCAAAGTTGTGGCAGACGAGACGAGGGAGAGGGGCGACCCACGAGGGGTATCATTGAACACGACCCACCAACGTCACACTCAAATTAACATGATTGTCAATCTGTACTAATTAAGCCTGCTAGGAAGTAATATATATTACGTTGGAGGAAACGACATTGATTCTAATAGCTAAAGTTGCTTTAGAACGCCTGCTTAGATATGTTATACTACAAAGACATGCTCAAGTGGAGAAAGCAGTTTTATGGGTAAGGCATGTCTGATCCATAAACTACTGTTATATTAGACATGAAGTGTACTTTATTTGTGTGTGTGTGTTGAGAGCCTGTGTAACTGAGTAGGTTACACCTATAAGAGCTATGGTAATTGATGGTGCTCAAGACACTCCATGTTATTGTATACATTCCTTCATCCATGATGGATGTCTCTTCCTTATTTTCAGTTCCTCACCACCATGTAAAAGTTATGTTTGTTTTGCGTATTTAAACAATACCCCTATCTAGGATATCTTTTCCCATCAGCTTTCCAAACTGCTTACATTGCAGGAAGGTCTACCTCGTAAGATTTCCTTGACAATTTTCCTTTTGCTACTTATGTGTCATGTTTATTGTTCCTGGTACTCATGTTTTGATTTTGACATCCTTTTGACCTTGGGTTGAATATCTTTAGATGGAAATTGGAAACCTTATATTCCCTTTGATACCTTCTGAATGGTCCTTAACTTTTCCCATTGAAATATTTGTTAAACAGCTCTTCTCTGTTGCAAGAATGCTCTGGCTATGAAGTCAGCCTTAGTGGCATTTGCTTTATTAGCCATGACTCAGCTGTGAAATTATATGGTATTTACACAGAATGTCTTAGGGCTCAGTATCTATTGGGCATGGCAGTTAGTGGTACAGCCTCTGAATCATAACTTCCTGGACTATAAATGCTAGAGGCTGCTAGTGAGAGAATAACAGTGGAAACAAAACAATTCTGGTCATACCCTGTTCACTCTTCCTTTCAGCATTCACTCTCTGCCATTTTATCATAGGCCTATTTGATGTGCCATAGAACATGGGCCTAGGCCCACCAAGGCAAACTATAAGCCTCCCTTATTAAGGAAGGACACTATAGACATACCAAAAGATTCCTTGAGACAAATGCAAAACAAAACAGGTACAGGAGTGAGAGCAAAGGTTATAACAAGTAGACCAAAGGGGAACAGTGAGTAGAGCACATGAGACAGTGACCTCCTGCCCTCAAATGAGTCCAAGAGGGTAATGGACACTATTTGGATCAGACAAGGGACAGAAAAAACAGTCACACAATCCCTGGGGATCCTCCTGACCAAAACCTCTTCTGAAGAAAGCCAGCAGGTGGCCTATATTAATGACAGAGCATGGTTAGGCCTCTATAACTTGTCAGCTGATTTTATTTCAGTAGGCCTACAAAGGGTCTCTGCTCCAGAGACTGGCCTATAGCCTGGCCCTATCCAGAGGGAAACTACACCAATAGCCACGAAATACAGGATACAGATCAATCAACGGTATATATTATAACAAGTTCCACAACTAACATCTACAATAGTAACAGCAAGTCAAATACACAAGACAAATCAGTATATACAATATTTAAAACACGGAATCAAACAGCATCAACATATCACTACTAGATGGCAGTCCAGAGCACTAAGGGTTTAGTGTGGAAAGGAGTCTGTTATTTCAGTCTCTACCACACTCACCAAGAATTTATTTGCTTTTCCTCCATCTGGGTACTAAACATCTTGTACTCAGGGGTGGGTGATACTTTACCCTCACAACGAATGACAGGATAGGTATACCGAGCAGATGCACTAATGTATGGCAGATAATGTTCCACAGGTAAGTAATCCTTTGCTCATACAAGAACCCTATACCTTAAATCAGATGCTGTCCACTACCACACCCAGATGCACACAATCCCCAATCGCGCTCTATATCACATCGGATTGTAGCCACACAGTCTCGGACATGCATGCACCATCACATTCAGTCACAACTCAGTCACATGCCAGTCATGCGCCAAGGTGATACCTCACATAGTTTTATACTGGTTACATCATGCCACCTGTCAATCATGCTGTTATCCAGTCATCAATCACATCACTCCATCAATCAAGTGTACACTTCAACTGGACCACTCAGAACCATTCTTACCTTATGTCTCATTACCATAGTTTTCCTGCCACAGTGATTACACCTGTACAAGCAACTAGATTACATCTGCACAGGCAGCTCAAGCTCAGTGGATTGCACATGATCATAACTGGAAAGTAGGTCACAGCATCATTCAAGGTAAGAAGTTTATAGGTTCCAGAGACCTCTAGCCTCTAGCCATCCTACACATGCATAGCCAGGCCAGGACTCACTTCTAACACTTCCAGGTCAGTTATATTCCTAGCTTGCTTAGGGCCAGGAGTTTATTGACCAGGAGGCCTTCAGATTTGATGGGGCTGTGTAAAGAAAAAGTGAGGGGCATAGTACACCCAGAATTCCAGCAGGAGGTTCTGGAAGAAGCAGTGAAGAGGCTGCAGCCTGGTGTGCTCCAGGTAGCCATCCACAAATTGTCTCTCTCTGTGTTAGGGCGGATGTCAGGGGATTCCTTGAATCATGCCCGGTATGCATCCATAGTGCCACCAGCTGAGGTCCCCAGTGGCTCATGGGATCAGGGTGGAGTATAGTTTCATCCACCAGGGGCTCTCAACTTCACCATGGGTGTCCTGCCACTTGGTGTCTGGGTAGAATGTAAAGATGAGGTAGCAGAGAGTATGGAGCACTAGCATGTAGAGCTGGCAGTGATGGGATGCATCAAAGCAGACCAGCTTGGTATCTCCCATCCTGCTGAGATGGTGGGGCTGGAAGCACCATGGGTCCTGCTGAAGCAGGAACCCTATGTTGAACTCCAGCAGGTTTGGGGATACTAGTGCATAAGGACTGCCCTCTCAGAGGACCTGGTCAGTGTAGGTGACAGCAGTGTTGAGCAGAGTAGCCTGGCCCTCCTGGAGTAGGTGGCAGGGATCATGAATGGTGGGCAGCTCAATGCACTGGGCCAGCACAGAGTGACCTTCCCACCACTGCCTGGCATAGTCCAGGAGGTCTCTGATATGAGTGATATTGGCCATAACTATCCTCTAGCGCATCTCCATCACCGGAATCACCAGCTTCAGGTTTATCAGCAGGGGCACATTGAGGAAGTTAACACCCAGGGTAACCATGTCTGAAGCCTTGGAGGTGAAGGTTGCTTCATGTTTTTCATCAGGGGTTCAGTGAGGAGGTCAGCACCCTAGGTGACCACAGCTGGGGACCTGGAGACAGAGGCCAGGGTGCCTGAGCTTCAGTGAGTTCCTCCAAACTGCATCTCCATCCCAATGGGATCTAAAGCCTGGCAAAGTACTGCCTGAACCACCCATCCCCGAACACTGGGGGAGGGAGGGCTGCAGCCCATTGGGATGGGGGAAAGGGCATCATGGATAGTGTTAGGGCAGATGTCAGGGTTGTCTCTGCAAGGTTCCCCTTGGGGTTGGAATGGCTTTCAGTGGGGGACCTACTTCTCCCTGCTCTGTGCTGAAGCCACAGGACATGCTGGGGTCTGTGGCAGGGATTGCTTTGATGAAGGCCATAGAAGATAGTTTGGGAACCTGGATGGTGATGGTGCCCTCTGTGGAGACCTGGGGAAGGGACTCTTTCCCCAGAGCTCTCACCTTCTCCCAGTGGTCTGAGAAGGGAGGGCTCTTCCACTGTTGGCTTGATTTTAAAAATTAACAGCTGATACTCAGTTGTGGGCAGGGTGCAATATCCCTAAAATGACCAGTCACAGTGCATCTAGTCAATATTTTGGAGATTTTTATTGATATACACTAGGAGCATATGACAATTAGCAAGCAAGCGAAGGCTCTTACCATACGCTGTGCCTAGGGATGTACATAGAAAGATGAATGTCTGGCCAACACATGATCATCTTCTGTATGTCATTTGCTTCAGTTTGTTGTGGTCTCACTTGGAGGAATTTTCCAAGTGATGAACACACCGTCCCTTTGTTCCTCTCAAGTGCTATATCTTCAGTCCATTCATTGTGTACCTAGCTGGTGCTCAGTCATTCATGGTTTAATTCAATATACCTTGTTCAACTGATGGACCTATTATCCACATGTGTTTCATGCACCAGGTATCTAGTAAGATGTGATCATATAGTTAGATATCTTTCCAAGCCTAACTGGGACCTTTAAGTACCAGGATGAGTTAATCCCTGCAGCTGCGCTCTTATCTTTTGAATGCATGGGAGATGGGGCCATTTCTCTTCTCAGGATTAGACACTCTCTACCCTCCAAAAAAAAAATCTCTTCCTTTAGAATGTGTGATGATTGCCTTGTTACCGAACTGTTCCTCTGCTAGGCTGTGAGAGCCTCATTTTGCTTTCTAGCACACTAGTTAGCTACACTTATTTTGAATATATTGAATGATAATCAATAAGCAGTAAATAAGCACTAACATTCTAAAAAAATGGAATTTTAGTTATTAGCTGCTGGATCCACTCTGGGGTGGGTGAGGCCAGGGCCTCAGTGACTGAAATGGTGGTGGGCAGACTGTGGCTGGTGTAGTTAGGGATCTCCTTTATCGGTTTCTCTACTGCAAGATGCTCCTGGGCCCTTCTCCATCATGGTACTGGCTAACTTGTTTATTTTTTCTGGGGGTTGAATTCCTGGTGTAGTTCAGGAACTGGTGGGCATGACCTAAATGTTACTCTCCCTCTTAGGTAGTTGCGGGGTGGGGACTCCTCCATATCAAAGGCCCCAAGCTGCACCTGGGACTTGTGCTTACTTTTGCTCTGGGTGGCATATGGCCACCCATAATGGACGAGCACCTCTTAGCCTCAAGATGTCCCAGGGAGGGGTTGGCCTGTGGTGCTGGGAGCTAAGTGAGAGTGGCAGCAGTAATGATGGTGGGGGTTGGGGGTAAGGGAGTGTGTTCTCCTTGCCACACTCCCCTGTCTTTACCCATCCTCCCTGGGACCCTACTGGTGGCTGTGGCATGGGGTCTCCTGAGATTGTGGGGGCTTCTCCTTGTGGGGTGCTGGTGGCACCCTTTTCCTCTTCAGGGGCACATGGTTCCCCTGCATTGCTGGTTGAGTGGGCACCCTTGGCAAAGATGCCCCAATTCCCATTGCTAGAAACACCTCACATGCATCATTATGCAGAAGACCTTGTTGGGTGACCCTTAGAAGGGGATTGTAAAGGCCCCTGATGCCTCTGCCCAGTTGGATGTTGGCCTGGTACAGAAAGATTGGATGTAGTAGAGGCTGGGGTCCTGACACCCCAGCAGGAAGGTGGTGATTGGGGACTCTACCAAGGCCTTGAGGGAAGGACATGAGGGCCCAGTTGGGGAGGTAGATGGGGATGGGGTTAAGGACCACCTAGGTCCCCAGATCTTCCAGGGTTCAGTCCCTGGACATGACTGCCCCCACTGCAAGCCTTTTCACTACTTACTGCATATCAGCCTCTGTGGCAAGATAGAAGACTTGCCACACTGTCTGGAGGCTGCCACGATCTTTGGGGTCCTGCTGCACAAGAGAAGGCCCTCACATATGTTTCAAAGGAGGTGCTTGGGCATAAAGCAGTGCACCCTGTGGTGCCTCCTGATGACAGAGAGGGACTTCTGATTCAGGGTCCAGGGTTGTGCTTCCAGCTGCCCTGGGTGGGGAGGGAGGGCTGCTGTGTGGTGGAGTGGTGTGTGTGTGAGTGGCTGGGGTATAAACACACACTCACACACACAGGCATACATAGGAGGGAAGTGAGAATCCCACTATTGGCTTACTTAGCTGAACACAAAACAGTGGGAGAGGGGGAATGGAGCAGAGGTCTCACCACAGGAGGGTAAACACAAAGGTACTGCTGGAGCAGTTAGTAGGAAAACAGGTGGTGTTTGCTGCTGGAGGGGCCCCACTGGTCCTCTTATTGTGAGAAGCCATGGCAGCAGGTGTTGTGGCCTCCCATCTCCCTGAGAAGGGAGGGGAGACTGTAGGTCCAAGTAAAGGCAGTGGTGGGGAGAGCAAGAACTTGCAGCAGCTCAGCAGAACTCCTGCCACTCCCAGGTCCAGCAGCTCCAGCAGCACCAGGGGGAAGTGGTGGCACCCCCTGGTGGACATAAGATCCAGGGGAGGGGATGGCTATGGTCTGACCAAGTAAATGACAGTCCCTATGTTTTGTGTATGTTCTAGGGCTTGTCTAAATAGAAATGTGAAAGGTAGTCAGCTTAAAATATTACTATTTTGTGCATAAGTCAGCACTCATTATTCCCCATCCCCACATGGAGGCTCCTTGTGTGAATTATTCAGACTGAGTAGCTATAGACAGAGGATGTCTAAACTGCAAAGAAAATTCTCCAAATAACTTCTCTTCTTTGCTTTATTGGGGCAAGCTAAAATCCACTCACTGCTCCTATTACTGTTTATGTATGAAAAATATATACATGAGTAGTCCTGGACCAGGGACATAAACCCAAGTTCCCACACCTCATCTAAGTGCCCTATTCTCTAGGCTAGTGTCACTCACTGTCTCTTTCTCTGGCAGTATTTTTAGAGGGATGTATGGAGCACCTACTTAGAGTTCAGGAGAGGTTTTTAAGCAATAAAGAAGAAGGAATCACCTCACAGTAGATTTGAGGAAGGTGCCTATGAACAAAGGACCAGGTGTAATTAGGACACCCACTCTATCTTCCTCACTGGGCGCATCTGCACATGGTGATTTAAGGAGCATTAGACATTTTTAAGGCGCATTAAGGTCGTGGGTCTACATGTGTGTGACACACAGCGGATGGGAGAGGCAGCACCAGTTCCTGGAGGCTTTGCATGGTTCAGCCGAGGATAGCTGGGCACAACGGCTGGGTTGGGGCTCAGTTCTCTCCTTGGCCCTCCTGATCCAAGGCCAAGCCCCCACCTGCATTGCACCCAGTGTGCTCAGGCTGAGCCATGCAGAGACCCCAGGAACTGATAACACATCTGCCATCCATAATGTCTGTCACAGAGGCAGACATCTCCATGCCAAGAAGTCTGCATGTAACACAAAGCTGGCCAAAGACACCTGTCCATTTTGACTGCATTGACTATGTAACTGAAGTTAAATTATGGACTATGGGAAACATTACTGTTATTACCTTTACAGAAGGAAAAACAACACAAAGGAAAAATAGCTCAAAAAAGCTGTTTTATTCTTTTCTATTTCTTCTTTTCTCTTCTTTTAAAAGACGTTTTCCTACCCTTTTGATTTATTTTTAAATTTCCCACATTTTAATTTAAGAAAATAAAATAAACTACTGGACACCCCAAAATAATTTATCCTGGTATCTGTTTAAAAATATATATATAGAATAACCTGTGGGAGAAAATTAAAAAAAAAAAATCTTAATGCTTCATAGGAAAGTATTTTTAACCTGATCTGATCATAAGAGTTTAACTCTACATAGCAATTTAATGAAGGAGATGTTTAACTTGTAGCAAATTAATGTTGGTGTTAAAATATTTATTAAATGACCCATACATCCCTGGATTCTTTTTCCTGAATTATAGATAAGCAGATACTATGAGTGTTCATTTAAAAATATATATATAATTCATTACAAACAATTTTTCATAAACATTTTAGAGTAAAAACCTAAAATGTTTATATTGCTATGGGTCATTAAGTAATTCAATTGGTTGTTCTTCAGGTTAGATACACACCATTCCCATTTACTGTAATAGCTGTCGCATCAATTTTGGAGACCTAATAACTATCAGGAAGTCATAACAATTGCTCAATTCAACATAGCTTAACTTAGTAGCAACTCTTTAATATATACCCTGAATAACCTAAACATGAGTTTGAGCAGCAGCAGCTAGTCATCATTTATATGTAGGTTACATAAAACAATTTCCTCTAGTGAGTTTCAAAGAGTGACAATAGACCTCATCAAACCAAACAGATCAAGCTGTGGCAGGATGTGTCCCATCACCACTGATCTATATCATTTGGGTGAAACACACTTTGTCCTTTGTCCTGCATCTGGCTCCTGCCTAATGTGGGACAATAAGTAATGTGTTCCCCAGCCCAAGTATTCCCCGTATCCCTAGGGACCCTATGCTTCCTGGCTGGGGCCTGTGTTTTGCTTTGTCCTGTGCCTCACATGAAGGCAATGGTCAGGGCCAGATAAATGCATAGGCAAACAAGGCACATGCCTAGGGCCCTGAGCTGCAGGGGGCCTGGTCCTTCCTCCCATGGTGGCAGCGCAAATGGTTCTATCTGCCTCCCTTCCCCTCCTCTCTCTCCCATCTGCTGGCCTTGCTGCTGTGACATATGCTTCCTAGTAGCAGCTATGAGCCATGCTCCTCATGGGCAGCATCATCAGGATGGGAGTGAGGGTCCTCGACTGACACAGGGCCCAAGAGTTTATTTGTTTAAGATCTACTAAAGGGTTAATCCTGCCCTGGCAATGGTCATCATGAATCCCAGTGCAGGGAGGCACAAAGGAATATCCCAGGGAATATCCTGTTCCTGGTGCCTCCACATAGGGACCCATGCTGACTCATGCTTCTGCATGGAGCAGAGTCCAGCATGGTGATGTAGGGTGGCACAGGCACAGGAAATGCCTAGCATCCTGTGCTTCCATGACTTCCTTATCTGTCTTCTTTCTTATTTTCCCATGAAGCATGGGTTGACATGGGTCCTAGCATGGAGGCATGGGTCACTGGGAATTTCAGTGTTATGCATCAAAGCAAAGCTGGTTTGGCCTGGTTTTCAGACATCCAAAGGGTGGCTGCAGCATGGATCAGTTCCCAGGGAGCTGGAGATCTGGAAGAGTCTGGCGTCAGAAATGAATTTGGAAGCCACAGCCTAAGTTAAAACAGACTTGGCTCAGAAGCTCAAGCCAAAGGCAGAGAATGCCAAGGGTTAATCTGAGTTTGAAGCCAAAAGCCAAAATGAAATGTTAAGCCAGAATCAAGAGCAGAAAACAGAATCAGTAAATAGCAGGGGTCTTTCTAGGATCAGAAACTGGAGCCAGGAGCCAATACCAGAAAACAGTCAAAGAAGTGAATGGAAGTCAGGAGCAAGAACTTCACCTTTTCATGGACAAGGAGACTGCAGACTGGGTTTGGTTTGGCTTGGCTTCTAAGGGCTGGAGCAAGTGGGACCTACTGCCTCTGGCTTCAGGGGATTGGATTCCCTGATTTTTTCACTCATTCTAGCTGGGATTAGGACTCTGGAATTGCTGCTGGTGACACTTGTTCTTAGGATGACTTGCCCTGATCTCTTGATTGGTACCAATTAAGTCCAAGGTTCTGGCCTTTGTTATGCCCAGGTCCCGTGCTGCCTTCAACCTCCTTGCCAGGACCTGAAATAACCCATGTGTCTGCAAGTAACATAGGTCTGTACAAAACCTGGTGCAGGACCCAGCATGGAAACATGGGACCATGGGGATCCTGGCATGGGATTACCTGGTTTTTGTGCCTCCACACTGGGATGTAGATAGGCTTTTCTAACTTACGAAGACACAAATCTAGAGATCCTGGAGTGGATCTCTGTGCACTGCAATTTCCCAGGTCACATTTCTATAAGCAGGGAAAGCCAGGCAGGTGTGCCTGACCTTGAGCAGAGATTTCTCAAGTTTCCAGAGCACCTGACCAGCAAGGCTGAAGTATGTGGACAGGTTCAGGCTGCCTGCACCTTTTTGTCACATATCAAACAGATGTCTGCTGCAATAAAGCAGGACAATGTATTACAAGACAATCTTTTGTCACACCATTAATGTGACATGACAAAGGCTAAAGATATTTATTTGCTTGCCACTTCTGCTACGATAAGCATTGTTATGGTGGCACAAATGCAATGCCAGGCAACATCTGTTAGTACCCAAAGTGTAGGTCTCTTTCCATGGATATCACCACTACATTTTGTATATTTTGCCCACTTTTTTTTGCTTTGTTTTGTTTTCTTAAGTCAATTGAAAGTGAACATAGATGACACAAAGCTGTCTGTTAAGCAACAAGTGTGCTCATTCTGGCAAGTGTATGTTGTTTAAGAAGTAGGGGTCTTTTTGTTGTTGTTTGTAGCATGATAGGTGATTTCTAAATAGCATGGAGTATTTATTTCTATGTGGAAGAAGACTTGTAATGCTCTAGCAGCTATGGCTTGATGCTTGATTATCCCTACAAATTAACAGACTATGACTTTGAGATACTGAAAGTTATTTGTTATTCTTGATGGTTAAATTTCTATATTGCAGTGTTTAGTGATGGTAGATCGATTCATCTTAATGTGAATTAATTGGTTTGCAAAAATTTAGTTGTATACAGACTACCAATACCACCTCCTAGGCAGAAGACAGTTATACAAATACACAGTTAATGGATCTGATTATATTAGACAGTCTTTCTATCCTTATATTATCCAGTTTCAGTTCCCTTGTCTGAGATGTATAGGTCATCAGAGTATAAGACTTTCTCAAATGCACAGTGTTTACTTTTCTCTTCATATTGCAGCTTCATACTGGTATGACTCCACTGAAGTCAACAATAAATCTTTTAACACATATTTTAGCCAGCTTTGCAAATATTGTTATATCAATGTGTTGGGTGGGAAAAGCACCTCATGGATGACTCGCAGCCTGAAAATAAAGTCCTGCTACTAAGGACATTTTCCCCCAGGAATTACTTGCAGGTTGTGGAGAGTTTGATCCTCGTCAGCCCAGTTCAGGAGGCAAAAAAATTGCATGTTGATATTAACAGAGATTTCTCCTCTCTATATTTTTGCTTCTACTTGGAAGCCTAAAAGGATATCATTATTATCAACACCTCTGACCTCATCAAGGACTGCCACAAAGCACTGTAGCCTATTCAGTAAATGTAATGGTCTTTATAATTCTATAATATATTTCTAAGCAACTTCAATTTCCAAAGGCATAATACTATGTCTTCTCTGGGAAACCTAGTCTTTTAAAAGGAAATATATTGATGACATTAATAGCTGATGCTGAATAGGCCACATCTGATTATCAAGATTGATTGATAGTATTATCTAGATGCCATAAAATGCTAAGACCCAAAAATAGATCTATTACCAGCTGAAAATGTTATACATTTTGTTGATATGTTGTTATATTTTTCAGGACGTATATTCATCACCAAGATGACACTGTATATAGCTAATTAGTCATTTTGCGGTCATATTTTTCCTCCTTGTATATAACCTACTTAATATAGCTCTGAACATGAAAAATAGGTTATCTAGTAATACATTCATTACCTCTTTTCCTAAGGGAATACTTGGGAATGCATGCTAGATTCTTGTTGAAATCTTTAGCATCATGCCATTGTTGAGCGATTATTTAACATACTTAATTTAGAAAGCAGGGCAACAGTATTGGTATTAAACTTTTTTTTCTATTACAAAACATTTCTATCTGTTGGGCCTGCTTTTCCTGTTGCTGTAAATATATCTAACTCCACAGACTTCACCAAAGTGATCCTTCAATGAAGTTAGGAATAAATAAAATCAGAAACAGGCCTGGAAAATTGAAAAGCAGGAGTTACAGGGATTACTTAGCCAGATTATAATCACATTTATGGCTCTGAAGGATTATTTTTGTACATCTTTGTGGCTGATGCTAGAATGTGGCTCCTTAATAACCATAACTGAAGAATAAATTTAGTCCAGCATTGATTTATATGGTCCACAGGAGGAAAGGGATAAAAATAGTGATATGTGGTCCTGTAAAATTTTGCAGTGCTTTATATTAAAAAAATTAAAAATATAATAAATATATATATATAAAATAATATATTTAAAAAATTATGTGTTCTGTTCAGTTTGGAAAAATCTGTAAGTATTGATGATGTATGAATTTTAACTTGAACAACATCAGGTAGCATAATAAGGTAGAAATTTGGTAGCAGAGCCTCATTCAAGGTGGTTTAACACATTTTCTTCAAATCTGAAGTATGTACAGATGTTACACTTAGATGAATCTAACTAAGGTTAAATTAATCTACATGCCAAACTATATAGATGTTCAGGAAGCTTGAAAAAAATGGCTGGCTTGACCTATCTTTACTTCATCTGGGAGGTAAATAAGTAATGTCGATCAGACTATCTCATTCCCGCTCTTAACAAATGTGTGTTTTCTACACGGACATCAACCTGCCAGCACATATCCACTATCCCCCACCCCAGACTCACCAATTTATGTTATGTTCCTTCTCAAACCATTGTGATTTAGTCTTTAAAAGTTTCTTAAATTTGTTAAAGTGTCAACTAATAATGCATACCTTTTTTTTTTTTAAGTAATTTATTTGGTCTCTCTGCCTCAAAAATGAGGTCTTAGCAATAATTTAAAGGAACCAAGCATTGATTCCTATATTTGCTTGCTTTGTTCACCAAACTAGTGATGGATTCTGGACAGCTAGAACTCAAACCCTCCAGACACAGGTTATGAGTACTGACCGCTATAATGTCTTAAATACACACAGAGCTCTAACTCACTTATAAGTATGTGGCACTATTCCAAATAGTTGACAAAGTGCTAGCAATGTGAAGCTGTTGTAGAGACATTAAAACACATATATTATATAAGTACTAACTGATATTTAGACAACCAACCCAACTGCAAATTGATCTTGCTTTGGAAGCACATTAGATCCCTTTGAATGCCTAATGTAAATGCACAGCAAAGGTGTAAATAAAAGGATGTTCTCCCTGCCAGGTTTTCTGAAAGAGTACAGAACATGCTTTGTAATATCTGCATTTTCTTCTGAACAATTGTTGTGCATCAGTGTAAGGATAAACTATTGTGTAGTTCTGCATATGTGAGCTCATTATTCTTGATTAGCCTTGCACAACAAATGCCTTAATGGAGAGAAAGCGAGAGAGAGTGAAAAATAAAATGAAGCTGTGTAGATCTATCTATCTATCTATCTATCTATCTATCTATAATTACTACTTTTTATATCTATATATGTATGTGTGTATAGATATATATATGAATTATGTGTGTGTGTATGTATGTGTGTGTGCATGTGTGTGTGTGTATATATATATATGTGAGAATACTGTAGATGCTGTAACATTTATGCTTTTTTCCTTTCCTTTACATTATCACAGACTACATTAAATGGGTTTGCATGTTATAGCATTTAAATATTATAAGCATTACAAAGAGTTACTCGCTGCTTTGACTCTGTTTCCAAGGTTTCAATTTATTTATCCAGCCTTTCAAGGAGGTATAAAATCCTGTTACAAAATTATATATATGTAGCCGTATAACTCAAATGAAGTGATAGAAATGTTTTAGTTATATATATTACACCATGCATTAATTTTACTGTTTCTGAGCCTCTGAATTAGACATGTAAATTTTACTTCTCAAAACTGACTTTTCAAATATGTTTTTGGTTGCTGTAATTTTTGAGTCCCCCACTTCAGAGAAGTCATGTAAAATACTTCCTGAAAATTGGCCCTTTAAAAATATTTCATGTTGGATGCCCAAATCTTGGATTTTGTTTTCAACCTCTAGTAAACAGAAATCATCTTACAAAATGAAAGGCTCTAACTCTGTAATGCATTGCATGTTGGATATTCACTTTCTCCTCTAAAAAATATGTAATTGGGTTACCTGATTGGAATAGTAGACATTTTATAGTCAGCTGTCATCCAGTGTGTCAAAGTAGAAAATTGGACTTAAGAGGCCTTGGCCATATTTCCAACACCTGTAACTTCCACTGAAATTAATTTGAGCCTGGGGTCTGAAAAACTCACATATAAGCTATATCAGTAAAATATCTGTTCACCCGCAGTTTGACTGATCTCCTCCAAAGAGCTTTAAACTAGGCTTAACAGGGGACGGGGAACCAGTGGTCGAAGAGAGCCAGGGTTGATAAGCCACAAACAAGTTACCAGATCGCACTAGGTAAGCATTAAGGGGTTGGAAATCCATAAACAAGGCACTAGACCACACCAGGTAAGTAATAAAGGGAACACACACCATCAAGGCACAGGGGCACCAAGAGCCCCCTTTGGGGGACTAAAATGTCTTTATACAGATGCCAGGAGTATGGGGAACAAGCAGGAGGTGTTCACACTCTTGCTTGCTAGCACCCAGTACAACCTAGTCAGACTAACCGAGACATGGTGGGATTTTACACATGACTAGGCAGTAGGCATTGAGGAGTGTAGGTTGGATAGGCATAACAGAGTGGGGGGAAAATATGGGTGGGTGTGGCACTCTATGTTAAGGAGCAGCATAAGTCTTCCACCATTAAGGCGGAGGTGGAGGAAGGGAACACCAAGGTATTGTGGGTCAGGTTCTGGGGTGGGCAGGAGAAAAGGACTTGGTTGTGGGGGTCTACTACAGGCCTCCTCATCAGGATCAAGAGCTAGATGCTGTATTCTCTGGGCAGCTAGCAGATGCTACACAGGTGAGGGAGGTGGTGGTCGTAGGAGATCTAAAATATCCAGATATCTGCTGGGAGGAGCAGACAGCCAAAACAAGCTGCTAATGTCAGTTCTTACACTGTGTGCAGGACCTCCATCTAACCCAGGTGGTGTCTAGTCCCACCAGGGGTAGCACCTTCCTTGACCTGGTCTTAGCAACAGGGAATGATCATGGGGAACATGCAAGTTCATGGTAGCCTGGGAGATAGTGACCATCACTTGGTTGAGTTCATTATCCAGTGAAGGGTGGGTAAAGTAACTAGTGGGGCTAAGTTGTTGGACTTCAGAAGAACCAACTTTAGCAAGCTTAGAAGGCTAGTTAGTGAGGGGATGGAACTCAACAACATAGAGCATGTGGGGGTTGAGGAGGGTTGGAGGTGTTTTAAGGGAGTGATCCTTGGATCTCAAAAAGAGTCTATCCCATTATGTAGGAAGGGAGGTAAGGGGGCAAAAAAGCCCCCTTGGCTGAACAAGGAACTCCAGGAGAGTCTGGGGGCACAGAAAGAGATGTATAGGCAATGGAAGCAGGGAGCAGCCACCAAGGAGGAATATATCTCCCTGGCACGCTATTGCAGGGAATCAGTTAGACAAGCCAAGGTGGGGCTTGAGCTCAGGCTGGCTTCAACAATCAAGGCCAATAAAAAGTCCTTCTTCAGGTATATAGCAGGCAAAAGGAAAGCTCAGAGCAACATAGGGCCCCTGCAGGACAGATCAGGACAGTTGGTAGTTGATGTGGGGAAAAAAGCAGAGCTCTTCAATGAGTTCTTTGCTTCACTATTTCTATGTACTGACCAAGCCAATTCCCCTACTTCAATCATTGATGGATGTCCACATGGCACCAGTCCGCCTACAGTTAGTTCTGAAATAGTTAAGGAGCTACAAGTCAGCAGGCCTGGATGACCTCCATCCATGGCTACTGAAAGAATTGGCCAGTGTCATAGCTGAGCTGCTGGCACAGCTGTCTGAGCACTCGTGGTGCTCCAGCCAGGTCCTTGAGTACTGGAGAAGGACCAATTTGGTGCCCATTTTCAGGAAAGGGAGATGAGGTGAGCCAGGTAACTTTAGACCAGTCAGTCTTACCTCTATTCCTGGGACAATGCTAGAGAAAATAATCAAAGAACACATTTGTGAAGGCCCACCAGGGGAAATGATGCTGAGGGGAAACCAGCATGGGTTTGTCACAGGTAGATCCTCCCTGGCAAACCTTATAGCCTTCTATGACCAGGTCACACACTGCCTTGATGCAGGAGCTGAGGCTGATGTCATCTTCCTGGACTTTAGGAAGGCCTTTGACACAGTTTCGTACCCTATCCTCATTGGGAAGCTAGGAAACTGCGGAGTGGACACCTACACTGTTAGGTGGGTGGCCAACTGGCGTAGGGACCGCACCCAGAGAGTGGTGGTGGATGATTCCTTCTCGGCCTAGAGGGAGCTGGGCAGTGGGGTCCCACAGGTTTCAGTCCTTGGACTGATATTATTCAATAGCTTCATCAGTGATTTAGACGAGGGTGTGGAGAGCACCCTCTCCAAATTCGCTGATGATACCATGTTATGGGGCAAAGTTAGTACCCTGGAGGGCAGGGAGCAGATTCAAGCCAACCTGGACAGGTTGGCTCAATGGGCAGAGAGACATAGGATGCAATTTCATAAAGATAAATGTAAGGTACTCCACCTGGGAAGGAGGACCCCCCAGAACACCTATAGGTTAGGGAGTGTCCTTCTCAGAAGCTTGAAGACAGAGAGGAATCTTGGAGTCATAATTGACTCTAAGATGAACATGAGCTGGCAATGTAATGGGGCCATCAACAAGGCCAATCGCACATTGTTGTGCATTAGCAGGTGCATGACTAATAGAACAAGGGAGGTGATACTCCCCCTCTATGTGAGGCCACAGTTGGAGTAGTGTGTCCAGTTTTGGATGCCACACTTCAAGAGGGATGCAAGGAATCTGGGGAGGGTCCAGAGGAGGGCCACTCACATGATTAGTGGCCTTCGTGATAGACCCTACAGGGAGAGGTTGAGAGAATTGAATCTCTTCAGCCTTCACAAGAGATAACTGAGGGGAGATCTTGTGGCCACCTATACATTTATTAGGGGAGGTCAAAGGGGAATAGGGGAAGCGCTGTTTACTAAGGTGCCCCAGGGAGTGACTAGGAACAATGGGTGTAAACTAGTTGAGAGTGGACTTAGGTTCGATATTAGGAAGAAATTTTTCACAGTAAGGGAAGCCAGGATCTGGAATGGGCTTCCAAGAGAGGTGGTGCTATCAGCTAGCTTGGAGGGCTTCAAGAGGATTGCAATACATGTTCATTTCAGGGAATAGATTCCTTGCCTTGCTAAACAAAACTGGATTATGTCTCTTACCAAAGATCCCTCCATAACTTCAAAGGTAATAGCTATGTTTTCTCCTAGCAAACAATGTTAAATATCTGCTTACTGTGTCTATCCTTCTTGCACCTGGATGGGGTCATCTGACCTCGATCCTCTTTCCTGCCAGGGGCAGGAGGTCAGACACGATGATCCATTGCTGTCCCTTCTGACTCTACAATCTATGAATCAGGACTTGTGGTAAAGGTTATATCTTTTTTTTAAATCAACTAGATTTTTGCAAAAAAATATTTATTTGCAAGCTTTCAGGCACAAGCAAAAGTTCTGATATCTTTTACTTCTAGACCAATACAGCTACAACCTGAATACCTGATATATGAACTGTAGTATTAATCAAGACATTTGTAGAGCACTTTAATTAAGAATACTTACCCACAGTCTTTCCTGTGAAGCAAAGTTTATACTGGAGATGTTAAAACTAAAGGACATCTTGCTCCATTCAATAATGGATATAGGTGCTGCAGCACCTTTAATTCCTGGATCCTAGCATGTACATAAACTTGGGTTAGGTACGTAGACTTTCTATACAGTGTATAGGAAAAAGCACAGTTCTAACAAGAGGGCCACTGTCTCTCCAATCTCTCAGTTCTGATCCTCAAGAGAAACTTACACAACACTTCCCAGAGACGAGCCTATGAGCTCCATTTCATCAACCTCCTGGATACTAGAAATCATGGACTAAACATAGACATTGGATTTTTGATACACTATAATCTGCCTGGCAACTGACTCCCCAGCCCAGCCCCTGGCTTCTTTACTTTTCATTCCATCTAGGAAGAGCACACACCAAAGGCTGAAACTTCCTTAGCATGACGAAGGGTTTTTGAACTTGAAAGCTTACTTAATAACTATTCTCCAACTGTTTGGGATGATCTAATAAAAGATACCAAACTCACCCAAGGAACCTTGTCTGTCTAGGAAAAGCAAGGCACCTGAGAATAGGATTAAAAATAGCCAGTACATTAAGCAGGGAGATGCCTAGAGCTAGCCAATTCATAATCATAGGGACATATCTGAAATATTATCCTTCTGGTCACTACCACACCTCCTGTCTGTGTCTGAGTCTTAGCAGATAAATCAGGGTCCTATCTGCTTGGAATTTACATCCAGGAATCATTCCCTGAAGGAGAATGAACTACACAAGACATTAGTGGTAGTGATGTCCTTAAGGAATACCTAAGTCGTTACAACACTTGCCCAGGAAAAAGGTGATGTGCATTTCTCAGACCAAAGTTTCAAGTCCATACTCCCTGTCTCCAGGAATGAGCCTGCATTATCAGGCTATAAACTGTTCCAGCTGGAGACATTTCTGACTCTTCCTGTTGAAGTTGTGTTAATATTCAGGAAAGGCCACAATATTAATTAGACCAAACAACAGAGACAAAAAGGGAGCTTGACTTTGTATCCTAGTGGCTAGAATATTTAGTTGGCTGTTGGTCAGTGTTCAAAGGAATTCTGATATGTTTAGCTTCAATCAGACCAGACATGGTCTGGGGATCAGAACCTAGGTTTCCCCACTTCCAGGTGACTGCCTTAACCACCTACCAATGCATTATTTCTCTATTTCAAGAGTACAACTTTAGGCTGAGGTGCCTTAGTTCTATTTAAGTATGTTATTGGCTGTAGTCCTGAGTGATTATTATAAAGCTGCTTCAATGATTTTACATGAATTAAAGCAGAATGAAAAGATGCTGGCAGAACTGAGCAGGCATTGCAATTTAGTTATGGACTTCTTTACTTTGTAGGAATTTGTCTTGGTAACTGTCTAGAGATTTGTGCTATAATGATTCAGATATTATTTCTATGGATTGGAAGCTAGTGCCAGAACGTGTGGAAAAGAGAAGATTCCACAAATATGTGAACATTAATCTAAAATATTTCTTCAGTAATTTTCATCGGAAGTATTCAGTAGTGTTCTATATATAGTTAAGACTATTCTTTTATAGTGCTTTAATTGAGTTACTGTCACACGATATTCCCAAGTTCTTGAACCTACTATCTGCAATGTACAGTAATGGCAGTGTTAAACTGATGTAGCCATGATGGTCCAGAAATTATGTTGGAGGTAAGGATTTCTTAGCAAGATACCTTTTATTGGACCAATTGCATAGCAGGGATCCTGTCAGGCAGGATTTCAAATGCAAAAAATACATGTTCAGTTATCTTATTTATTTTGAATACATGTTCAGTTAATATAATTTAGAATCATTTTTACCAAAAGTGGTTATTTGTTGGATTATGACTGTACAACTTTCATTTTAAGTACTTGATTCTTTTAAGTAAGCAGGTGTTTCTCAACACCTGGTGGAGTTGTTTACTCATGTAAGAAATGGGTATAAAGCATTTCTGTTAGAAGGGTTGCATTTTACTCACCTTTCGTAAATGTAGAAGGCTACACAAACATGCAAAGCAGTAGAGAACCGAGGTGTGAAGTCCAAGTTCATGCTTAGTCTGACTATTAAAGTCTGATGAATTATGAGGACGAGCCCCTAAGGGGGAAAAAAAAGACAATTTGACTGGGTTTCTAAATTGACTCCATATCACCTCCTACCTACTCTCTCCCAAATGTATTCACTATATTTTCCGTAGGTGTATGTAGGGAGGATTAAGTATAACCTGTTAAACCTAGGTACTGCTGCCTGAAATATACTTGTCAGCCATGGTTTTGAGTGTAAAATTTTCAATGGAGAATTCTTTCAATGAAAGAATATATTTTATTTATTAATTCATGTTTATTTTGTTTTGTACAAAGTTGTTTTTTTTCTTTTTCTGTTGTGCTTATACATCCAGAGTCATTCCACTAAAGTTATCAAACAACAATGAGAAACTGCAACCCAGAGCAATGCAAATGATTTAAGAGTCTGCATGCTACAGAGCAGGTTAGATATATACTTCTTGGGATGGTTTAATCAGAGATAATCCTACCTTGAGCAGTGCACTCAGCTACATGACCTCTTGTGGTACTTTCAAGCCATACTTTTGTTCATACAGCACAAGAGTTGGGGAGAAGGGTAGAATATCTTCTGCAGACCACTCTATGGAGGGTGTTACAGCCCACAATTCAATAAGAGATCACATGTCATGCATCGGAGTAAAACAGGAGCTTAAAGTGGCCTCCTAGCTTAATGTATTCTTTCTCAAACCTGCTTTTTGCACATTGCAATACATGTTCATTTCAGGGAATAGATTCCTTGCCTTGCTAAACAAAACTGGATTTTGTCTCTTACCAAAGATCCCTCCAAAACTTCAAAGGTAAAAGCTGTGTTTTCTCCTAGCAAACAATGTTAAATATCTGCTTACTGTGTCTATCCTTCTTGCATCTGGAACTACTCAGATGGATATAGAATCTGAAAGTGTGTGTGTGTGTGTGTGTGTGTGTGTGTGTATACATGTGCTTTTACACACACACACTTTCTTAATGAGTCAAATAATAATAAATTAAAACTGTCTATCTGAAGAGTTCTGATTATAGAACAGAGATATGGGAAAACTTGGATACATAAGAAAAAACTTATTAAAAGCTTTTCAGTATTTTGGGTTAGAGATGTCTTTGGAAAATCCTCCATATCATTTGGATGGACACATGAATGAGCACAGATAACCCTGATGTCTTGGCTCAAGGACACACCGTCAGCATTGAAGTCATGTTTTATACAGCACCAGCTACCTTGGACAGCAAGTCATAATGATGCCTGACAACTGTCTCTCAAAACTGGTCTTTACTTCCAACTCACTAGTACCCACTGCTAACAGAGGTAACAGAAAAAAGAGTCAAGAGCACCTTGAAAACTGATCTGAAGAAATGAAATATTCATATCAATACCTGAAAGACTCAAGCTCTGAATTGCCCGTAATGGCACCATACTCTACAATAAGACATCAATCATTTTGAATCATAGAATCATAGCGTTGGAAGGCACCTCAGGAGGTTTCTAGTCCAGTGCCCTGATCAAAGCAGGATAATCCTCAACTAGATCATCCAAGACAAAACCTTATCTAGCTGGGTTTTGAAAATCTCCAAGGATGGAAGTTCCACCACCTCCTTGGGTAACCTATTCCAATGTTTGACTACCCTTCTAGCAAAAAAAAATCTTCCTAATATCTAACATAAACTTCCCTTGCTTCAACCTGAGACCATTGGTCCTTGTTCTGTCATCTGCTGCCACTGAAAACAGTCTAGCTCCATCATTTTCTGAACCTCACTTCAGCTAGTTGAAGGCTGCTATTTAATCCCTCCTCAGTCTTCCCTTCTCTAGAATAACTAAGCCTAGTTCCCTCAGTCTTTCCTCATAAGTCATGTCTCCCAGCCCCCTCACCATTTTTGTTCCCCTCTGTTGGACTTTCTCCAATTTGTCCACATCCTTTCTGTAGTAGGGGCCCAAACCTGAACACAGTACTCCAGATGTGGCCTCACCAGTGTCGAATAGAGGGAAAGAATGATTTCCCGTGATCTGCTGGCAACACTCCTACAAATGCAGCCCAGGATGCCATTAGCCTTTTTGGCAACAAGGGCACACTGTTGGTTCATATTCAGCTCATTGTCCACTGTAACTCCCAGATCCTTTTCTGCAGAATTCCTGCCCAGGCAGTCAGACCCCAGCCTGTACCAATGCATAGTATTGTTCCATCCTAAGTGTAGGTCTTGGAACTTCCCCTTGTTGAACTTCATGAGATTCCTTTTGGCCCAATACTTCAATTTGTCTAGGTCACTCTGATCCTAGCCCTACCCTGCAGCATATCTACTACTCCCCCCAGCTTTGTGTCAATGGCTAGAAAATGGTATTTAGAGGTTTGCTATAGATAAAGTACATATGCATTAGAATAACGATACAGGGCAACAGTAAGGGTTAATTAATTTCTAAAAAACTTGTTTCTGACAAAGTTTTCTCAAGGCTTCTGTATATGACAGGCAACAGTGAACAGATATACAGTCTGGGAATTTTACACATATACATATGATAAGATCCAGGTTACAGTGCTCAACTCAAATTGCCAATTGTTCAAATCATGAGCATGACTTTATAAAGGGGGATAAGGCAGGGTGCTGCATTTATTGATTATATGAGTTAGACATAGAGGTTTGGACACACCGTTCATACAAACACACCCAAATCATCATACACTTCATTACATATAGTCATACACATATACAAAACAACCATTTAATCCACATATGTATCAGATATAGTTATCAGCAATAGTTTCTCAATATCAGCCCAGGGTGGCTAACCTGGGCTTATTGAGAAGATGATGATGATTTAAAGATAACAGCTGGACCGGGGTGAACGGATGCATGTGTGGTCCGATGAAACAGCAGTAGAGAAAGAGACTTGCCCAACTTGGCATTTTCAAATTGTTCTTTTATAGGGATCGGCATCCTTTGTTTCAGTGCTTTGGGGTTTTTTTCATACCCAGCTTCTGTTTTTGCAGTTCTTCTTGTGTCTTCAGTGTTTTTGCTGCCCATCTGGTAGAATGGGTGCATTCCCTCTCCTTGTTACCTTCTTTGTGCCTTTCGCCTAAAAGGGATGCCTCAGCCATTTATTAATTCGTTTACTGACTAGTAACTTACATTTGGCAATTTGTTGCTTACATAAACAGTTAAATCTTCTTTTCCCATCTTTATGCCATTCTCTCACCCTTTTATACACACATACATAAAGGCTATGAAGAGTTTATTTACATATGCTAAGCAGAAGAATACAAAATTGAGTTTTCAAGTTGCTTACAGGACAAGACTAACATGGTTATATTTCACTAGTGTTACACTCTATGCTACATTAGTTCAGTTCATGCTACAACTGCAGGGTCTTTTGAGATTTCCAGTTTTGGGGGAACAGACCAAATAAGGAGAAGAATGGTAAAGCCCAAATTAGGACATGTGCATGTGATAGGTTGGTGAAACAAAGGATTATGCTAACAGGACAAAATGTGGATATTATGATGACCACTGAGAGACCATCAGTGATGCCCATGGATGAAGAGTTATCAGAAGGGGTTTCAGAGCAGCAAAGGGTCCCTGAGTAGGGAGCCCAGGGCTCCCATGGAGAGAGGGCACACCACCAGCCCTTTTCACCCACCCCACTGGTGGGGGATGGACCTCAGCCTCCAACCTCCAGGCTACTGACAGCTGATATTCAAGAGTGAAGCATGCATACTTGCCAGATATACCTTGAATCTGATGATAGCTCTAGGACTGGTAGTGTGGCAGAAAGGTACCCCCACAGGTTCTCAAGGGAGAGAGAAGAGAGCCCACGGACCCCAGACTCTGAAAGTAGCCCCCAGAGAGGTGTACATACCTCCTGGAGGACAGCAGGAGCAAGAGCTGTGTTCGCAGCCGCAGCTGTGTGAACCAGCATTACGCCAGCTGTGGCATCAGCTGTTTCCAGCAAGGGGAACAGCTGAGCCAATCCCTGCGGCTGTATTGGCTGCTGTGGGAAGATTTAAAAATCCTGTTGGAGCGGGGATGGGGGGAGAGCCGGAGAGAGAAAGCATGCGCTGGCAGCTCATGAGATGAGCTCCGGCATGGGGAGCAAGTGACCCAGCCTGCGAGGCTGCAGCAGGCAACCCAGGGAAGGGCTTTAAGCCTTCTGCAGGAGGCAGAGCAGGAGGCAGACTAGCAGGTCAAGCAGGTCAAGCCTTTCAGCCACCTGAGAAGGCTTACACCCAGGAGGCAAGGGAGCTCCCTGCTTGCAGTAGGGGAGAGGAGGTAGCTGAGAATCTGAGAGGGAGCTGGAATAAGGGGGATAACCCTACAGTCCTCCTGACTCAGAGGAATATTTTCTATAAGAAAAGAAATCTTCCATTTTGTAGTAAAGTCTAATCTGTTTTGAGCAGCTGATCCAAAGAGTTCAGGTATAATTTTACAAAAAATAATGGATTTATGGATTTATAAGTTCCATTTGTTATATCACTGCTTGCTGTTACCTGGAGCACTCAAGATCCCATATTTTCTCAATTTGTCCAAACAGAGGGATACCTTGTTCCAAATCCTATTTTAGCTCTGTGCTAGCTACCTAAGTGAAATTTTGGCATTTATATAGATTTTAGACTCTGTTTTTCACTCCAGCGGGATAGGATTGTCCAGGTATACATGAAACTGCTTGAGGAAAAATGGTGGCAGTAGAAGCAGACCCTCACACCTCTAATGTGGTGGGTGGATCCAAACTCCCAGACTAACCATGACCTCTCCATTCCATAATAGGCAAATTGTATTAATACATAATGATAAGAATAATGCAAACAATTTTATATCTACCTGTGGAGCTTGCTCCCTTCTCACCGCCTAGTCTATCAGGGTGTTGCCCTTCCCCTAAACTCACCTGCCATGACTTGGATTTTAAATGCACTTTAAGAGGGGTCTACAGTGGAGATCTTAGCTTGGATGGTCCTCCCGACAGACGATGGTACTCATGGTCGTCCGGCATGATGTTTCACAGAGCTCCACCTTCCCTATACCCCGTCCACATGCCAGCCAATGGGTGATGCATTCATTAATAATAGGAAAAAAAATAACTATTCAAACTGCATAGGTCATCTGCCAGCCATATATATATATTTTTCTACATTGGGGGGATAATTGAGATAAATTTAGATAACAGTTACTCAGTACAATAATCTTAGATTAGATGTTCATCTTCAAAGAGGTTATATTTTCAAGTTTTAGCTACTTTTCTATATACAGTTGATATATAGCAGAAGGCAGGCTGCACCTTATGCTCCCCTCTACATGTGCAGGTAAAAGTATGATGGGATCTAATGCACAGTCTACACAATCACACCACATACTGTAGGATGCCATACATGCATGGCTGGAGATGTGGTTGTGGGATCACTCATTAGGTCACATCACGCTTTATTGCTGGTCAAGGGGGAACCTGATCCCAGGCTTCCCTTGCACCAGCAAGAATCAGGTTCTCACAGCTGTGGTCTCCCCCTACTCCCCAGTTGAGGACTCTCAGCCACGGTGGTGCCCCATGCACTTTCAGGGCAGATGTACTAGAATCCACACCTGTGAAACTCTGGGTCCCCATCCTTTTGGGACCCAGAGTTGACAGCTCTGACTCCTTTCAGTTGTAGGGCTCTCAGTTCTATCTGGTTATGGTGCACCCCTGCAGCTGGGACAGGGCTCTCTGTAGGGACCCTGTAGCAGGGTCTTCCCTGCATTTGGGATCCCTGTCCCAGCTGCAGGGAATATCCTGCTACATGTGCAAATTAAAGCTCAATAGCAACCAGCTATAAAATTAGTACACATTTTTGAGATCTAATTTGGTAGCTGGTTGGAGCTTTTTATGGCAAGGTAGCTACTTTGCTGGTCTTAGTTATCCAGTTAATTTCACAGTACCTGTAATATGTAGAGGGGGCCTATAGGCTAAGTCAGAGATGCGTAAGCTTTTGTGAGCCCATGCTCACATCATTAGATGCTGCTTGTTATGCTTACTAGCAGCAAACAAGTTTTGTAGTATGATGTTCAAAGTGATAGCAAATGTCTGAAACAGCCTTAACTGATGGATGGATACCTGGAATAGGAGTTAAGGGACATATATTCTATTCTTGCTTCTGTCACTGATCTCCTGTTCATCCTTTAAAAAAATATTTTGTAGCTCTTTGTTCATTTTTTTCCATTAAAAAAGGTATAATGGAAACCTGCTTTGTTTGAAGTGTTCTGATTTAGAGGAAAAACACTGTATATCTTTTTGGAAAGCTTCCCCTCTCTCTCTGTATGTGTTTACAGATATGTCTCAAGCATCAGGTTAAACAGATGTTTCTTGGAACTCCTTCTTGGTTTAGATTTAGTATTTCTTGTGTTCTCTATAGAAGAATGGTTATAATGATAAATGCTATTTCAGATGTTAGTATGCAAGCTCATTTAGCTGTGTGTCAGACTATTTAGAACAGGTGGTTCTCATTCTTAATACTAAATAGACCAGTTATGATTATTTATAGATTCAGTACAAGTTAAAACCAATCTTATAAAACATCATTTTTAGCGGGGGGGAGGGACTTTTTTTTTCTCTTCTGATATTAAAATGTTCTTATTTTTTAACAAGAAGGGAAAAAGGATCCAAAAACATTCTTCATTTTAGTTTAAGAAGCATCCTAATATAAATAGTAACCTTTCCAGGGGAGATTGTGTCATTCTATTTAGATTTCAACAAATGTAAAGAGATTGGTGTCCAGTAACTCATTTTTAGAAAAAATAGATGCATCTTTGCAGTCTCACTCACAAATACTGTCATACCTTCTAATAGCTCCCATGTTTAATAAATCACATTTCGAAGCTGATTTCACTTGGATATAATGCTTAAAAGATTAGCATATTGATGAATGAATAGTAATGGTGTTTTACCACTCTATATAGTACTCAGTCAGCTTTGGGCAGTGGAAATGGCATAACAATGGAGATAATGGGGAGAACCTCTTTATTCCCAAGTCCCTGTGGACTTAGTATGCACATTTGAACCAAGACAGTTTTTGTCATCAGGATCTACAAGGACACAAAAGAAACAGAGAAGAAAGAAAGACAAGTGATATATTGTATTTTTATTCTCATTCTCCTAAAATCAATCAGTCTCTTTGAGGGAAGTGTTGAGATTATTTTGCGACTACATCATAATTATTCTCAGGAGTGCCTAGATAATTATCAGCATTATTTTATAATAGTACCCCTAGTCTGCCATACAATATCAAAAGAAATAAAACAATACTTTCCTGAAAGAACTTTGCTGCTGGTTGCTCAGAATTTTATAATTAAATAATTGTAAAGGAAGGCAGAGTAATCAACCTGCTATTTACAGAAATGCTGTGAAGCGTCTCTGTGTAATGTGGACTTAACGCACTGTTGCAACTTCGGCAGAATCCATAGGAAAACTGGCTTGAGGCCAGGGCTGCTTTTGAGAAGACTGATGATAGTTCATTTTTTTTTTTTTTTGGGCGGGGTTGAGGGGTTTGCAGGTGAGGAAGTGAGGAACTGGTAGATCCATGGAGGTGTTGTCCATCTTTGGGGTGTGGTATTGTGGGGCTTAAAATAGCCTGAAAGAGTTCAGCCCAAGGGCTAGAGCAGGCAGCTGGATTTTCCCTGCCTGGAGGATACATTCCAAACATGTACATACATTCAATAGATCAAGCTAACTCATTCCCAGTCTAACTTGGTGCACCTCCTGAGGTGCACTAAGTTTGAGTGGGCCAGACATTTAATGCCTGATCTAAACTCCCCAAATGTATGTACTTCAGCACTTAGATAGACCTAACCTTAGTTAAGTTGATCTAAGTGTAATGCCTGCAAGTTCACATGAGCTTTTGTAGGCAAGAACTTACTTCAGGTAATGCTAAGTAGCAGGGATCCTGGTTTTCTCTGATTTTAAGAAAATTCCCATTTTTGGTTAAAAAAAACAACCCCAAATGCACATTTTTCCATGATTAAAATGAAACACCACTATATATATAGGGAGAGAGAGGGGGAGAGAATGTTCTATATATAGGATCCGTGATTTAAATTAAACACCCCATGTGCGCGTGCTTGTGTGTGTGTGTGTGTGTGTGTGTGTGTGTGTGTGTAGGGGTGTTTAATATAAATCACAGAAAAATGTGGATTTGGGGTTACTTCTTTTTAACCAAAAACCTGGAATTTTTTAAATCAGAGAAAACCAGGATCCCCGCTGATTAGCATTACCTGAAGTATGTTCTTGCCTACAAAAGCTCATGTGTACATGCATGTATATATAGGGGAGTTTAATTTAACACATGGGAAAATGTGGATTTGGGATTGCTTTTTTTTAATCAAAAACTGGGGATTTTTTAAATCTGAGAAAACCAGGATCCCTGCTAATCAGCAATTCAGCTGGCAGCAGTCTATCCATAGCATCTTACAAAATAGGTTCTTGCCTATGAAAACTCATGGCTCTTTGAACTAGTCTCTAAGTTAAATATGAGTGAGGCACAAAGGTAGCATTTTTCCTCCTATAAATTCTCAAAGATACTGCTGTTGCTGGTACATTTACAAATGAGTTTAGAGCAGTTAATGCTGCCTCTAGTGACATTAATTAATTTTAACCTGGCAATAGCCCTTTGTATTGTGAGAAATCATCTTTTTAGGTCAATTGTTCTTATTCTTTGCTCCTGTAATTTATTCCTCAGTCAGCTTTATTGTATGAAATTTAAAGAAAATGAATCAATGAGTTCATTGACTGACAGTAATCATAGTATAGCATCAGTATAAGATGACTATTCCTTGATTGCAGATACGATAATGTCGTTGTCATTCTTGTCATCATCATCATAAAATATTTGTTAAGCAGATTGGAAAGAGATCTTGATATAAACACTGATATAACTTTCAATGGATATAGGTAAAAACAATTTGAACATCAATTCTAAACAAGCCTGTTGACAACAGTTATGTAAACAGTTGATAACAGTTCAGGTAAAACATCTATATAACTTGGATCTATTCATAAGCAAAGTAGGCATGTTAAGGGTTGAAGTAAAACTGACTACATTAAGGCAAGACTCCCTTTAAATTTTGAGTAAAGCAGTATTTAATAGTTTCTCTGTTATTGTTCGTGTTTTGCTAGGCTAGGGACAGAGATCCAAAAAGCCAGAGCCTGAATAGAATCAATCTTTGCAGGTTAATCTAACCTGCCTAGATTGAATCAATTTCAAAGTAAATAGACATTCACAAAATGCAGGCACATGCCTGCAGTGGCTCAAGCCAGAAGCCAAGGGGTGCTAGAGCTCACCCTTGGCTGCAGGGAAGCTATGCTAGTGGAGTAGTGGCTAAGCCCTAACTCAGGTGAACTGGGCAGAGAGGGAGTTTAATTCTCTGTCCCACCGACACAAACCCAAGCCAGGGTCCGCTTGGTGCTCCACCCTTGTTAGTGCAGTGGCTGGGCATAGCCAGGCACTATCTGGCATGACTCTCTGAGGCAGAGAGGGCAAGGAGGGGAGTTATTCCTCCCTCTGCTCCTCTGCCTCCAGACCACCACAGCCGGAGTATGCCAGTCTTGGCCGCTGCTTCCTCTGATCACTGCCTATGTACTGCAAAGAGCAGGATAAGATCCTTCCCTGCTCTCTCCACCAGACACTGGAGGGATGGGGGAAAGAACTCCCCTACCTTCCCCCTCACCTAAGTGGGCCATGCTGGCTTGCCTCTGGCCATGCCCCTGCCCCTGCTGCTGGAGTGGAGAGCTTTCTTGATGGATCAGCACCCCTGTCTTGGTTCTCTGAGACCTCAAACCTTCTTGGCAGGGGTCTGTGCCGTGGGCAGGATGGAGTGGGGCGGACAGAGCTTCCATAGACTGCCTGGGGTGAGCGGCAGCACTGGAGCTTAGAAGGGTGGACATAGCCTCCCAACCCCAACCCTCTCCTAGCCACTTGCCCTGCGCCACTTGCCCTGCGCAATCTGTCGCAGTTCTGACCACCCATCAGTGCAGCCCTCTACCAGGAAGAGTCTTGCACTCCCCAGAAAACCACGACAGGGGCTGCTGCCTTCGTCACAGTCCCTGTCCTCTCCCTGCTTCACAAGGGCAGGAGCAGGGGCGCAGCGAGAGGCTGGCCAGCATGACACTCTTAGGCAAGGGAGAAAGGAGGGGGTTTATTTCCTGCCATCCCTCCAGCGTTTCGTGGAGGAGGCAGGGAAGGGGCTTATTCTGTCACTTTCCCTAGTGATTGGCATTGGTGGTAGTTGGAGAGAGCAGTCCCTGGTTGTGGTTCCCCAGGGGCAGAAGGTATGGAGGGGGGAATAACCCCTTTCTACCTCCCCTGCCTCAGGGGGCCATGGCAACAGGTGTCTGACCATGTCTTCACCCCTACCACTGCAGCAGTGCTGAGCAGCCTGGGCCTGTGCTGGTGGGAAAGCGGGGGGAGAACTAAACCTCCTTCCTGGTCAGTTCACTTGAGGCTACTGCTGGGACTGGCCATGTCTCCAATACTGGAGCTGTGAGCAGAGAAATGCCTTGCAGGAGCGGTTGTGCCCCTGCTGGGGTCCCTGTTGGTGAGATAGACGATGGAGGAGGAATAAAACTCTTCCCTGCCCCTTCACCTTCTGGGGACTGGCATCTAGCCAAGCCCTCATCCCTGCTCTGGCTAGACAGCAGAGGGGTAGGGCAGTCCTACACCACTGGGGCAGATAGCACAGTCTTGCCCAGGGTTGCAGAGCATGCCAGAATGCTTCTGGACTCTGGTTTAAGTTAAACCAGGAAGGAGTCTGGGACAGAAGTTGCATAAACCAGCTTGAGCTCAGTCGGTTAAGTTGGATACTGCATTCAATCTGACTTGTCTCAAACCAGTTTCAGCTATTTTGAAACAGGTTTATGTACATTGAATATATGTTCTGTTACAGGTTTAAACCAGTTTCTAATCACTGAAACTGGTTTATGTGTAACTTCTGTCCCTAGCCCTACTGTCTACAATGTGATAGATACCAGTGCTTAAAAAGGAAAATAACTTTCTGCCTTGTAGTAGTAGTTGTAAATATGTCATTGTGTATATGATAGGGACCTCCAGTTGGAATTTAGGTGTGGCATAAATATATTATTTTGTATATGACATTCTGGGAGTTAGCTGCACTACTGCTGGAATGGCAATCATATATAGCTATGTTGTTGCACAGCTTTTGGAAACCGTAACCCCAGCTTTCTATTAATAACCAAGGCATGCGTTGTACATTGACCTGTGAGAGAAAAAAAAGTATGGAAAAACTTACCTTCTAGTACTGTACAAACTTTATTGAACAAGTAGAAGAACCAAACTATACTCAAATATTTTAAATAATAGAGGTACCAGGAGCTACTAGGGGTCTAAGTTTTTTGTGAAAAGTCTTTGAGGGTTAAATGACTAACCCAGCTGTCTTGATCTTTCAAGATCAATCCTATAATACTTTTCTTCTCCCTGCTTCATCCACTCTCCCAGCCTTCCCGTTCTTTTTCATTCACAGTGACATATACTGTATCATCTGCTAGTAAGAAAATTGGAACAAATAGCCTTTGATGGCAAGAGCCACAGTATAAGTGAAAGTTTTTGTAATCTTAGGCTGTCCTTCACATTCTACATTTCTGTCATGACAGCTTCATTTAAACCTTATTCAATCCTTGGGGGAAATGGAAATAGGTTATCTTATATTTTAGATGATGTGACAGGACTAAAATCAAAGAAATGCTTTCCCTTCCTGAACAATCATATTTTCAAGCAAACTTTCTTTTTTTATTAGAGCAGTATCAACTATACATTAAAAAGTTTGAGATGTCATTTCAATTAGATAAATGAAAAATTAAATACACGACATTCCCTAGCAGTCAGTATTTACTTAAAATTCAAGTCTTTCTCTGAAGTTTGTCTGCATATTCAACTTTCTATTATAAAATGAACAGAATGGTTACAATAATTTTTTAATCCCATGAATGAGCAAAGATATAGAAATAATAGTATTATACCTATGGGAATAGTAGAAAATAAGAGAAGATAAATGCATTTCTATTCACTTTTCATATTAATGGGCTTCATGGTGTAGCTCAGAATATATAATCCAATATGCTCTAGGTCATATAAAAAGTACATAATTTCCTCCTAGCATGTTTTTAAAAATGGTACATGCTGGTTTTATTTAATTTAAATTTCATAGTGCTTCTGGAAATTAGTGTAAATTCAGTGTAGAATATTGCTGACAAATTAAAGTTTGGAGTTTAAATAAGTTTGAGGCCATTCAGTGTGAGATATTTCATCTCTGCTTTTTCATTAATAAGTGGAAATGTGTTATCTGGTAGAAGAGAGTAGGGAATGTCTTCTGCATTGTAAGTCAGATATGTTCATATTTTGCTGGATTACTGGGAGAAGTCTGCTTTAACTTTTTGCACAATCATTTTTATAGGAAAATACAGTGTACTTAGAAAAATACAAAATAGAAAAGTACATAGAAAAATAACAAACTCATCTGAAAATACTATAGAAAAAAATCACCATGACATACTAAAATTTATTTTATTGCAGTTGTTAAAGAATGGCTCACCAGAATTCTTGCATATAGTGGTTCTGTGGTTGACTAGCATCCTTAAAATGATATAACAAAACCCCTTTCTCAAACATAAAGAAAACAAAAGTAAAAAGATAAAAATGTGATGCCAGTTTGGTTTAGCTTGAGGGATTCAGGCTGTTCTTGATCTAACAGAATCTGTTCATCCCTTCCTAGCTTAAACAGAGTGCCCCCTGAGAAGTACTTGCTTCAAATTTTCAAATTTCCTGGAGTATCTGAGTATCCCCAGAAGCCCAGTATGGCTTCTAGAGCATGGGAAAGGATTTGGGGGATGCCTGGCTCCTTCTAATACCATTGCCTTGCCTTTCAAACACTTGCCATCTCTAGAGATAATATGCGGTTCCGCTCCTGAGAGAGAAACTTTCCCTGTTACTGGGGAGACCGGATGCAATGAAAGTGTCATACACCAAACAGATAGCTCCACTTCAAAAAAAGTATTTATTGGCCACCTAGTCTGAGGTGCTTTGCACCCCACACTGTTGGCTCAAAGAGTTAAGCAGTTCATAGATTCACAGGTGTTAGGGTTGGAGGGGACCTCAGTAGGCCATCAAGTCTGACCCCCTGCCCTAGGCAGGAAAGAGCGTTGTGGTCAGATGACCCCAGCTAGGTGCTTGTCCATTTTCCTCTTGAAGACCCCCAACACAGGGGAGAGCACCACCTCCCTTGGAAGCCCATTCCAGATCCTGGCATCCCTTACTGTGACGAACTTCTTTCTAATGTCCAACCTAAATCTACTCTCCATCAATTTGTGGCCATTGTTCCTAGTTACTTCAGGTGGTGCCCTGGTAAATAGAGCATCTCCTATTCCGTGCTGCCCTCCCCTGATGAATTTATAGGCAGCCATAAAATCACCTCTCAGCCTTCTCTTCTGAAGGCTAAAGAGATATAAGTCCCTCAGTTTCTCTTCATAGGGCTTTGCCTTCAGGCCTCTGACCACCCGAGTGGCCCTCCTCTGAACCCTCCCAAGATTCGCCACATCCCTCTGAAGTGCAGAGCCCAAAACTGGACACAATACTCCAACTGTGGTCTGACCAGAGCCACATAGAAAGGAAGCACCACCTCCCTGGACCTGTTCATTATGCATCTGCTACCGCAGCCCATTCAGATAAGAGCACCAACAAACACTGTTCTGCTGTTTTTGGTCCAGCTCCTGAGTCCCAGAGCAAATCTGCTGCTCTCTGACTCCAGACTCCCCTCACCAAAAGCTGACAACCCCCTTGTTCACAGTGTCTTCTCCATTGTTATGTTCATCACATTTATCTTCTGTCCAGGGCTTTGCTGATATGTCAGCATAGCTATTCAGGGCTCAGTAGATGCTAATGTTCTACCTTGCCTCTTCCTCCAGATAATCAGACCTTGCACTTCAGCCTTCATTCTCTATGCATAGGCTAATGAGGTAAAATTATAACAACATGAACAGAGCTGACAGAGACATATTACAATAAACTCTAATGTCTCAGTTCATACTTACACTATTATACCTTCTTTTTCGACAAAGTATGCCCTACAAAGCTGTGAACCAAATTCTAATCTTAAATCTACAAGTGTGTTATTTAAAGTACTTGGTTTACTCCTTATTGACTGTGCTTCAGCTTGAAGAAGAGAGAGTCAGAATATGATGCCTGGTATGCAGGACAAGTCACAGAGTAAGATAGCCTGCCTAACTTAACCCAGTAATTATATAGCATAAAGCTAGAACCAGATAATTGCAAAACAACACCTGAGTCATCATACAACTTGTATTTTACCATATAATTATAATATTTAAAGAGGAAAACAGACTACTAGACAGCACTAGCCCATGATTTCTATTTTTATGGCTATGGTTAAACTGACTTGAATGTAATAAATAGAATCTGGAATTTGGCCCCAAATCATAAAATGTGTCACAGCTCCTATAGAACACCTCCAAATGCATATTCAGCAAAACTTGTTTCTGGGTCCCACATCCTGGGACCCTCTGGGAGTTAGTAAGCCAAAGTGGTGTCTCTCTCTCTTTTTTTTCCCCTTGGCCTCTCTGACATTTCCTGCACACAGAGTCTGACATAGTTTGAAGGAAGTGGGACACCCCAGTTCAGCTGTCCTGGGCTGCCAGGACTTGCATTGATCCCTCAGCCACACAAGCAAATATTTCCCTCGGAGCTCCAGTCTTGCAAATATTCTAATTTTACCATTTACCTTTCCACTCATATGTGACACATGAAGGCTTTTAGATATGATTACTTCAGTAAACTAGCTATAATTATAAAGACAAAACAATGCAACACAGGTATGCCCTTCCTTGCTTCAGGGATCCAGGTTGTAGCCATATTGATCTAGAGGCAAAAGGAATAAGGACTCATGATAGAGGTGATATCTTTCATTAGAACAACTAGATTTTTGCAAAAAAATAAAAAATTCTCCCTTGCTTCAGTTTCCTTACCAGTCTTGAACATTCTTACCACCCATCTTTCACGTAGCTTCTGTTCCATTATGTCTCTGCTTCCAGAACGTTTCTCATCTCCCCTACCCTCGATCACCTCTGTTGCTAGCATCCTTCTGCTCCCTTCCCCCAGATGGTTGGGAACTACCCTTTCTTTAGTTTGTCCAATTATCCTTGTCACACAGTCAGAACATCCCACTAGATGGCCCATTGCTTAATTATCAGGCTTTCTGGCTGGATTCCATGTGGACAGAGGATTATCAAGGTTTCATAATCATTCATTATTATAAACTTTTGGTCCAAAATGGGGAAATGGAGGAAAAACAGGCAAACTTAGTATTAATCAAAATGGATTTTTTTGTTTGAGATGTATATACAGATAATTCAAGATTTGTTTATGATTGTGCACATATGTATTCCATAGATTTTTCACAGGGGTGTAGGTTGTAGCCCAGTTGGTCTAAGGACATAGGCAGACAAGTCTCCTTGGGTGAATCTGATATCTTTTATTAGACCAACCCAAATGGTTGGAGAATAGTTATTAAGCAAGCTTTTGGATTCAAAAATCCTTCATCAGGCTAAGGAAGTATCAGCAGTTGGTGTGTGCTCTTCCTGAATGGAATGAAAAGTAAGGAAGCCAGCGGCTGGGCTGGTATGCATACAAGACTGGTAGTTAGTGAAAATGTAGATTGAGGAGTCAATGGGTGACAGAAAAATTTCAGTAATTAATTAATAATTTCCTAACCTTCGAGTATTCAGGTTTCTGTAAATGATTCCTTTAGAAAAAATACCATTGTTTAAAGGGAAACCCCCATCCTTCAAATTTCATGAGGTTCATGATACACACCTCCAGCTTTAGGTCCACAAAATGGAACTCAATTCTGACATCTAATAGAGTAAACAATAGGAGTGGTAGGTAGTTTTCTCTCTATTGACCAGGCACTTTGTTAAGATATTTCACAGTTATTTGCTTTAAAAATGAATGTAAAGACTCAAGACTTTTGGGTCAAATACAATTTCTGGACAGGAGTGTGCTCTACTAATCAAAGACTTCTGACTTTCTGCTTCTAGCCTGTACACATCTCCTTTTTTTCAATCCAAAACTGCTCAAACAAGGTTGTTAGTCTGAGCTCCTTAATGACTGGGCACCAACAAAGGAAGCATTACAGGAGAGTTTCCCCCTAGTACACATCAATAATTTCAGGGGAAAGTCTCTCTCAGATCTTTTGTATCAGAACTGGAGAATGCTCATGTGCTCTGCAAGGGTGGTCCAAGAAAAATCCATATCACAAGTAGAAACTGTGAGGATATGGGGCAAGATCAAAGAATGTAGCTACCAATCTCTAACTAGTTTTTGCTGGTTCCATGCAAAATTATTATTTTTTCAAATGTGATTAAGATAGCCAAACTTGGAGTGGGGGTGAGGGGAAGGGTTTCATTAACACAGAATCCCAAGATGACGCTTGAAGGCAAATGATAAATTCATCAATGAAACCAGATTTTATTTGTAAAGCAAATTACCATGATTAGTATCACGGGTCAATGCTCTCAGTTGTTAACATATAACATTTTCTTGAACCATTTCATAATGAGGTAATATCCTATATAACTTACTTTGGAACTACCACTTTCTTTTGGTTGTAATCACCAAGAATAATTTATGATTTCTTATAATGAATACACAATAGTCAGTGTTTTGCATATAACATTTACAAAATGTGAAAAATGTTTATGATTATAAATAACATCTTGGATGTGTCTAAACATGTTGATTTTTAACTTGGAAAAAGTATAGAGTTTTGAATGTAAAATTAACCAAGTTGACATTTATACTACTTGCATTTTGAGATGCACACAGTCCTATTTTTAAACTTGCAATTTAAACAGCCCATTTATATTTTGTTTTCAGTCTGTCTGGCTCAAGGGAGATCATTATCATTACGAATTCACATATATATGCACATGCACACACACACATGCACATGTGTGCATGCACACACAAGTGTCACAAAACATTTTAGTCAATTCCTTAATTATTTCTAATTTTGTTCTTGAATTAATAAGGTTACCATGCATTATCAAAATTTTCCATTGCTAAATTCAGAATTTTGACTGTTAATAGACATAGCTATATATTTTTAATGAAATTCAGCTTTGAATGTCATTCCATCCCAGAAGAGCGTGAACCAACTACAGATATGTCCCCTGCCTCACGGAGTGTTTGTGCCTGAAAGCTTGCACAGAAGAGTTTTTCCAACTGTTTGAGTTGTTCTAATGAAAGATATCAGATTTACTCAAAGAACCTTGTTTAGCTTTGAATCTTCTGATTTAAATATTTTACAAAAGTAATATTTGTTGCCAAAAATAGTAATAGATTAATTTAAGATATTTAGAGTTCTTTATAGAACTTTATAGTGCCTTTCTATCTACAGCTTATATTGTTGGCTGCAAATGTCCAACTCGGGATCCTTAAAATTCTAGTTTATTAGGCAGATTGAAACACTATAATCACAAACCTTGGGGCTGGTCCCCACACACACACATACATATACACAGTAGCAGGCTACAGAGTCAGGTATACCTGTCCTACAAGTGCTGGAGTCTGTCGTTGAAGCTTCTTTCAGCGTGGTGTTATCTTCCAGAAGGGGGTCACCAGCTGGTCCTTCTGGCTGGACAGGTCTGGTCAAGTTGGAGATCAAGAGGGCGCCATTGAAGGTCACTTTTCACTACCTTTAGATGTGTCCTTGGCTGACTTTGGTGACTCCCCAGTTTTCAGGTTTGCCCAATGCAGGGGTCATTGACCCCCGTGGGACTTCCCCCCCTTGGTGGCTACTGGACGGCATCTGTCAGCCCCGGAGGTCATCCACATGTACGTGCAGGTTTGGGAGTCTGTTGATGAATTTTGAATAGGGCTCTGGGAATGGTCGATCTGGAGATATTCAGCCCAAAAGTTGGTCCCTGGCATTGATTAACTCAGGCCAGAGCTTCTAGCCCTTGATCAGTGACATTTAGAGAATTCCCGGTTGTTACATTGTCTTCTATTGAGTTCTTCCATTGGTTGATCTGCAGCTTCCAGGTGATAATTGCTGTCTGCTACTATGTTACACATTCAATCACGTTACACATTCAATCACTGATTCACTCGCTCTTTCAGAGGCCAGCATGATACAGGGAAGGGCAGATTGATTCCTGCCCTTGTTAACATTGTTACAATGTATAACTCACTAAAACACATTTAGTTGAAAGGGGAGGAATATAAAATATAACCTACAAATGCCATGGCACACAAATAGATAAAAATACCAAAATACAAGGGGAGATACAAAATGCATACACACACATTTCAAAACACAATTCCTTATCTTAAAGTGAAAGAAAGAGGAAGGAAGAAAAGGTAGAAGAAGAAAAACATATCCAAGGAGGGGAGAGCAACAGCAGGCAAGAGGAAAAGGGGGCATTCTGCTACAATATAAAGATGGGTCTTGAGAAAATGCTGCCTTAGGCCAGGCAATATTTGTTCTTATTGAATGTCAGCCTCCTGCTGCACCAGGTTGCCCTGCATTGGGCTTTCCCCTGAGCTGACCCTCTCCAGGGCTGGAAATAGGTAGTATCAGGTATCTGGGACCAATCTGGATCCAACACTCATTCTGGAAGCTTGTTTTCTTGCCATTCAAGTTCTTCACTGTCCTCTGCTCTTCTAAGGTAAGTGTGGGGAAATTGATTTTTCAATGAGCAATCTCTTTCCACAGTTTCTTCCCTTTTTAAAGCAGAGATGCTATTTTCTTCACTGGAACACAAGTATGCCTAGAAGACATACAAAAAACTACAACTTTCGGTTCCAAAATAATACCTTTTATTAGACCAAGTAGGAAATCACAAGAAAATTGTCCATTTCTTTAAGCTTTCAGGATCCGAGTCCCTTCATCAGGCTCTGGGAAAAGTATAGATGGTACAAGATGGTAAAAAGTCCCCATAGGTAGGAAATAAACTTCATTTTTGCACAAAGGAAGGTGAAGATGGAAGGCTGTCTCTCTGGGTCCATGAGAGTGTCTTTGTGAGCTGTACTGAGTAGCTCTTTGATGTGTTGATCAGGTAGAATTCCTTCCCTGGAAGTGTCAGATGGTAGACAGTGAGGTAAACAATCTTTCTTGTTGTTCTGCAATGAAGTTTTAAATCCGAAATTGTCTAAAATTCAGCGTCTTCTATGTTTCAGGAGTATATTTGTAGCTGTGTTGGGCTGAGACAAGGAGACATACAAGAATTAGAAATTAGAATTCTTGGTTCCAAAATTATACTTTTTATTATACCAACTGGAAAATCAGAAGAAAATTGTCCTTTTCTTCAAGATTTCAGTATCAAAGTCCCTTTATCAGGCTCTAGGAAAATTATAGATTGCACAAATGGTAAGAAGTTCCCATAGATAGGAAATAAACTTCACTTTTGCACAGAGGGAGCTGAAGATGCCTAGAGACACTTGCAATTAACTCCTTATAGTAAAAAAAACTAACAGTCTTACTACTGTCATGGCATAGTGTAAGTCCTTCTGAAAATACAAAGCATCCAAAAGTGTGGCATCCCAACAGACAGTCTGAGTGAGGCATTTGCCACCAGGAATTTTCTGCTACTTTGTTCCATCATCCTGATTGTCTCCTGAGATTCTGCACTTCCTGAACAAATTGGCTAGGGATAGTGTGACAGGGGGCCTCCGCAGGGCCGCTCTCCATGGCCTGCCCACCTATTCTTGGGCCAATCGCCCACCTATTTTCACCTGCCACAACTTGATCTTAATTGGTTCATTTAGGTCTTCCGTAAGCAGGAGGCTGCCCATTTGTGCCCTGATGCCAGGGGGCGCTATCTGTGGCTCCTTCCATCCCCATATCACAGCGCAAGCCTCGCAGATGGCATCTTAATGTTCTAATCACCAGGCCCCATACTGGGCCCACTCTCATCCTTCCAGGACCTTTTCATAATCCACTCAATCAGGCGGCCTCTCCGCCTTCATCTGGGCTACCTTGCCCCCCAAAACCCATCTTCCCTCTCGGATGTGGTCCCTCCTGGACCTATGGCAACTTGCCCTGGCCCACCTCCAAGCCATTCAGAACCCCAGGCCTCCAGCTCTGGGTGTCCCTCATGGTGGGCCCCCTGGCCCTTCTGACCCCTCCCTGGGTCCTGGCCCCAGCCTGGGCCAGTCGAGGGTACTCCCATGGTCGGGCAGGTCTCTAGCCCCTCACACTGTCTAACATTCCAGGTCCCCCTCTGGGCCCTCCAAACAAACAGGGTAACCCACCTGGTGGTGGGGGCAAGGGGTTAAGGCACCCAGACTCGCTTTCACCAGGGTGGTAACTGACCTGGCATTTCCTGGGGGCTCCCTCGCCACGGAGAGCCCCACCAGGCCACCCACTCCCAGCAGGGTGCAGTTTTCAGGTCATGCCCAGGACCAGGAGCCTCCTTCCATTTCTTTACAGTTCCGCCATACCTCCAGTGTTCTTCCTAGCAGCTCTCCGACCAGGCAATGCTGCTGCCTGGCCTCCAGGCAGCCAAACTGCCTGAGTTTATATAGGCCTCAAAATGGCTGCCCTCATCAGGCACCTGGAGGCTGCTAGCTCCAGGGCCTTAAAGTGGCAGGCACACCAGGTGCCCTGCCACAGATAGGAATTACACTTAAACCAGTATAAGTGACCAGAAACTGGTTTAAACCTGTAACAGAACAGAAGTTCAGTGCACATAGACCGGTTTCAAAATGGCCAAACCCAGTTTAAGATAGACCTGGATGCAGGTAGTGTTAGATTTTGATTTAGTTGAAACCAGTCTGTTGAACTTCTGGCCCAGATCCTCTCCCAAACTCATTACTTTTCAGTCCCCCAGCATCCCAGAATGCTTTGTACCTTGTTAAGAGATTTGCCCACCACTTTGGGGTGTTCTTATTTATTAGAGGTACATTTCTCGGGTCTCTGTAATTCTATCAATGTGCTGCTTGTGTTGCTTGTATTTCTGTATGGAGCTGTATCTCTCCCTTCTGCAAGTTCTCGCCTCCAGTGGAGCTATCTTGCAGAACTCAAATTCAATGGGGCTGGGTTCCTCCAACCACTGAATCAGTTGTACACATATGTGCACATACACACACAGATTAACAGGACATACCTGAGCCAGGCTGGGTTATTCAGCATTGACACCCTCATGTGCTTTGAACTCAGTTCATTGCTTATTTCAGCAGGACAATAATAAATGCAGCTAGACTCACATACACACATGTTAACAGAGTACAGCTGAGCAGACGGGGTCCGATCAGCACTTTCAGCTGATACCCTCATGCACCTCAGAACTCAGTACGTCCCAGTCTCTTGTTTCAATGGTCCTAGTAGTAACTCCCTTGATGCCCACCATAGTTTTGGGCATTACAGGGATCGTTGGCATAGGTAAAAGAAGTGTTGCTGCAGAGCAAATGGGGAGGGCAAGGGGAAGGAAGAGTAAATGAGGTTCAGAGAGAGAGCACAGCAACCAGCTTGACCATGAAAGTTATTTATTGCCAGGTATATGAACTTATGGTGATACCAATAGCAATGGTCATACAAGAGAGACAAATAAAACAATTAAAATGTTACATAGTTTCAGTTAGGTATTTGGGGAAGTCTAGCTCAAGTTTGATTAACAAAAGTCAGGTTTAGAAAGCTGTGCCTGGAGCAAGAGAGCAAAAGTCAGGTTCCTGGAGTCAGAGAGAGAGAGAGAAAGAGAGTTGGGGTCTCACCACTCAGTGAAGATTGAACCAGTCAAGGTTCCAAGGTGTTTCTTGGAGCTTGCAGACAGGCAGAGCCCATACCACAATTACTGGAGGGATTCCAGGCAAAAAAGGAGTGGAACTGGTTCAGCGTTTCGGTCCAAGCACCAGGACAAAAACTTAAGCTTGGGTAGGGGTTTTTGTAGAGCACTAACAATGGCTCAAGGGAGAGCACTAGGTTTGTTTAGGGGTGAACACTGGCTCATATGCTGGATAATAGGAACTGATCTCTTCTAGCTATGGGTGGCATTATTCTGAGGAAGCTCACAATACAGGCAGGCAAATTCAGTGTTTTGGGTACCAATAAAGGAGTCATTACTAGAATTGGTCTGAGCTGGGTATGTGTACACATGGGTTGATTACTATTTGGAGCAGGGATCCCCTATCATGTAGTGCCCCCGTGCTTCTCTGATCTCAGAATTCAGTGCAGTCCTTGCCTTGGAATCTCTGTTCTCCATCCTGAATGCTAATGAAGGTGCATCCCTGCCCCATCTCCCATTTAAATGAGTTGTCATCTGGTTCCATCTTGACTGCAAATGAGACCAGGGGAGTTGCTTCACTCTTACCACCCTTGTCTGGAGGGTTTTAGATGTGTCTCCCACTTCATCTTCATTGTCTTCTGTAAGCCCTTCCTCAAATCAGTTCTTGTTCAGGCAGAGGTGTGGAGTGGGTGAGTCCTTTGGGAGTCAGACAGACTGCACAATGTGCCTAAGTTCCCCAAGAACACAGAGCTGATGGGTAACAACCTCACTTGTCAAACCCCCCCACCAAAGAGTTGTGCTGTAGCTCATCCAAGCTTGGCTGCTGAGAGCTGTCAGCCACAGGCTGGGCGAGGGTGGGGGTGGGGAAAGGCGGGGGGTAGTTGCAAAGGGACTGTGTGTATATCAATAATTTTCCATCATTATACATTGTCCCTAGGTGGCAGAGGGAGGGGGAAAGGGAGGGGACTCAGGAAAAGGAGGGATTAAACCCCTTGATACTCATGGAAATGGCAGGCACCTGGCAGTAGTCACCTGGCATGATTTATGCAATCCAGCCAGGCTGCTTGCTGGAGCACCTAAGCAGGAAATGGCCGCTGCTGTGATCTCCTAATCTCTGGCTGCATGAAATTCCCAGGCTGGGAGATAGCAGCTGCTGTGTTCTCTCAGCCCTGTATAGTGTTGAGGCTGGAAGATCACAGCAGCTTCCACAAGATTGCTCAGCTCCGTTCTAGGGCTTGCAGCCCTAAGAGCCCACAAGATATATGATTTCCCCCTACCTGCTTGCTTGGCCACTGGAGGCAGCATGCCTGTCCCCTCCACCAAAGATGAACTTCTTTTACATTTAGTCTTGGTCTAACTTATACTGCTCAAGGAAAGCCATGTAGGTTTGAGCAATTTTAGCAATGTCCTTGAATTTAAGTTGGTCTAATGCATTTTGCCTTCTAAAAACAAGGTATATGTTTTATTTTAAGGTATGTTGAATACAAGAAAAATTGGTATATTAAGGGTGACAGCTATGTAAGTATAGAACTTGAGTCACAGACTTAAAGGTTAGCAAATTTGTCTTCTTTTTTATATCTGGTAGATGCGATTTTTGACCACATAACATTTAATTACACATCATGTAATACAGATCATTAAATTATTTCATACAAAAAGTTTAAACTTTTTGTACTTGTTGATTTAGCTCAAAGCTGATTCTAGTTAATAGTATCATAGTATCATAGTATCTTGGGTCAGAAGGGGCCTAGAGCAGGCCATCTAGTCTGACCCCCCGTTAATGGCAGGAACAAGTGCTGGGGTCACAGGACCTCAGCCAAGTACCTATCCAATCTACAATTAAAGATACCCAAGGTAGGAGCAAGAACAACTTCCGTAGGAAGCCGGTTCCACATCCTAGCCACCCTAACTGTGAAATAGTGTTTCCTAATGTCCAACCTAAACCTGCTCTCCAGTAACTTGTGACCATTGGTCC
>JAGPOW010003316.1:129720022-129737656 GCA_030014935.1 Caiman crocodilus
AATAAAAACTTTTTTTCTTTCAAACTTCCAACTGGCATTCATATATTGGCTCATGCATGCCGGGCAACGAATTCAGACTTGGGCTGAAGCATAACAGGTGGGTGGGTGTGAAGGGAAGCAGGAGGATGTGGGTCAGTGTGTGAGCAGGTGTGGGAGGATTGTGGGTGCAGGAACTGCTTAGGAGGGGTGGGTCCCAGCCCCCCTCATGCTTCCTCCTTGCATCACAGCTCCCTGCTGGTCTCACAGCCCTGCTCATTCCCCTGACCAGGAGAACAAGCAGGAGGCTAGAGACAAGCCCCTGGATATGAGCTGGAGACTTTCCCCCACTGTCTCCAGCCTTCTGCTCATTCCTTTGCTCATCTCCTGCTCAGTCCCCTGCTTGTCTCTAGCTCCTGATTGTTTTCATGCTCATCTCCAGCCTTAGAAGGCTGGAGATGAGCAGGGGATTGAGAGGAAGTTTGGAGACAAGTCCTGTGAGAGGAGCTGGAGACGTTCCCTGCTGTCTCCAGCCTCCTGATCATTCCCCTGATCATATCCAGCCTTGGAGGCTGCTGCTACTGCCAGTGAGTGTGCTGTGGCTGAGAGAGTGAGTGGGGAGCTGGAGGAATGAATGGGGGGTTGGGGGTAAAGAATGGGGTGTAGGGGGAATGAACAGGGGAAGGAACTAACGGGGGCTTGGGAAATGAACGGGAAGCTGTGAGAATGAATGGGGGTGGGGGGAACAAACAGAGTTGGGGAAACAAATGGGGGTTTGGGCTGGGTCAGGCCTCCCCCATAGTTCCCTTGCCCTTTCCTCCAGCTCTCCAACCCCCTACTTAACAGTAGAAAGGGTGGTTCAGGTCCCTGCAGCATGCACTGATGCTTGCCCTGACATACTTCAGCACCAGGGAAAGGGCCAGCCACACAGTTGCTCTGGCAGACTACCAGAGTGTCTCTATGGAGGACTGAGCCTTCAGTTGTTTCAGCCCCATTTTTTTCCTGCAGGAAATTGTTTGACCCCTGGATATCCAGAAGTCTAATTTTGCCCCCGCTCTGCAAATTTGCAGCATGGGGAAAGTTTTTTGTTCCCATACATGCCTCTTGCAGTGCCTCCAAGGGGTTTGAGATGCTGCAAGAGGCACATGTATGCTCTTCTGGATGCGTCCTACATGTGCATTATTGTGCAGTTGCTAATACAACATTAAGCTAATACACCTGTATTTCCTGGTACTAGCAAATGGTGCATTAGCCTAATTTACTACACAGTAAATCCCATGCACATGTAGATGACGACACCTTACTGCTCATTAGATTAGTCTAATGCACAGTAAAGGATTTTATGTAGACATGCCCTGCATGGAACACGTCTGAGAGCTTCCCTCTTCAGCTTCTCTGTATAGCCAGTTATCTACCCATAAATCCTTCTTGAGAAATATGGATTATAGATAAGAGTGGTTGCAAGTCCTGTGAGGGCTCCCTGGGCCCTGCTGTTGTTTGTCTAACTTGTATTCAGGCTTCTGGTCCACTCTACAAAGGCTATTTTATGTCTCTAAAACATAGACTAGATAGGCAGTCTGTATCCAATCTTCAAGCCTGTGTGTTGTTGTTTTCTTAAACTCCCCAAATAACAAGGGACTGCTCTTGCAGTTCTGCTAATATGAGAACATACACTTGGATGTAACTTAAACCAGCTTTTGGCCCTATCATTATAATTCCCAGAGTGTTCACTGCAAATAGCCAGAGAGAGGCAGATTTGGAAAAGTAGCTATTTATTTTAGAATAAGCAGAAAAAAATTACAAGATCCAGAAATAATCCTAATTACTAGGCTCACAGTAATACTTTAATTTGCAAGCTATAATTTATCGGAACACCTTTGCAAACATATTTTTTCTTTCAGGTGTGGTACTCTGAACTTTCACAAATTTTGCCAGTCATTAATCATGTGTAACATCAGTGATCTGTAATAACTGTAGATACATAATAAATATTACAATTAAAATAATATGTTCTCTAGTTCATCAAAGCTGTTGTCTTTCAGGTGACACGCAAGTTAAACATCATATCACTAGGGATCCTAGTTTTCTCTGATTAAAAAAAAGAAATCTCCACTTTTAGATACAAAAAATTAACCCCAAATCCACATTTTCTCATGATTAAAACGAAATGCCACAATAGATAGATAGATAGATAGATAGATAGATAGATAGATAGATAGAGGTGTTTCATTCTAATCATAGAAAAATGTGGATTTTGGGTTAATTTTTTATATCCAAAAATGGGGATTTTTTTTTATCAGAGAGAACTAAGATCCCTGCATATCACAGACCCTGACTCTATTGAACTTTAAGCAGGACATAGCAAGGAAGATCTTAGGGTTAAGACTACAGACTGAATGAAGAATACTTGGGTTTAGCCGTGAGTTGTCACAGACTGCCTGTGTGATTCTGGAAACAACTCTTAATCTCAGTACCTTGGTTCACCATCTGTAAAGGAGCGATAATAGGTTCTTACTTCACAGAACTATTAAGGATAAAATTATCACATTTTTTCAATCACTCAGTTACTAAGTTGATGGAGGCCATTCAATGTCCTCAATAGACAGATGGGACCAGTGCACTATTACTTTTTTTTTTATTATAGACATACAGTAGAGACAAAATGTAGTTATCTCACGTTTGGCACATTTAAACAAAATCTAAAGAAATAAAGATGCCATTAGTTGTATTGACATAGAGTGATTATATAGGATAAGAGTAAATATATTTTGTGCTTGTACTAGATATTTATGGCTTATTTCTAAATTTCATCAATGGTCTGTCACTGACTTTAGAATAGTATGATTTATTTGTGAATGACCAACAATGAAAAAGGAAGAGGAAAAGTAACTGCTCTAACACATGAATGTTATGGCTTGGAGTAATGATTAGCCAGAGCAGCTTCTTCCTCATTTAAAACAGAAGAAAGTTGTGTCTAAACCCTCTGGCCAGAAGCTCTACAGCAGTGATTCTCAACTAGGATGCGGTGGGTTCCACTCAATGTTAGCACTTTTAGGTGTGCAACCATGAGTTGCAAGAAACTCAGATAAATTTTAAATAGGAATCTGTATTGTAAACAATACCCTGCCCTGTTCTGGTCCTTCAAAGTTCTTTGTAACAGAAAAATTGTTTTATTATTTTTCCATTATCAAAAAATGAGTGAAAACTAAGAGCTGGCATTTTCCAAGGAGTGTCCTACATCTAAGAAGGAATGCCTTGAGCCTAAAATGTTTGAGCCCCACTGCTGTAGAGGGTAAGGATCTCATTAGTATCATCTATTGGAAGACAGGTGAAAGAGTAGGCAGATGCTTCAGGTCTGAGCTCTTTGTCATCACTGAGCCTTGTTACATGTTTCATTTTGACCTGCTCAGATGTTGATTGTTGTTGGTGCTAGCTCATGTTTGGAGCAGTTACACCTTAGAGATAAAAACTTTCTATGAATGCAACATACCTGCACAACTGTGACTGGCCACTAAAGGGATGGCAAGCAATGGCCGGAGTAGGAGCTATAGCTATGAGTTTTCCCTACAGGGCTTTGGACAGACTTCTATCCCTGCTCTAGATGGGATCATGGGGGAGGCAGGAACATGAAACTGGGAGGTGTAAAGTTAGTAGGATGGAGATGGGTAATGACATGGGAAGTAGAAAGGAAATGGAGGTGGGGAAGAGTGGGGAAATCAAGGAAGTTGGCCACTGAAGGATAAAGTAAAAACAAAAAGAAGAGAATTTAAAAAGAAATTAAAAGGAAATAAATTAAAGAAGATCTCATTTTTAATAAATTGGCATTTTGGACTAGGGCATGGAACCTGCTGTTTGTATGTCCTGGGGTGGCTGGGAGCTGAGAGGAGTAAGGAAAGATGCAGTGGAGAAACTACTGGCCTTGCCCTGGGAAGGAATCCCTAGCTCATAGATATCTGATCCAGCCTCCTATCTTTTTGTCTCCCAACACCTCCTAGACCCCACTACCAGACCCTTTGGTGTCCTGTGACCTGGCTAGCAGTGTTTGAACAGGGTTGCACTCCTTGGGGGTGAGAAGGTCCCACTCCAGGAGGTAGGAGGGTATATTCTTGCCACAACCACCCTTTGGGCATTAGAGTTGAGGTGGTGAAAAGTTTGTCCACACAGAACAGGAGGGTTGGAGTGGGGACATTGCATCCTGAGATACTGGAGGACTTCAACTTGGGCAGCTCATCTGTGAAGAGTGCCCACACATTAATGGAACATAAGCTGGGTAATACAAATAAGAGATAAACCTGTCCTGGAGTGGTTAAACTTCAAGCCACCTAAAGCATATTTAAAACTAGTTTCAGTTTTTATGTGTGACAATAAGGGGTTAAGCACTGCAGAGGCCACCTAAAATTAGTGTGTAACAAAGCCCATTGACTGGTAAATAGAAGCAGTGGCCTTATGGCCTTATTACATATTAATTTGAGGCAACTACTCCTGGAGTTCTTAAACTCTGGATTATCTACATATTTATGTATGTTTGTTGGGGGATTGAGTATAGAACAGTGAAAGTCCACACATGCTCCATATGACTAGAGGTGAGAAGTTTCTAAAGTATTGAAATCTCAGCCTTGATGAAGTCAGGACCTACTTTTAAGGTCTGGGCATATGCGCTAAATAATAGTAATGCAGCTGTTTATCAATGTTGATATGTTAATTAATAAGGAAGTTATGATAATACTGCTTGTACTGAGTTGAAATAGTTTGAATTGATTGGTCCTTTTTAGTAGTGGCCAGGTTTGAATTTGACTGGGTATTGTGAAAAGGGCAATGATTGGACCCAATGGGTGAGTGACAGGTGGTGTGATTAGAAGGCTCTAAATCCTGTCTGGAGCAGCCAGTAGGGACTCAAGCTTGGGTTTGCTCTCACTCTGGCTGGGCAGTTCTGACTCTGGGCTTTAAGGGGGTGGGAGTTTGTTGAGTGTAGGTTCCTTGCTGTAACCTGATCATTGGGAAGCTACAGTTGGGTAAAGTATCACCCTTTCCCTGTTTGAGGAGCTGAGTACTTAAGCAGGGAAAAGCTAGAAATACTCAGGTGTCATCAGAGGGTTTCTCCTGCTGACTAGGCCCAGGGTGTTCTTGGTGCCATCTGTGGTATCTGGGTTGCCTGTGAAATCACATAGTAGGTAACTATAATAACCAAAGCACATTGTAATATGTAGTTGATTGGTTGTGTGAGCAGCAACTTTGGGTTTGGGATGTGCATCAGTTTATTGTCCTGTCAGGTGTATTTTATTCTGTTGTGACTTGGGTGTTACTGGAATATTGTATCGGGTAGTTGTTGCACGGGCTTTGTTGTGTAATACAGTTTATATTGCTCAACCTACCTTTGTTGTAATGTGTAGCTACTCTTCCTAACTGTGAGTGGGGCTGGGAAGTATATCACTGCTCAGGAAAATTAACTTTCTTTAAGCCCCGAACCTGACTACCTATAGGTCATAGAAGAGTAATTACTCTCTGGACTAATTAGTTAATTGGCATCCCCCTTCAGGCAGTTCTTCAGGGGACTGAGTTGATGCTGTGTTTCATATGTAGTTTTAGTTGGGAAATATTTCCTTCTCTGGGTATTTGATTTGTCCTATGTTTTTGGATCCTGAGTCAAGCTGGCAGGGTTTATTACTTTCAAGAAGCATCCTTTTAACGTGTGAACCAATCAAAATCACAGATTCACAGAAGTTTAGGGCTGGAAGAGACCTCATGAGATCCTGGTTTTCTCCTGTGGTGCTTTGGCGAATAGTTGTTCACCTTGCCCCTGATGCTCACCCTGATATATTTGTAAGCTGCCACCAAATTCCCCAAAGTCTTCTCTTTTCTAGGCTGAAAACTTCCATATCTGTCAGTCTTTCCTTATATAGCTTGCTCTTCAGGCCTCTAGTCATGTGAGTGGCTCTTCTCTGGATTCTCTCAAGCATCTCTACATCCTTCTTGAAGTGTGGTGTCCACAACTGGATGCAGTAGGCCAGTTGCAGCCTCACCAAAGCCAAGTAGAGCTTGATTATACATGTGCCATGGAAGATGCATGAGGATGGTTATGATAGCAAGTTTGTTTAATCTAGTAAAACACTGTAGTTCTACTCTCGAAGGAAGCACTTCTTTTAGGTATAGCACTAAAAGAATTTAATTAGATATGCGAAGATGAAAGTTCAAAATGAAGGGTTTGGGAAATTAAGGATATTTAAAATTCAACAAATAAGGCCTTTTTGTTGTCCTCACTTGTCCAAAGATGGTAATAACAATGTTTGTTGGCTATTATTCCATTGTTCAATTATATTATTTATTATACTGAAACTATTTTAGTTGAGTGTATTTGATTCTAACACTGTAAAGAAGCAGTCTTGAATATTAGGAATTTTCAATTTAAGCTGTGGAATTGGACATTTGTGTCACATGGGATAGATTTGTTGTTTTTTTAGTGAAGTGATTTACTTTATGACCAGTTACTTGCCGGTTATTTTCTTTTTCTTCTTGGAAAGCTGGGGAAAATGTTATAATTAAAAAGCTATTTTGCAATTAAAGAATAGTAGGATGACTAAAATATTTCTGTTTTTTTTTCTAAATTCCATCATTTCTATGGACTTACTCAAGTTCTGCTATTCTCATGCTCCCTTATAATGGTACCGTGTCGAACTTTTCTTTCTGAAAAGACGAGCAACCTGAGTAGGCCAGATGTATAAAATAGGTGACAGATGTTGCATCTCTGCTACTGCTTCCCAATTATCCTCTCATGTGAATTTCGTGCATTTCACAGCATCTGCCCTATAGATTTAGTTGCTTTTTTTTGTTTTACTGATGCTGCCAATAACTTCATATTCTACAACCTTGGCAGAAAACTGTTTTCCTATGTTGTTGCATAAATAGCAAGACTCAGCTGTTTTACTTTGTGTTTCGCTTGATTTCTTTAACCACAAGAAGCTTCAACGGTGTTATTGTCCTTGACAGTGAGTTCAAATACTCTCTTACTGTATATTAAACCATTTACAATGGGGTAAAATAGTTTCATTGCTCACTGTAACTCTGCAGTAAGGATGAAACTAGTTATGTACTTAACTCATTAAGGCATTAGAAGGAACAAATTGACAAGGAATGTGAACTGGAATATGCCTTTGCAACTTCACAGATGATACAAAATCTAGGGTGACATTCTATGGAGTCTGGGTTGTCCGTCATTCTGGTAGCATATTTTACAGAAAAATCCTGCTGTTATTGGCTCACTGACAGTGCTTGTGCCATTTCTCCAGTTCTTCATACTTTTGGAATTAATATTAAAGCTTAGCAGTTGTTGCCAAGGCTTCTAAGCAGCCACAAAGATTTGCTATTCAAGAATGTATTAGATTTTTGACAAGAGAGAAAGATGATGGAACATATATTGATAGTCATGTGTATTTATACTATAATTAGTAATTTTTAAACTGTGTTTAAAAATGCTACAAAAATTAGGAAATGTCAGATTTACTTTTATATATGAATCCTAGGTTCTATCCTTTTAAAAAGTTTATCACATGCACTGAATAAAATAGAGATCTTGTTTAAAAAATAATAATGGATGACAACAAAAAAGTTCATGAAATTAATGAATTGATGCATATGCTGAAAGAAGCTAAATCAGGGGTACACAGGCACCCTTAATTTCTGACTTCCTAATTTTTGAGTGCTTGATTTTGCCAAAATTCTTTTTTAATGATAATAATAAATAGTAAAAACAATCATAATAATACCATAAGCTGTCAAATGGTACATATATTTTGTTCCTTTTATTGAACTTTCTGCCTTTTTTTCAAAGAACAAAAGATAAAAGGTTGTAAGTCTATAAGATTTTATTTTTAAAATGTATTTTCAGTTGGTATTACAGCCAGGAGCTGTAGTGTTGTTGACACTTTTTACTACAGAACTAATACATAAACTGGAAGAAGAGGAAAATAGTTATCCAGTGGTCTAGGTCCAGAAAGTAGTATACTTGGTCCATTTGCTAAACCAATGGTTAGATGTGTGGTGGAGGACAAGAGAATGAAACCTAGAAAGAAACTTCCTGTGTTCATCTTGGCTTTTACCATTGTTCCCTTTGGTCTCAGTCATTCCCTGTGAAGTATGTTTCACTATTGTTTTCACAGCAGTGTTGGCCTGACTCAAATGTTCATATTCAGTTATTATTTATGTACATTGCCAACACTACTAAGGCACTGAAGAATCAGAAGGGATGTGCAAATATTTTTTAAGAGTTTATACCTCAACCAAAACTAAATGGAATTATGAGACAAGCAAAGATTGTATACTTTTAGTTTCAGAAGTCTAAATTAAAAAGGTCTGTTCACACAATGGCTTCTCAAAAATATTTTTTCAATGGAAAGTGAAAAAGTAGAGCAATCATAATCAGTACCCCATGTAAAATACTCCCTTTAATGGAAATGCTGGATAGTAAAAGTCAAAGCTATAAATATATGTGCCATAGAAGTATAGAATACACTCTCCAGAACTCAAAAAACAAGTGTATTCCCTTCCCTTTTCTAGAGTGTTTTATCCAGTAACTGTTCTGGTATTTGGTATATTCAGCAGAGTTGGTCATGTGATTATTTATTATAAGAAATAATTTGTCCTGCAACTGTCCTACACTTAAAATGTCAGAATTATTTCCTGCTAGAAGTTGTGGTGCAACTTGCCAATGGATGCTGCTACAGTGGCTGGCTGTCCTTCAGCTTTAATTCAGTCAGGGATGACATGTATATGAGCTGAGCTCAGAAATTCAAATTGTCTTGTAAATTGCAAATGGGATGCTATCTTTCCTGAGCTATTGAGTGTTACTTGTCCATCTCTGACAATGTTCACCCCACTGATTTGGTTTGTTCCCTATAATTATATTTATAAATCTTTGTTATAGGAAGTGCATAGAAAAGCTGTTACATCAAGATCTCCAATTCTATTTCTCCTTTCATCAGGAAACTTCTAGAACCCAATTCTTACAATAGCCCACTATAACAGCAATATTTTAGCATTGACTGCAAAAGATTGCTCCTGAATTTGATCATTGGAATTTGGAGTTGGATGGAAACCATTAAAGTGATACTATCTGATGTTAAGTATGTTCTCCTTAATGCAACTTTTTATTGTAGATGCTTGGGGGGCGTGTCTTTTGCTTAAAAAGAAAAAGACTGTGCCAGCCATAATAAATGAGATTGTTCTCTAGAAAGGTGAAATACCTAGTGTGTTTAACATATGGCAATATCTAATCTTAAACATTTAGATGCGTTTTTATTGAAAGCTTCAGAAGTAAATTGTGCTTTCTTAAGTAAAACAGCAGGTTGCTGATACAAATATAACAGTAGAGAAAATATGTTATGGCTAAAAATATAGAACATGTTCACCACTCATCCCTGCCTGCTCCTTTCCTCCTTCTGTGATTTAAAGATTCAACTTTCAGTGAGATGCCAATGAGTAAGTGGTTTCTCACTAATTTATTTGCTTCAGGTGAACTGGACTTAGAATCACAATTATTCTGTCACAATTGATTGGTTGATAAAAAATAATTGGAAGTTTCTTTAAAACAAAATCAAGTAGCTCAGTTCCATTTCTGCACAACAAAGTAGTTTCAGACTAGTCATCTTAAAAGAAATCTTGTTAAAAAGAACTCCGTCCATTTATAACACCCATCTTCAGCCTCAGGTAAAAACGTTACTTCAGTATGTGTCTTGTTGCAAAGCTACCCTTAGAGAAATGGGAGCTATTGTGAATTCAGTAACAAAGTGACTGAGGTTACAGATACAAATATTCTCACATGGTTATAATTTATTGCCTATCAGATACTATAACCTACTTTGGAAGAAGTTTTGGAAGGGCAATCAATTATGAAAGACACCATCTGACTCTCTGCATACTAAATGCAAAATGTGGCCAAAATCCTATTATAGGACCTGAAGTCATTTCTGGTTTTAGAGGCCACGAGTTTTCAGGGACTATTCAGTTCTGCAGTACTGCAGAAACACTGGAAACTGCTTTAAGCATTCTGTTCAAATGAAGGAGTTTCAAGAGTGTAATTTACTGTTGAAGTAGAATATCTCATTTGTTTTACATTGGGGGAAATGGTATCAAAGAGCAGATCTAAGTTATATATATATATTATAGGTATTCTGTGAAACAGAAGTTAGTGCCAATGAAGTCAATAGATGATAACCCTTGCTATTGTGACACAGGTATTAAACTTTTGGATTTAAATGTGATGCATATCAGAAAAGCAACAAAATTCCTTTTAGAATTACTAAGCATCCTGTGTGTATTTCATTACATATCTCCTTGAGCATATCACTGTTGGACACACCAAATAGATATCTAGAAGAAGGATACCACATCTCCTCTTCTATTCAATTGGATACTTAAAGGCAGAGATATGGATCCTCTTCGTTAATTTCATATGCTGTGTTGTTACTATCTGAAGACAGGCCTGGCAGGAGAAACCTTATTATATGCTCAGGGGTTTGTTAGGCCTCTATAGCCTGCTATCTATCTGTAGATCAGAGGTGGTCAGCCTGTGGTTCCGGAGTCACATGCAGCTCTTCAGAAGTTAATACGTATCTCATTAAATCTTTGCCCAAGTGCACAAACATAACGTAACAGCAATGGAAGCTGATCACCGTGTGCTTGGGCAAAGATTCAAGGAGATGCATGTGGCTCTGGAGCTGCAGATTGGCCACCGCTGCTGTAGATGACTTGAGGACACCCTAAGGTTAATTCTCTTTGGATGCTGGTCTACAGCCAGGCCCCATCGAAAGAAGCCAAATACCAATGAATACTCCATACAAGGTTAAGATTAACATGTCTGTATATTATAAAGACAGTGTCACAGCAGAACAATAACAAATCCACACTATGACAACAACAAACTAGTCAGTAAAATATTATTCACAGTATTTACAAAAAGAAATCAATACCAGCCTGTCACCATTAGATGGAAAACTAGAGCACCCTAGGGCCTGGTGAGCAGGAGAGCCTGTCACAGCCTCTGACATGCTGAGAATTTCTGGCAGTTCCCTCACTCTCAGTGGGTACTATGCACCTCAGAAGAGGGAAGGGTGATACTTGCCTCATCCTCATCAGTCGGGTAACGTAAGTCTACAGGTAGGTCCCCAAGTGACGTGTATAACGGTTGCTTCCCACACACTGCACTCAGTACTCTCAACTACCACAGTCCTCAGTCTCTCACACAGCAAGCATCCAATCCTCAATAAATCTGTCTATCAAACGTCAATCATAACTCAATCACACATGCACAAGTCACCTTAACATGTTGCACACATGTCAAATGATTCCAGTCATGCTCCCAGTCATGCATGCTCAAGCTCCGACATGGTGACTCATACTGGTTTTTATAGTGGCTACCTATCACACCACCTATCAATCGTACCATAGTCCAATCATTGTTTGCATCCCTCAATTAATCAATGTCAATCAATAGCCAAACCTGAAGCATGGACCACTCACATCTATCAGTTCCAAACAACTCATTAACATAATAGTCCCACTCTTCGGTTACATAATAACCTCTGCACTGCACGTGCTTCAATTTCAAAAGTAGGTCATAGTACCACCAAGTTCAGAAGTTTAGATGTTCCAGAGGCTTCCAACCTCTAGCCATCCTACACATGCGTGATCAGTCCAGGACTCGTACTGTTTACACATCCACTGTCAGGAAATGGTGTTTGAAGGCTGAGCTCCTGTAGCAGAAGAGTCCTAGTACAGTTCAGCAAGCCTGATCAGTGCCATATAGAAGTATCTAAACCACATCTTATTTAAACCTTTGGGCTATGGACAGAAATTCATATAAATTGGTATAAGTGATTGGAAACCAGTATAAATCTATAGCACAATAGAAGTTCAGTGCATATAAACCATTTCAAAATGGCCAAAATCAGTTTAAAATAAACCTGGATGGTTGTAGTATCAGATTTAACTGATTTAGGTTAAATTGTTTTATTGAATTTCTGTCCCACATCCCCTCCAGATTCAAGTTAACTCAGAGTCTCCAAGCATGCCAGGATGCTTTTCATCACCCCCAGAAACTCCCTCCCTCACAGGGTGGGCAGGCTACACTTGGTCCAAGCTGTCTGCACCAGCTGAGAAGGAGAGCATACTCTAGTACCCCCTGGCTTCTAGCCTGGGCCACTGCAGGCATGTGTTTGCATTTGTGGAATCAAAAGTGAACGTCTGTTCACTTACTTATCAGCTCAATATGCATAGTTTAGACTAACTCGTGAAGATTGAATCAATTCAGCCTCAGTCTTTTTGACTGTCTGTATTTAGCCTTGAAGAGTAACTTGGAACTGATGCCATTTGATTTAGTGCAATAAGTTAATGCTGCAGTTGATTTAGTGAAGATCTCTGATGGCAACCCAGAATAGGAAGTATTACATATGAGTAATGAAACTGCTCTTAAGAATACACCATCATATTTTTAGATTTCCTTAGTCCAATACACTGTCTGCTTCACTTCCCAGGAGTGATTTGGACCTCGAAGACTACCCTTGGAGCTTTTTGTGGAAAAGCAACATTTTGTGTAAAGCTTACTTCTTTTTTTTTCTTTTTTTGGTCAAAAATTTTCTTGGAAAATTTTTAGATCAAATCTGGCAGATCCTTCCTGACTGATTAAATCTGTCTTTCTAATGCAGAACGTGAAGTTTAAAACTGGTGGGAAACAAGATCTTCTGTAACTAATGAAGAGAGGCTGAGATTTACAAAAATTAACTAGCACACATTCCCTGTTGTCTTATTACAGCTAACAACATCTATTTTACCATGAGTCTTGTGGTATTATGTGCCCCATGAGTTAAGGTCCCTCCATGAGAGAAAAGGAAATGTAAGTCTTCAGGACTGCACAGATTCCTGCTTTCATTTAATTCTTACAGTTATTGTGTATGTGTGGAGCGAGGTTCTTTTCATTGCTTTTTACAGCATGAAGTTGACTGTCAGTAATAAAACCACCTGAATCATGCAATGAGACTAATAAAATGGATTACATAGTTTGAATCAGATGCATGATGAGGAGTGTGTTATGTAGCCTTTTACAATTAAAAATTAAATTTAGTTTTTTCAGTCATCAGTTTTGATGAGAGAATGTTCTGAGATCTGCCACTAAATTATATGCTTTAGAAGTGTGTTGTATGGGCTTCTACAGTTTAAAATATGTTTGTACCCTGAAAGATGATTTCTTTAAAAACAATATAAGGTTCCATATTTATTTTCCATCCACAATTTTCTTAAGCAGAATTACTCACTTGAAAAAAAAAGTTGTTTTTCAACCGCCAGTAACTGTCCTGAAAAATTAGCTTCTGCTCCAAAAAATGTTCATCTTCTGTTACTTACATCTTCATTATATGTGCTTTTTTACAGTGAATTGTCCCAGCAATTAAAAGGCTAGATAAATTCTCTGGTATGACTGGTGTACTATTTTGCTATTAACTGGAGAACCTAGTTTAGAGTTCTATTGCTGTAACTTGTTTAATTCTGTAGTTACATCTGTGCAATCAGTTCAATTTTGATTTTTTGCAAAGGATTGCATGAGCTGGATTCTTACAATGAACTTTGGGAGGAGTGAATTCTCTGAAGAGTGGTTGTTGCTTGATTGCTTATTCTCTGAGAACTCTCTTCTCTGTTTAAGAAATATTTTGTTAAGTTATAAAATAGGTAGTGTTGTGCCTCTTCAATATCCAGTAGTATCAAAGATTCTGCAGTTAGAACTTAATGTATCTGCAATTTGTTATTAATACAAATATGTGAATAGCTTTCAGGTGACTCTTTTCAGCTATGTTGGCTTCCTAGGATAAGTAGTCACGGGGTGGGAAAAGTCCTTTCCAATCAAATAAACAGACATAGTAACACATATGTTGGCTTCAATGAGAAGGAACAGCAGAGACTTGCAAATTTTTTTAAAAAAATATGCAATCTTAATGTGCAGGGTACTTGGCTTTTTAAACAAAGCTGTTGGGTGCAGGTGAACAAGGTGGTGACAAATGAACTAAGAACATTTTTTCCCTGCTACTGTGAAAAAAAGTTGTGATACAGCAGGAAATTTAATTTGTCAAGGGAAAACAAGAAGGAGAAATGGATACAGTTAACCCATTTGATTCAGGACCAAATGGTTAATAGGATTTTGGCTCAGATGGTGGAATGTTGGTGGAAAGGGTAATTGCGGCCAGCATCTGAAAGCTAAGCAGGTCACAGAAGGGAATCAGCAGAGCAGCAGATGTGTGCTAGGTGAGGGCTGGCAGGGTATGCAGTACTCAAGAACTAATCAGGCTGGCTGAGTGAGAGGGGACCAGGACTTTCAGAAGTTGGCTAGAAGTCAAAAGATGGCTAATTAGGTTACGTTAAAACCAGATAGGCAATTACATCTATATGGGCGCTATATGATTTTTGTATTGCTGCCTGAATTTCTGGAACAAGATACATGTTAAATTAATAAAACTACAGAATTGTTAGACAGACATCAGGAAATCTCTACTTCTCCTCCCTTAAGGGGTTAGAGGGGTTGAGATTTTATATCAATAGAAATAGGTATCACATAGGTTTATGCATGAGTGTATGTATGTACAAATATATCATAGGTATATGATAAAATACTTTTAGTTAATAGATTTATTGGTTTTAGGAGTTTTTCTGGGGAGGTCATTTTCAGGTATATCATTTTTGTTATAGTAGAAAAGTTTTTTGGAACAGGAAATGTCACAGATGCGGGTCTAGTATAACATCCTCACATTTTGCTTCTAATTGTACATCTCCTGAGTGTTGTACATCTTTCTGAGGTCTCTTGCCATTACTTATCCTATTTTGTAATTCCATGATTCTTTTCCTCTTAAACTAGGGCTGCATGTTTCTATCATTATTATCAGGGTTGCCTAAGTCCTAGGGCACTTGCCTGAGCTTCCTTCTGGAAACCTGTGACCAGTGACATTGATCAGCAATCCTAAAAGAAAGTATTGTCTTTAGCAACTGGAATAAAACATTGGGGGGAAAAAAAACAGACTATATATATTTAGTCTCACCCAATCACTCACTTCTTTACAGACTAAGATAAATAGATGTCCCTCTAACACTTTCAGGAAAAAAAAAACCTGAACTGATTTATTTTTAAGGAAAGTAAAGTTTCTGCTATGACCCACAGTGGTCTGAGTTGTCATCAAGACTCTCCTTCTCATCTTTACACCTACATTTTATGGGTATGTCTTTACTAAGCAGAAGAAAGGCTCTGTAATTATGGTCAGAATCCAGTATCACATTGCTGAACAGCTTTCTTTTTATCATGCATCAGCATAAATCCTTCAGGTCCATCAGCCTGGAACAAGTCAGCTGGATTATCTAATCCCCCAACTTGATATACTACTATTGGAATAGTTCAGTCTTAATAACTGGTGATCATGAGAGCTGGCCTTAAAGCTATGTATGCTTCATGAAAAAAGATGCTGAAAATATATGTGAGTCAGTTCCCCTTATTCTTCCTTATTTGTCCAAAATTCTGCTTTAGAAATCAAAAACATAAGTAATATTTTGAAATATCAAAATAAGAAAATAATTGAGAGATATTTATTAGGGCTGTGCAAAGCTTCAGTCACTGATACAATTCAACAGAGAACCCAGATTGAATCAGGAGACCCTTGAATCTCTTCAAATTGAATCAAAACCCTCAGAAAGGTACAGAACTGGAACCATCAGGCATAGAAACAGCTTTAAATGTGGGTGGATAGAGCATCCCACAGGAGTGCTGCAGGGTGTTTCTCAGCACACTTGGCAGCAGACCCAGAAGTGGACCAGACCTCCCCACCATTGCAGCATTCACAAGTCATGCCTGGTATTTCGGGGTATGTAAAAAACACATTTAAAGTTGTGTCTATGGCTGAATCACTAATTCTCTGAATTAGCTTCAAATCTTCAGATTCAACAATTAATGAATCGAATCACTATCCCTGATTTGGACCAAATTCAAACTGCACACCCCTAATATTTATTGTCACATACCATCCCAGGAAGATGTCACTGTTTTTGTATTTGACAAATTATGTATGTATTCATTTAAAGTTGGAATTTGTATAGCCCTGAATTAAGAATACTTAAACCTTAGTTCTTACAGTCTTCTCCCTGACCTTTGTGATCTATATTGCCCTAGAGGAACAAAACAAATGTTTTAGAGATAAATATATATTCTTAAACAAAAGTGGGACTTGATTGAAGAGTTGGACCAAGAACTTTCAATTAGCATCAGAAACTGACTAAAACTAGTGGCAGAATATAGATATAAGCTCAGTGTGTTGCCAGTGGTCTAAAATATAGAAAAGTCAGTGCTTGCATTGTATACCAGGTAGACAATTACAGTAATCCTGCCCAAATGCGACACATGTATGCTCAGTGTGTCCAGGCTCTTGTCCGGGAGAGAGAGACCCATTTTTTCTTTTCAAACCAAAAATGAAAAAAAGGAAATTTTATAGGATTCTTCTGCTCCCTATTCAAGGAAATTTAATTAGCAAAATCCTTGTTTTGCTGGCAGCACCTTCACTGCAGGCCATTCACTTTAAATAAAAGATGTGTTAGACAACATTTTCCACTGTTCTGCAAAGTATTTTCCTTTTCCAAGAAGTATCACTTGTATTTCACTTGAGTCTAACTACATTTTATCAAAGACATGATCTTCTGCAGAAATGCTGGCATCCTTGTAATGGCAGTTGTTGCATAACTAGTGAAATGAGATACACCATTTTATGAACTGAAGGGACACTCTAATGAAGGAAACAGGAATGTCTGCAGGATGGTAGACATGACTAAGGAAAAAGAAAATTAAGGAGTTCAAAAAAAGTTTGGGGAAATATTTTCCATTTTGTTGGGATTTTCAGTTTTCTCCCATACAAAGGTATTTCTTGTTAAAGTATTAACTCTTGGTTTTTCAAAGATGATGCACATAAGTACATGTTTTTGTGTGCTGCTAAATAAGAAAAATGGGTTTTACTTTTCACAATTTGTATTGCAATAGAAAAATAGCTATGCAAGACCACGTACCTATTGTGCTGATCTACCTGTTATGCTGATCTATCTAAGTACATCCAAGTACAGTAACTTCTTCTACTTTGCATTTGTTTGTGTATTTTTATCAGTCAGTATGTTTTTTGTTATCTTTCTATGCGATGGGGGGAGAATAGGCAGAAATAAGATCACCATGGCTCTCCATGCACCAATTAATGTACAAGTCATGCCTGACTAATCTAGTCTCTTTTTATGACCAGGTTACAAAATGCCTGGATGCAGGAGTAGGGGTTGACATGGTTTACTTAGGCTTCAGGAAGACCTTCGATACAATATCCCACACCATACTGATGAACAAGTTTAGAGGCTGTGACTTGGATGACTACACAGTCCGGTGGTTGGCAAATTGACTAGAGGGTTGCACCCAGAGAGTTGTAGTGGATGGGTCGGTATTGACCTGGAAGGGTGTGGGCAGTGGAGTCCCACAGGGCTAGGTCCTAGGACCGATACTCTTCTGTCGGGGATCACTGATGTTGTTGAAGCCAGAGGTTGATTACCAGGGCCCAGGTGGTCAAACCAACCCGGGTTCATCGGACCAGGAGTGGAGAAGAACGTTGATGAAAG
>JAGPOW010003316.1:129741347-129816128 GCA_030014935.1 Caiman crocodilus
AAGCCCTTCCACTAGGTCAACCCTCACCCTCGGCCTAGCAGCGATTTCCGAGGGGGTATACATTCCTCCAACGGGAGGGATGTCCCGGTCCCCCCTCAGCACAAGAAGAGTACTCCTCTTTGGAGGCTGCTCCCTCCTTCCAAAGATAGTATGCCTCCCTCTTTGCCCTCGGGGTCCCCCGAATATCCCTATTAAGCCACGGGGGCTTCCAGGCTCCTTTGCCCCTCTTGTATCGGGTAGGAACGGTGACCCCTTGGGCATGGAGGATCCCAATATAGATATAGATATGCCCACAAGGAGTTAAACCTAATCAAATAGTAGATGTGACTTCCTGAGAAGGCATTTTGAGGGCTACAGATAAAAGTCTTTGGAGAAAGATCATTTTACTTGAAATGATTATGCATGGCCTGTTTATCACTGGATAAGTCTACACATGCATAATAATGTGAACCAATAAACTCCAGAGTTCATTACTGTGAAGCTTATTGCTCTGGAGTTCATTGTTCCAGGCATGCCATTTGCACACACACATGGGACTGCAATATATTGAGACAGGTTGCAGCAGCCCCGGATGGCAGGGGCTTGGAGGGTCAGCCTGCCAGCCTGGAGCTGCTCCCCCTGGTTAAACATGCAGTGGAGGGGCTAGCAGGGGCACAAGGTGCTGTGGAGACAGCCCCTGGCAAAGAGCCCTTACCTTGAAGCACCCTTGTGCCCCAGGGCACTGTCTACTACAGATATGCTACCGTGGAATAAATTTGTTTACTCCAGCCTAACAGAGGTGTGTGTGTAGACGCAAAGTGTCTACTGCACAGCTAATTAGTCTACTGTATAAGGGACACATCCCCTGCATGAGTTCTGAGACCTAAATACTAACGTCCTTTACTGTTCCACCATGAAGCACTCCAACAATGTGCTCACATAGCTGACACTGGGTCCTGGGTCCTGGCCCCATGGAACACATCCACATAAGTGTGGATGTTCATTTAACTGGGAACAAGAAGCAGTGGCATACTTTGTGTTGCTACTTGCCCCAGGGAATGCTTGTGCCACATGTCCTCTGGCACATGGCAGGTTACCCTGGTTGGGATAGTGGAAGCTGGGGCCAACTGGGGTCTGAAGGCCTCCTGGGGATGATGCAGTGGTGATCCTGCTGCTCAGATCCTGGATAGCATCTGCAGCATGGCTCCAGGTGGCCAAGCTCTGGGTTTGGGTAGCACATACCGTGCCCACATGCACTGCTTCTCCCCCTTTTTTTGCTTTTTTTTTTTTTTTTTTTTTTTTACTCTGGGCTCTTCTGAATGTGTGGTATGTGGTACTGCAGATGTCACATACCACATGGCCATGCTCATCTGGACATGGACAAAGAGTCCAACCCTGGCCACACACCCAGCCAGGGAACCCTATGCCCCTGCACTTGGGCACAGCCCCACATAGCCTGACCCTGGCTTTTGTACATCACATTTTGGTGGCCAGAGATACCCTGCCACCTAAACCATAGGATGGACCTCCCATCTCCCCACAAAGCAGAATCCATGAGTAGCTTGCCTCTAGCGTGTTGGGATGGCAGGGGACAATACATAAGGACAAGCTTGCACAGAGGCAACCCGGTGATGTCTTCAGTTCGGCCTCTGCTCTTTGATAACCAGGTCTTGGGCAACCAGGGTGCTTCAAGGATTTTTTGGCCCACAGCTACAAGGTCTTGGGAGAGATGTGTGAGGGCGTAGAGAGACAGGGGGTGGGAGGAGTGCTTGCTAATGCCTGGCAGTCAATCAGTGGTGGCCCAAGTACTCACTTGCACTTGGCAGTCTTCAAGATGGAGACATGCTGGTATGCCCCCAACCTGCTCTTCTCTGCCAGTGCAGGCAGCCTGCATGTCTACCCCTGCCTCCCCATGCTAAAGGATGAACATGTATTTTGTTTACTACCAATCTAACCTAGACCACTTACAGAAACTTGCATAGGTTAGATCAATTCCTCCTTGGGCTTTTTGAATGTCTGTACCTGGCCTTTAAGCATGACATGCCCAACAAGCAAGAGACAAGCAACAAGGGCATATGGATTTAGATGAATTCTCTCTGTTTTTAATATGTACAAAGAGTAAGGGTGGGCAAGTTGTTAGCATTGTAAATGCTAAACAGTCTCAATAGTTGATTTTTAACCTGAATAGAAAGTTTCCATTAAGGACAATTGTTCTTGCAGGTTCGACACATTTATCATCTGAAAGTTAAGCCAGTTAGATCTCAGTGGGAATAGGTTTTTTTTACACAGGAGTTGGAAACAGCTCTGTGTGCTCAATGACTGATGGATGCAAAACACAAGAAGTGTGTTTGTGAAGGCTGTTATCCAATACCTGTACTTTTTTGGATACAGACTACAGATTCCCTGTCTCCTTAGAAACCAAAGAGACAGCTAATTATTAGCTCAGGGAGGTACAGCTGCTGACTGTAAGCACCTTTAGACTGTTTTGCAGGGAAGATTCTAAGATGTTTGGAGAACAATTTAAAGAAAGCCATTGTCTTCAGAATGGAGAAATATGCATAGAGCAATATTTATTTTGCTATATCATAGAGGCAGAGAAATCATCTCTGTGAAAATGGCAGAAGGATTGTGTTTATATTTTGTACCAAATTATTAAACTGTATGGGTGCATCCACACATGCAGGCACATGCGCTTTCAGCAGCTCAAATAGGAATGGCACAAATTTGTCCAGAGATTTTTGCCTCAGAGCATGTACCTGGACATGCACATTGGTGTGGCGCAAGTTGTGCCACTTGGGGCAAAATGACCCTGCCTAACTCCTCCTAGATCTGTAGCCAAGGAGAGCTAGAGGCTGGGGCTAAAACCTGTGCTAGTCTCAGCAGTATAAAAGCCTGCCCTGTGCTCATCTCAATAACATAAAAACCTGCCCTGGAAAACAGCTCAGGGCTACTTGACCTCAGGAGCTTCTGAGGCCCAGACACTTGGTATCTGGGCACATTACCCCTTGTGCCAGCTGGACTGCTAAAGCAGCCCTAACCTGGAGTGGGCCCTTCTCCCTCTACCTACTGCATCAGTCTGGCAGTGGGGGCTGTGGCCTGGCTGTGACTTGCTGCCGCCTGTGACAGCATCCTCCCCCTTGGATCTGTGACCCCACAATTGCACATCTGCCAGACCTAGACGGGGTGTCCCCCGCTCTGCCATCTGGGCAGCTATCACTGGAAGATGTGCTCCTTGTGGTGGCCCAGTTTGTACTGTCAAAGCATGTCCTCTTGGCCGCAAATGACCAAGAAGTCAGCCACCTTGTCTGCTCACCAGCTGGGTACCCAGTGCTAGCCCTGGACAGCTTCTCTGTCCAGGTCTCACCACTTGTCTCACCAGAAGAGATCCCATTGTTCCCTGTTTCAAAATTGCAAATACTCTGATAATAAACCCAAATTCTCTCATTAAAATACCCAAAATAGTGTTCTTTCACTATTAAAATGAAACACCACTATATAGTGAGATCAGTTGGACAATGTGTTATTGATATATTTATAAGTTTAAAGCAATTTGGAAGTCTACCAGTGCCTCTATCATCGTAATAAAATTAATTATAAATATCTATACACTTTGGCATTCACTTTTGGGTTTTTTGTCATAGAAAAATCAGAGCTACCCCCACCCTCTTTGCTCACCAGGATGTGCAGCACTAAGCAGTGTCCTGCCTTTGTCTCTCACACCTCTCACACCCACTACTTTGTAGCTCTGAGCAGTGCCAGCCCTTGCTGTTCTGCTCCCTGTCCCATCCTTGGAAGTCCTCAACTAGGAATTAGGGACTAAGCTGGGCCCTTTTCTCTCAGTCTGTCCTCCCCCTGCACAGACTACTCTATGAGGGCAGATGGGCTCTTAGCCCAGATCTGGTGGCCTCTCTTGCTGCCACCTTCACCCCTCCTTCCAAGCCATCACCCCTCCAAGTATCTCCTGGGACCAGGAGCCCTCCCAGGTTGGGGGCTGCATGTCCCAGCACTGGTGTGGGCATGGAGCAGGGCTGTAGTCTGGCAGCCACAACCTGGCCCCCACAAGCCCCATACCCTCCCAAACCTCACCCCCACAAAAATCCACCCCATTCACACCTGGTTTGTGGCTGGATATGTAGGTGAGGAGTTTGTGGGGGTGCCTTGGGTGTGTGGGGTTTGTGGGTGGATTATGGAGAGACTGGGTGTTGGGGGGCTGTGTGAAGAGGCTGCTCAGGAAGGGTGGGTCCCCTGCCCCCCCACAGGGTGCAGCATCCCTGGACAGCTCACAGACTGCCCCGCTGCAAGGCCCACAGCTCTTCTCCATAGGGGCCATAGCTGTCCATAGCAAGGGCCACAGACTCCGCCCCCCCCGCTAGTGACAGAGCCCCACAAAGCACAGCATGGCATGCCCCCAGCCATCTCAGACACAGTGTCTGTGCAGCTTGTCTCAGGCCCAACATGGCTCAATGCAAGGCTATGCACCTTCAGACAGCACTGAGCTGCTTCAGCCATCATCCAGTGCCCAACACTGCTCACAGGGACCATGCCCTTTTTTTCATTCTCATCATGCCTATTGCAGCATTTCAAACTGGTTTGCAAGAGGCACTTTGCAAGAGGCACATGAACAGTCATCTGAACAGGCCCTTTGTGTTTCTTTGAAACCTTGTACAAACATTTTTTCTGTTATTTAAAAAGGGTATTAAAAAGTATTCCAGTATCTCTATATACTAACTGGACCTACTCCCCTCTCTGCTCAAAGATGGGGGAAGCCTCTAAGGGCTTACCCCTCACCCCCCAGCCCAACTAGACAGACCCTGGCTGGGATCAGTGTGAGCCAGGGTTGGGGTTTAACCCCCCCCCCCCATCATATGTATCAAGGCAGGCTGGGGGTCTGGCCACACTCTCCTCTTTGCTTGAGTGGGTGTGGGGAAGCCTCCACAGGCTTCCCTCCTCCCCTTTTCCCTACCAAGCAGACCCTGGCTGGGATCTAGTGCTAGAGTTTTCCTTCCACCCCCTTCTCTGCTAGCCAGGGGAGCAGAAAGACAAGGCAGACCCTGGTCTGCTGGAGCAGACAGCACAGCACAGCCCAAGGCTGGAAGGTATCCTAGAATGATGGTGGACTGTGAGTTATCTTGAACCAGGAAGGGATCTGGAAGAGAAGTTCCATAAACTCGTTTGACCTAAATCAGTTACGTCTGATACTATATCCAGCCAGATTTATCTTTCTTATTTTGGCCATTTTGAAAGTGGTTTATGTGCTCTGAACTTCTGTTCTGTTATGGGTTAAACTGGTTTCTGATCATTTATTCCAATTTATATGGACCTTCCAATTTATATGTAACTTCTGTCCCTAGACAAATGAGAGTGATGCAGCTAACATCACATTCAGCTGTCTTACCCTTAAACTCCCTAGTCCAAATGACCACATGTCTATTTAAAGTTTGTTTGACTGAGTGAATTAAGTCTTTGGTGTGAGGTTAGAATGAAAGTCAAAATGACACCAGGTTCTTTTTGAGGATGACTGGAAGCAATTATTAATAAATATATTCAAGGTTTTCCTTTTTATTGATCTGAGGTGTGTATTTGTTATACATAATATTAATCAATGTTTCCCAAGTCTATTCTAATTTCCATTACGTATCATTATTTTGCATCATGTGGGTGAGGTGCTCCCCCACCGATGGTTTTCCTTTTCTAGTACCTTTCTGACCTGGCTTTTTAGTCACCATTTGATAAGGTAGCATTTTCTTTGATAATGTTGGGGAAGAGTTTGAGCTGTGGTATTTTGTAACTGAGTGTGGAGCTATTAAATCTCCCAACTAGTTTTCTGTGCTTAGAGGATCTCACATTTTACATAAGAATCCAAATAATTTGTGCTTTGAAGTAGGATGACTTATTTTTATTCTCAAAGGCTTATTCTAGTTTTTTTATTATTTGTGGCATATTTTGTGCAAAAAAAAAAAAGAACTTAATATAAAGGCATTGTGACAGCCTTTCCTACCTTTACATGACAATGATAAGCATTTCACAAAATATTCTGAGTCTGCATCTCAGCCAGACAGTCATTGAATCTGACTAATGTTGTAGTTTACCATTTCAGAGAATGTATTATATTTTGTTTCTGCTGCTCCTTTGTGTTTGCGATTATAACTGCATGAATCTAATCTCATATTGAACATAAGGCACTTTATATAGTCATAGAGTAAATATTTATTATTAAATCTAAAATATTGTCAGAAAAGCGTTTCTTGATTAATCTATAGTTTTTAAGTTAGATTGTTTCATATGGCTGCTAATAGTGATTTTTTTTTTCCAGTGGAAGTAAGTAAATGAGATAGGGTTATGTCCAGAGTATTTAAGGAGCAATAGATCATCATACTTTCTGAGACTAATAAAGGACAGCTATAAGGAGTAAACAAGAAAAGGAACAAAACAGAATAGTAATATTTCAAATCAACTTTATAAATATAAATAATCTAGAAGTGAAATACATGTATCTTTTTATACTGAAAATACAGAAATAAATATTTAGGTTTCACTTAAAAATACTAACTATGTTTCCCTGATTAGCACAATAAGGTAATCGGGGAGTTAGTTTTCCAGAGCTGAGAAATCAAATATTCTGTTCCACTTGTACAAGTACCTTTATTGATGCTTTGCAGAGTTTCTATTTCTTTCCTGAGATCATCAAACCAAGATTTTCTTGTATTTTCTGTAGACGTAATTTAGACCTGTTGAAGCAAATTGGCTTTCTAATTAACCTCTCACAGTATTTGCCCACATACTGTCTCTTTACTTTTGCTATGATTTGTGTTCTTGTAACTCAGATGTGCCTGCATTACCGTTGCTATCATTAACTGCAATCCCCCCACCCTCCCTTAACCAAAAGTTTATTTCCATACCGTGGGGATCTGAAAGGTAACAAATGGAATTTTCCGTTCAAAGTACAAGCATCCTATACAGAACAGTGTGCCTTCTATTTTATCTATTTAATAGTTGGAATCTGATGGTTGGCACCAAAAGCATTACAGGTCTGACACTTTTGAACTATGTGGCTCCATACAGAACTTAAATGATTCCTTTTCCTACATATATGCAGTCCATGATGTGTTTATAATGCCCTATTTGTCCAAAGACACTTGAAAGGTAGTAACCAGAAATTCCTATACTCTTTGCTCTTCATTGTTCACCAAACAAAATATTGAACATTCAAAACATTGATAACATGAGTTTTGTTTTGTTTGAATGTGCATCCAATTATTTCTTAAATATAGATTTTATTTTTTGTTTAAATGATGACTACAACATATCCGTCTTGTAAAGACACTTTGGGCAATCCTTACTTGTTATATGGCATTTTTTATAGGAAATAGTTTCTTGTGCTCTAAAAGTTACATTTGTTGGGATTCTAACCTAGGTGGATTTGAGCATTTCCTTTTATTGTTGTTTACTCATCAGATTTCTTATATGTAGAATTTAAGTGTTTGATAAAAATTCAAAAAATTCTATTTCCCCTAGTGGACAGTTGAAGGTCAGTTTTCAGGCAACTCTGAGTGACCTTTTTAAACATATAGAATTTTTTTCTATTAGCACTTATAGGGTCATAACTGTATCCATTATAGGAAAAGGATCAGCATTCAGAGATGCATGGGGGGCAACTACTTTTGTATGCCCCTCTAATGGGAGCAACTACTTTTGTATGCACAGGGCAAACAATGTGAATTAAAAACAAACTGGAATCTGATCAGGGGATAAGGTACAATGCCACATTTACTGGAACATAAACATAAAACATACAACATGAAAAAAATAAAGAACAGTTAGGTTATTTCCTTCACTCGTTCCCATGCATACTGATTCATTCATCCATTCATTCAAAAGAGACAAGCACACATACACAGAAGTTACACAGTCCTGCAAAGTTTAAGGTGCTACCAAGCTCTAAAGTTGCTCAGGTCAGTCTGGTGGCCAGCCAAGCTGACCACGACTGATGGAGTCAGGTTTTGTTCAATGCCCCAAGAACTCCATCTTGCTGGTGGAAAAGACCTAAATCCTTGTCTTTATGTTCATTCTTTATAGCCATAGCTGTCCATACTAGGCTAGGGATTCTGCTGAGTCAGACATGAAGGCCATCCTCCTTGTCCTGTTGTCCTGTTGGCAGGCTGGGATCAGTAGGTCATGATCTTCTGGCTTTTGTGTCTGCAATCTTCGGGGGTGAGGGGGATGCTTGAAGTATTCAGCCATCAGGGTGAGGCACGATTTAGTATTTAGTAATCCTTAACTGCTGACTTGATGTTGCTGCAGCCTTTAACCGTTAAACCACAGAAGACTATTTTCATCTGCTGCAACAGGACTGTCTTCCTCCACGTTGACACATGCATAAATCATTCACTCTTTTGTTACCTCTTTCCACATACACCAGACATATAATTATATAAAAAGAAAAATAACATTATTGGCTGGGTTTTTGACTTGGCCAGCATCTGGAATCTTAACATTTTAAGCAGTTGCCCTTTGGCTTAGAGTATATTGAAACTTGGTCCATATTTTTTTCCATCTTATATTCCATTGTCTTATTTTTATACATGTAAAACTTATAAAGGTAGTTAAGATGTAAAGATAGGTCTCCAGCAGGTTTTTCAAAAGCACCTAGGCACCTATGACTCATTTGACACTTTTGACAATACTACCATTGCCATAGGCAGTAATGCATCTTTAGATGCCTAAAATCTGGAGCTGTTTCCAATCTTTTTTCTTTGTTTTCCTGTGTCTTCATATTAGCTGTAGGTTTTCTTTTTAAGCTCTTTATAATGTTTAACTTCCGCTAGTTGTGCCAACACTTCAGACATAAATGCTTGCACTATGCTCCTCCTTTTTTTATATGTATGGATTAGAGACCTATCCCTTTCTGATGATCCATATTGAGTTATGCTAATAAAATCAAAATATCTTTCATTTAATGACTTCTACTTCTTGAATTATCACCATCTATCTTGTTTTTGTAGACTAATGTTTTAGTCCAGATACTTTTTTCATTTTCTTTTAATTCCAAACCACATTCTTCTTTGCTTTAGTCTGAAAGTATCTTTAGATCACTTGAGTTAATAAAGCTCCTCTTCACTATCTAAAGTCCATTTAATAAACTCTCCTGGATCAGGGGGGCAGCTCTAGTGCCACTTCTGTTAATCCAAGCAGGCTGTCATTACAAAATGTATGCCAATATTGCAAAAGTATCAAGTATACATAACTGCAAAGGGAAATATTTGAAGGAACTTAATATACAAGGGCATATTCCAATTTTCATTTTCTTCCTGGTTAGTATCTGGTACTCCCACAACTATCATTGAAACCGACGCAATAATAGGAAAGTCAGGAGAAAAGTGAAAGTGATAGTGTGTCTTGAGGGAGGAAAGAGTGTCTTTTCTAGGCATAGGGTGGCAGTGTGATTGATGGAGGTGGGGAAAGGGAGGAGGAAATCAAGGGAGAAATAAGACAGAAGACCTAGAAATAAGACAAGTGAGGACAAGTGAGTAGGTCAAATAAGTACAGCTTTGTAGATAGACAGGAGCAGAAAATACCTTGTAAGCACCAGCAAGGAATTTTAATCTTGTATATATTCAAAGCTGGGTAGTCAGTGGGAAGGGTCATTTTTTCTCCTATAGATAAAAGGTTTCTGAGGTATAGGATGCATGCAACATAATAGCAATACTTCTTATTTAATTATTTTGACAGCTCAATCCTTCTTTAAATAAAGCTGTTTTGTATAATAACAATAAGGTTTTCTACAAACGGAATAGAAGTATTAATATTATAGGACTTCATGTTCCTTTCGAACAACTAGAATTAAGTAACAATGCTAATTGCTATCCACTTTACCACCATGAACATTAACATGACAGTAACTGATACTTCAGTGCAATCTTCTGTTCTTCTTATCAAGTCATGCTGAGAATTACTTATTAGGAAGGCTTACAAGTGTTAATGAATTGAAATGTGTTTCTTTAGGGATATGGTTTGTGAATACAATACAGAGTTCACTAAGATATGAATGCTAATATTTTCATGGGGATTAATTCTTATCTCTCTCTGTCTCTTGTTTTTCTCTCCTTCAGACATACATATGCACACACATGCACCCAAACAAATATGGAAATACATTAGAGGATTGTCAAGAAGTTTCCTAGTTGGTATATATGTGTTTACTATATCAGTATCATTACTGGTACATAATATCACACCTTAATGTGATGTAAGATATCACACCATCTAATGAGTATTGCACAATAACTTTTAACTGAATAGTGTTATTGTTAATCTCAAATCTCAAATAGCATGTAGTCAGATGACAGTAAGTGAGAAAAGAGTTTGTGTAATGAATGTCAACCAGTGTGAAGTAAGGTTTTACTTCCATACTTAATAAAATGTATATTAATAATGTAAAAATTCTATGATCTAAATCATCCTAAAATATATCAATTTCATCATAAAATATTGTTGAGGGTGATATCTTTTATTGAACCAACTTAATGGTTAGGATAGACTTAGGCAAGCTTTTGAATGCTTCCTCTTACATATTTTCTAGACAACTACAGCTAAAACATCACTCTAATATTACCAAAACATAGAGGTTCCATACTTTTAAAGTGTCTTTGTCAAAAACGTGCAGACTATAAGACTCACCAAGAAAGCTACAAGCAGCAACATTTAAGACTACATAAAACAGATTAATTAAAAAATATTCTTTGCTTGAGTAAGAGTGATGGTTGGGGAGGAGGCATAAGCGTTCAGGCTTTAAATCTCATCTAAGCCTTAGTTGTAGAACCATATTCATAGAGATACAAAGCTTTATTTCATGTAAACAACACCTCCCCTGAACAACTATTAGAACATCAACACTGACTGATGAAAATTGGTTTAATGTTTTTTTTAGAAAGAGGGATAGTATAATTCAAAAGCATTGGCTGACCTAGATTACTTTCCCATTTTTGTTAGCACGTGACTCAATAAATAATTGTTTTAGAAAAATCTTCTACAGCTCTCAATTTGGAACCTAAGCTTTCTAATGCCATCCTATTGCAAAACACGTGTATTTGCCTGTTCATTATAGTTGTACAATTCTTTATATCATTGTAGAAATAGATTAAGGCAATTGCTATATAAATATGCTGGCTACAAATTGAAGGGAGGAGGTTATCTTAAATATACTTTGAAGACAGAAATTCAAATGTACTATGGCATTATGGGTATAAGACATTTAGGGTAAAAATGTAAGGGAAAATCTTAATTACACATTCTTCATTTAATTTTTTTCAATAAAGATTTGAAGAATAATAGCTTTGCTAAATTTATTTTAAATGTTCCATGCATTTGAGAATAATCTTCTCTTTCATTTCTTCTGAGAGTATAAGCATGTATCACGATCCATATTGCATAATGTACAATTGCTTTTATAGTGCATGTACCAAGTGAGCTTCAGCAAACTATTAACAAAAAGATAATTTCCAATGGTAGTAGCAATGAGGCTTTGGACATTCAGGTACAATAGCAAAAGCAATAAAAATGATTAGGCTAGGATTTTAATTCCTTTCGTATACACTAACTACAAGAAGTCTATTTGGTAGTGCTTGCTTTGCTTTTATTTTGAGGCAATGTTAGCAATACTGTGTGGACTGTGATTATGGCTATTAGAAAGAAAGAATTTAAAAATCATTCAGACTTGATGTGTGTGCATGAATACGTTCACATAAGTGTCTGAAAGTGTTTGTTTATATGAATTCAGTGTTAAAAACAGCTAATTTTCTCTAGCGCTGATGAATGCATGGAACATGTTTGAGTAATGTCTTCTTCCTCTTTGCCCTTCTCCCTGCTTTACCCGCATGAAAAGATCAACTTCTGATTTTTTCTACTTCTCATGCTGTTCCTGAGGCTGAGTGCCAATGGGAATAGGTACAAGGAAGGAAAACAAGTTATTTTTATAGACAAGGTTGGGTATGGGGAAAGCACAAAACTGAAATGCATGAAATACATGAGAAAAGGAAATTTCAAGTAGAGGTGTGACCTTGCCTCAATACCAGTGCTTCTCAAATAAGTTGCCATGTGGTCTCATGAGATCTTTTCAAGTATACCGTGGGGTGCCACTAATACTGGAAAAGAGGCTTTGGAATGGGGTGCTTTTCATTATTTTTGTCAAAGGCATAACAGAATGTAATAGCTGGAAGTTAAAGTTAGACAAAATAAACCTTGGAAAAACATGTACTTTCCTAGCAGTCTTGACTGGAATAGAAGACCCACCATCACTTAGAGTTTTTTTAATAAGATTACATATCTTCTGGAGAATATCTTTTTCACCAATTACTGGTAAAACTATCTGAAGCTTATACATGTGGACAGAACTGCTACTCAGTCTAGATGATTAGGATGATTCGAAACTTGCAGCCAGTGACTGAATTTATGAACCCCTTTGTTAGTTGCTGTCCTTCATGGGTCTTGCAGAAATGTTGCTTTGCAATACTTTCAGCATATTGATGTCATTCTTAATTTCATGGCTAGAAATAGCAGTGAAATGGGCAAGCACAGCATTTTCACTGAGCAAATGCAGATTTTTATATGGGAAAGAAAAATATAGAATTCTTTTCAAATGCTTGACTGGTATTTTGCTCACGTGGCCAGGGTCATAGTGATTGCCAGATGAGGAATGAGGAAAGAGTTTTCCTTCAGGTAAGATAGGTGGAAACATCGTTTTTTCACTGTTTTTTTTGCTGTCCAAATTATCAGCTAAGATCATCTGGACAAATTTCATGCAATTAATTCCTTGCCTCAAGCATTAATAATATCTTGGTCTCTCTGTCTCTCTTTCAATAGGTCATACAAGTTTAGTAACTTGATGACTGATTTTTTTTTTATCTTAACTAAAGTCATTGAGCTCAATATAGGGGTATTTGTATTAACTTTAATGGATAGTGATATAGAAAGGTCAGTTTAGATTCTATATAAATGCTTGTTTCAGGTTGAAAGTATACAGCTAGACAATCAACAGCAAAGTAGAAGGACAGGCAGGTAACCATGAGAAGTTGGTGAATAATCATAATCATCAGCATAACATGTTTTTCCCTCAGATATCTGAGCATGGTCCACTAAACAGAGTGAACAATCGCATCCCAGATATTAATTTTATGTAATATATCCTGTGACTGCCACTTCCTGATGCAAAGCATGGAATCATCAAGGTTGGAGTCACTGTTACAAAAATCTTAGGTTAATACTCCAGGAGGCAAAGAAAACAGTCTGCAAAAATTAATGTGTAAAGCTGTGCCTTGAAGTTAAATATAATATGATTACAGTTGCAGATGCAAATGCATAAATGTTTTAATGTATAAAATGACAACTGTATGGTCTTGTAGTGTTTTCCATATACATTTACCTGGTTGGCATATGAACTATTCAAAGTTTGAGTTAAAATACTTTGGAACATATTCTCTGCTCCCCCAGCCCCCAATCTTCCTCCCCTCCTCCTCCCCCATTTGGAATGTGTTTTGGTTTTTCTTTTTTTGTTATTTCCTATTTTTGCTACTGGTCTTGCCATGGTGATTTTTGAAATACATCTCCTGTTAGGAAAATACAGCTTGTTATGCAAAATGCTTAACTTTATAATTAGAAAGTATGAATAATAGTTGTAGTTCAGTCCCTGAATTGTATTCATATTTCATTTCCTAACTTCCTCCATCAAGGCTTAATCAGAGGAAAACTTATTCTGAATACCAATGAGTCAAATGGGAAATATTTCAGAATCATTTCCCATATATATATTACTTCCAGTGATGGCCATGCAGAAAATAGAAAAGTAGCACATCACTTCTTTTTCAGAGGAAAAATCTTTCTAATTCTAACCTCCCTAAATCCCGTTGATAAGAAAGGTTCACACACCCTAGTTATCTAAAATTGACATTACAGACAAATATGAACGTCCTATTTTTTATCTCCAGTGAACATGGCCTAATTCCAGCAGGAACTTCTTCATTTCTGTTTCTGTATAATCTATGGTAGTGAGATCATTAGGGAAATGATATCACAGCTCACTATATGTTCCAAGACTGTAACTGCCTTGGAAAAGCACTGTAAAAGCACCTAGCTGCAATTTGCTGCAAACAGATGTGTTCAGGTTGGGAAGTTTGTAGCTGAATAACAGAATGTGTTTTATTTTAAGATGAGCTTTGTGAAATCTTTCTCTGTACCTAATATCCATATTTTAAAATAAATAGGAGCATGAGATTTATATAGGCATAATGGGGCCTGTCCCCCCACCCCAAGTTCTCAGTTTTCCAATGGCAATTTGCAATTGTTTTCCAACCACTAGAGGTGACCAGAAGAATTCCAATTTCTTTTTTGGAAATTGCTGAATCATAAAAATAGAACTAGTTTATAGAGAAAATGTGATATCAATGAAAGCCCAATGGCATGTAGGCAGAATTGTATCAGAAAGCTGCCTGGTGTCTTGCCAGCTTATCCCTCCAGCTCCTCAGCAGCTTGCCTGCCAGACTACTTCAGAGCCAGAGATCTCTGGGCTTCCAGCACAGCTCAGATAATCAGTTTTTGATGCTGCTTGAATGTTTCCAGACTCAAGAACTTGGTCCAGACATAATTTTATGTGTTACTCAGGCAGTCTATAGGGGTACCGAATATGCTTGTAATTAGCCAGGTGAGAATTCCCTTAGCAGGAGGTGAATTCTCATATGATCTGATGTAGGTCTGATGTACCCAGCTGCTCCAGTAACTGATCTCCTGCCCACCATGTTAGGGATGGGGATTATGACCAGCTGACATAATTTAAAGTAGCTTCTAAATTTCTGTAAATTACAGTGGGGACAGCACAGACATTGGCTCTCTTCTCTTACCTAGTAATCTAGAAATCTGACTGTTGAGAGAAGTTTTGGGAAGTATGAGGGGGTCATTTATTTGTTTGTTTGTTTGTTTGTTTTTATATAGAGATACTTGTTTTATTTCATTTAAGTTTCCTTTATTATGAGGTGAGGTTTTCTGAAGATGTTTCATGTCTCCTCTACATAGTCAAATGGGATTTTAGAATGGGAGGCAATAAAATGTTTCAACATTTTGCTGTGTTAAATGTATCTTCTTATGTTTATTTATAATTTGGCAGTTGCAAATATACCCAGCAACTGTTGCCCAACTGTAGATCAGGGATGTTGTTTCCACAACTAGTCTTACATCTCTCAAATTTTAATAGAACCATTTTGTTGCATGTTTTTTTCATTGTGTCATGAATAAACACTCTTTCTTATTCCCTTCTATACTAGGAACAGTTATAGAGACCTGTGAAAAACACCTGACACTGGATATTAATTTTCATTGGACTAACTAATTTGATGTGGATTTTTTTTTCAAATGTATTAGGTATTGTCATTGTTGGAACATGAGCACTGCAAACAGATGCTCCATGTGTTTCTGATAGAAGAATAAACTTTCTTACAGACAATATTAGAATGGAGTCTGGAAAATTGATGTTAGAGATCTCTGATGAAAATTGTAGACTGAAGAGTGCATGTAATACAAGAAAAGTTTAAGCACAGAAAGGTGAGATGAGCCTGAAACCTGAGTTAAATGAATAAAGAGTGAAAGCTACAGCAGAGGGGGAAAGGGTGAGAGGCTCTTGCAACAAGAATATAAGCTCCAGAGGTAGTTTGAAAGATGGAGACAGTGTTCATATAGAAAAGGATGCCTGTTTTGTCACTGCGCCAAATGATGTTATATAGATGTAGAATCCCCATAGTGGCTTAGTGCCAGGGCTATATCTCCAGGGTGCAGCTAGTACATAAGACAATTTCTCAGCTCTTTGTACCAAGGATGGGCTGCTTAGGATATCTTATAAATGATACTATTAGGTTGGACATTAGGAGGCACTACTTCACAGTTAGGGTGGCTAGGACGTGGAACCGGCTTCCTAGGGAAGTTGTTCTTGCTCCTACCTTGGGTGTCTTTGAGTTTATGCTCCTTCATGTAAACCATAAGATTTGGAAGTCTTGAAAAGACTTTTGTGCAATGCATCAGTGGAAGACCTTATGCTTAAAAGGTGTTATAAATCTGTAGTTGAGTCATGTGATCTTTGAAGTTCTGAATGATATAGAAGGCCATTTTAAACTAGAAAGGACTACAATGATCATATAGTTATAGGTTTACAATGGGAGACTTTTATTTGTAAAGTCATATAAGTATAAAAGTTCCCCGTTGTAAACCTATTCCACACTGTTTGAGTCTCTGGAAAACCATTAATGTTCTTTCTTTTTTGAGTGGGGAGGAGGAGAGGCCATCCACTTTTTGCTCACCTAGTACCTACCAGATAGTGCATTTATTCAGGATAAATGTGGGTTGATGGCCCCATTTACCTTAAGAAGGTTTGACTCCATACTTCCTGCTACTCATGAAAGTTGTCTAACCTCCAAGCTGCTGAGTATGCAGAATGGCATCCTTTATCCCTACTGTTGAATTTGGGCCTGGGTTAAAAGGGATAAAAAACAGTCAGAGAACAGAAGAAAGCAAGCAAGATGAAAACCTGGCTCTGTAGGCCAGTGAGGAAGGGACTCTCCCAGGAGTTCTAAGCCCTGCTCCCAATATTTTAACTAACAGCTATATAATGGGCTACAGCGTCTCTCTCTTTGCAAGACATGCCACTTTTTGATCAAGTGATCACATATGCTCAGATGTCCAATAGGATGTGGACCTATTGGTTATTCTGGAGCTCTCATTTTTAAAAGACAGAGGAATTTTTTTTCTAGTTCATTGACTGTGACCTGCAAAACCACAATCTTAATTAATAAGCTAAATAGTATTCTTTGCTTTAGCAAACTCATTTTAGAGATTGACATACCATTGCTGTTCTTTTATTCATTCCCTAGTTTTACATTTTATACAAATGCATATGCTTTATTGAAGTGCATTTCAACAAGCTTTGTGTAGCTGGCAAATATTAAATAGCTTAAAATATCCTACTACAGGTTTCCCTCACTTTATGCTACACATGAGTTCCTGGAAAATGGTGCATAACTTGAATTTGCATAAAATGAACCCACTTTACAATGTAACAAATAGGGATATGTTCCACAACCTTGACTGTACTGACCCCCAGACTCATTTCTACCACTTTTACAAGACAATTTTGTAACAGCAGACAGTACACACACGCACAGGATGGTAGTGAATATTATCATAATGGGGATGGCAACTACAGAAACACATCACAGACCATGAGCAAGGAGCACAGACCCACACAGGAGACTATATTTTGGTGTGCATCATTCCCACAATGCACTGCACAAAGCAGCTGACTGTGGGCTTCCACCATACTGATTGCATAAGAGTGAATTTACCTCGCATATAACAAATTTTGGTATTAAAAAGGTCATTGCATATAAGCAAATTCACACATATAGAACCTGCATAAAGTGAAGGAAACCTGTACAAGTTTTTGTAAGTTTATCTTCTAAGCTTTCCTTTTGACCTCTCATATGTAACATACAGCTATGAAGGCTCAACATTTTTCCATGTACCAAACTCGGGAAAATATGTAACTTTAAAACAAAATTATTGTTTAACTACATGGAATGTAGCCCCCAGGACAGGAAAAGAGGAAGTCTTGGAGTGCGTCATATCTGTTCTTTGAGGATCTATGGCATGCAAATAATTTGGCTTGACATAAAAATAACCATGATAAGGTTTATTTGTTACCTTTTCTAAGACATGTTTTTCTTCTTTTCAGATAAATGTTATATTTCTTTTGTTCCTTCTCTCCCATGTTTCAACAGATATGTCTTAAAGACACTTTGAATGAATGAGGCATTGAAATACTCAATAATTATTATTACTTCAAGGCCTTTATCTGGTGAGTTGGAATTGCTCTCTAGATCAGGAATGCTTGAAAGGCTCTGTAGAAAACAAAATACACTCAGAAACAGGCTGTTTGTGGCATGTGAAGTGCTTATTCAAGGGTCATCTCTTTCAAAATGAAAGTTAATTATACTGAAGTTTATTGTTCAAGAGTTCCAACTATGTTCTAGTATGTCAGTGTGGGCAAGGAGTCTGTTATTCTGTGTAATTCTGTTGGTAGGTTGTGAAGGCAGGGAGAAGAGTACTTAGCAGTGCGGCTAGAAATGGATGGAAGAAAAGATAGATAGATCTATATCTAGATAGAGAGATTTAAATCTGTATATGTATATATAGGAATAATCTTCCTTTCTCACTGGCAACCATTATTGAAGTGGAGCACTGCACTTGAGTATATTTTTAATTTGTCTGATAGGCATGCTTATAGAAGAAATTCTGGATTACATGTGGGCATCCTCCACTGTGTACTATTATATTGGAGGTCAGATACACTTTTCCGAAAGTTTGAATGAATCAAATTAAAATTAGCATGGCATTTACTTTATTCAGTGTATTACAAAACAGAACTAAAAGGTTTAGATAATTATATTGTTTGGCTGAACATCCCAACATCTATGGTTTTTGTAAAAAGACATCCCTAAGTACAACACAACTTCTAAGTTCTATTTTTTGTTAATTACACTATTGGCAAAAGATAAAATTCTTTATAAAATATTAATATATGCATCCATCTATATCACTTTCCCTGTTAGACTGTCATTGCAAGCTCAATTTTTGTAGCAGCCCCCAGTTTTTTTGTCTTGCTCTAAGTGCTCATCTGACAACATGCTAACAGAGTCTCTTATTTACATATCATCACATATAATATATGCATCCAGTGATGACTTCTTTAATATTTTAGAATATTACCATGTTTGTAGTTTGGACAAGACAAAGCCCCTTGTTTTCTCATTGTTACCTTGAGAAATGGACCAGAACTATAGTCTTTTTAATGAACATTTTCACGTTTCTCATGCAAGGCAGAGATTCGACTTACAATATCAGAACTTGCTTTGTCTTGGTTCCTTCTCAGATCACAAACCAGATTTTTTTTTTCATATGTAGGCTATTTCAGTTTTTGAATCCTCAGCTAAAACCTGTTCTAAGTTTTAGCACAAATTCGTCAGCCTATATCCTATATCTACTCCATGCTTCAACAAAAACTTGATATTATTTTCTTCTCTTCAGTTAGGCAACAATGATACAATAACAATGCATCCAAAATTTGGGTGAATAATGCAAATTAGAGTAATAAAAAATTATGGACCTTTTAATGAAGCTTGTTCAATATGTAAAATAAAAAGTTCAGCTCCAGGAACATGCAAAGATTGAGGTTCAAATTTATTTTAAAATTTGCTTATCACTCATTATGAAATGATAACAAACCAAAAAATAGTTTTTGCAATGGAACCAGCTAACTAACTCAGATTTAAAATGTAGAGTTAAACCTATAGCAAATCAGATCTCATTCAGTAGTACTTAGCTATGTTCCATTTCTTCTGCCTAATTTAGTCTGACATCCAGGTAAATTAGTGTCAAACTATAAAAGTCCAGTTTTTTAGAAAATGTGTAACCTGACATCTGGACAGTAGGTTAGCTGTAGTGAAATGGTCTTGCTTGTCCACTGTCATTTTATAGCTTGCCTTTTAAATATGCAGTATTGTCTTACCAAATTTGTTTCTCTTGTTTGTCACAAGTGTTCTTAGAGATTATATTTTTGGAAGAATTCCATAATTTGAAATAATTTAAAAAATGTCATGCTGATTTTTTTTTATCTGGACTTATAAACTGTAGTATGCCAATTAAAATGCACATATATAGAACAAGATTTTCAAAATCATTCAATGTTGGCTTAACATTGTCCTTTAAAATCAATGGCAAGCCATCATTTAACTGTAGTGGGCGACACCTTGTCACCATCTCTCAAGATTATATCCTGGATCTCATGCTATTTGATGGCTTTCTTAAAGCTCCCCCACCAGTTAATATCAAAAGTGCTCTGTGGCACATTAACCAGACATATTTCTGGGTGCATCTACATGTGCCATTAACATGTAACAATGAACTCTGGTGCAGTTTGCACTAAAGTTTATTTCTCCTGGGCATTTGCACATATGCCCAGGACAGCAGTACATTGAGCTGGGGTAGAGCAGGCCCCAGGCTGGCAGGGTGTACAGGGGGTCAGTATTCAGGGCTGATCTGCCAGCCTGGCTCAATGTGCTGTGGAGGGACTGGCCAGGGCATGAAAGTGCTATAGTGTGAAGCTAGCCAGCAGGCAGTTATCACACTGTAGCACCCTTGTGCTCCAGCTACCCCTTGTCACTGTCTATACATGTGTTTTGGAAGACATAACTACTCTAATGTAGGATAGTACTTGTCCAAGACAGAACTATTCTACAGTGGAGTTAATTAATATGCTGCATCCTTATAAGGGAACACATGTATATGGTGATTCTCTATTGTGAAGCTAATTACTCAGATCCACAGTAAAGTGCATGCATAGATACATCCTTTGTATTTAAAGGGGAGTACTGTAATTTAATTAACTGGACTTCACTAAAGCCTTCCACATGGGAAATTATTGGTTATGTGAATATGAGGACCTGGTATAAAAATTGTAAGCTATGTGAAAAACTGTCTAAAAGAGAAGAGTACTCAGTTGTGCTGAAATAAGAATTGTTGAGCTCTCAATTTGAAACCTAATGAAGCTAGTGAAGTTCCTCAAGGATTAGTCTTTGGCTTGATCTTGTTTAATATTTCCATTAATGACCTTGGCCAGAGGTATTCTTATGAAATTTCCAGATAATCCAATGTAGGGATGGAAGTAAAAGATATACAATAGCATTTAATGATGTAAAACAGAATGCTTAAGGACTAATAACAAGTCTTTTGTACTAAAATTGGAGCAGGTGAGGTTACCAGTAGGAAACAGATGAGGAAATCAGATGGGTGTATTAGCTGATCACAGGACGACCACAAATTATCACTATAATATAGCCAGGGAAGGCTGGCTGCAGAAGAGTAACAATGGACTAGAGGTCAGAACTGATTCTTGGGAAAGAAGGCAGGGGGACTGGGAGGATAGTTATGGCAAAAGATAGTTGGACTGTAGAAGTATAAAAGAAAAAAAATAGGAATTTTGTTTAAGGGTGAAAGGTATGGCTGCTGTTTGGAAAGCAAACACATGTCTGAGGGAAAAAGATTAAACAAATATTTATTATTTGTTAATAATAATAGCATTCATAATGATAAAAAGTGAGGGTTAGTGGGAGAAAATGTAAAATAAGTACATACTATAAATCTCCACTGAAATATGTGAGATGAGTTTCTATGTTGACAGTTTAGTAAGGCAAGAGTTTTCTGCAGTCATTTAACCAAGCCTCAGTCTTGCCACTATATGTAGTTGTATAATACTTGTAAACCAGCCAATACACAGAAAATTGTATGTCCTCTCATTTGGCTATGTTTGTAGGTAAGTCATTAAATTTAAAACAGAGTAAAACATTACTGGATGAGGTTTTCATTAATAAAATGAAGCATTTCTCTTAAGCATCACTCGGCTGTTCCCAGGTATAGCTTCTTTAGATATCACTAGCCTCTACCAGAAAGGGATCTGCAAGGCCTTTGAGGAAACAATGTTATCAGAGCACTAGCTGTAGTAAGAGGGTGTCAACAATTTTCTCAGAAAAAGCAGACAAAGCAGTGTGAATACAGATAGAGTAAGGAGCATGCTTACCTGTGCTGTTTTTCTAGTATAACTATAAGAGATACTTATTAGTACTAATGAGTATGTGTTTTTGAAGGCTAAGTATTTTGCTCATTGGGATTTTAAGGTAAAAATAACTTGGGGACGGCTGCAGAGAAGCAGCAATCATGTCTTCTTACCTTGGCATTCTGTGTTACAGAACAAATAACACAGTTCTGGAGGATAAATCTAAAGTTTTTCAGACAGCTGTGAAAAGGGGCAGTCACAGCTCATTTTACACTGTGACAAGGCTTCTTAATAACATTTAATCCCTTAGAACCAGACAATGTTAGTGCTTGGATTAATAGAACAGGTTGCTTGTTCAGCCTTTTTGCACCCCATAGAGATTATATTGCTCTTTGTAAATCTGCGATTCTTAATTTCAGAATATGTTTTGAATTTTAAAATCTATCTCACTCAAAGAGACTCTCATAAAAATAATTAAAATGAAGTAATCTGTACAAGGGCTACTAACTTTAAACCCATACAGGCAAACAACAAGGGAAATACAGAGCAAACAAGCAAGTAAACATCATTAATCTTTAACTAATATTTCTTGTGAGCCAAGAACTTCAGCAAAGGAACCAGAACTGCAAGAAATATTAATTCCAGTAGATGGCACTCTTATACTGTGCATGAACTGGTAAAAGTTTTATTGCTGTTGGTTTCTATGCTTATACTTCCCAATTTGTTAAAACTATGTAATTGTTACCTATATATAGCGAAAATGAGTTAAACTGTAACATCTAGTTATCCTGATGCAAAATTTACAGTAAGAAACCTAATTCATGTTAAAGGATATACCAGCAATAGAATGGGATCATTTTCTTTAACTAAGAATGGCATATAAAGCTCAATATATTTAATTTAAAAATGTATTTAGCAATGGCATGCATTAGATCAAACCTTGAAGATGCAGATATATTTGTTTTTCTACCAAATGTAGCACTACAGGGGAAAAAAAATATAGTAGTAAAAAGATGAAAATAGATTCCTGAATATTATGATCCATCTTGAAATGTCAACTTCAGGGGATACCTTGGCTACCCACAATCTGTAGGTCAGTCTTCTCAGTAACTGATAGGATGATAATCAGGATTTTGTTTTTTTCTTGGATATTTTTAAAGACATAATAATGTATATCCATTTGAAGTCAAGCCTCCTTTGTACAGTGCAAGGTGGTGAAAAAAGAACAGAGAGTCTTCCAAATTTTTAACTACAAAAAATAATTCTATGGTAACCATTTGTATAAACTATTACAGAGATGCTTTGTATTTCTGATCTATAATAAAGTTTGCAATCAGTATCCCAAGGCAGTATGAATCTTTTCATAGCCAATTATTATCCTAAATGATTTTCACCAAACTGACTCGTACAAACCTCGTCTAAGTATAATATACAGCTTTAGCACATATATTGCATAAACCTGTGCATGTTGTCACACAAGAATGGAGAAATGCAGTGGCCATTAGAACTGTAAAATAATAGTTGTAACCTTAAACATTTGGGAATGGAGCAACACAGAGGAAAAGATGTTTCTAATTATGAAATAAATGAAAGGTTTGCATCTGATAAACCATGAATATTGTTGCCTCTTCCCAACCCCTCTCCCCCGCCACACTCTTATATTTGCTCTTTCACCAAGAATGCAATCCTAATGGTATGGGTGATTGTTTTCCCTGTAAGGTATAAATCTTCTGACACGTTTGGATGCACATTTTTTGTTTAATTTTCAAATGTCAAAGACCTGGATGAAGTACCATTTTATACGGTATTCCTTTCCATCTCCTCTTCCCAGGGTCCTGTAACCAATTTGTTGGCCTTTACAAAGCCTTATAAGCCTTCTTTACAAAAATGTATGGTGTCTAGTCTAATGGTAACATTATGGCATGGGACCAGATGTGGAGCAGCGGCAGCATGGAGTGGTGGGTTGTGGCAGCAGCCACCACATACAAGCTGCCCCACTGCTCCTGGGGTAGTGGGTGTTGGTCCTTTGTCCCTGTCCACTCTCCTCCATCATACTTGTCAGACAATTCACTAGTATCTATATATTAGTGGTTATTCATTTCAATTGTGGGAAAATATGGATTTTGAGTTATATTTTTAAACCTGAGAATTGGGTATGTTTTTGACCAGAGACAACCAGGATCCCTGGTTATTACTAACTGAATGGTTATACAATGTTAGGCATATAAGAACATTTAGCATTATGCATTAGGAGTCAGACACCAGGCACAACAATACAAAACTAGGTATCAGGCACTAAAGCAAAAATTCTTTATTCAGCTACATATTGGGTACATTTACTGCGGAGCAGATTAATTAGCTCCACAGTAAAACATCATATGCAGCCGAATTAGGCCACAGAAAACTAATAAACTCCACTGCAGGGTAGTATTTGTAAATACAAGTACTATCCTACTTCAGAGTCATTTACTGAGCAGCAATGTGTAGAAGCTGATCTAGACATAAATTGTGCCACACTCCTGCCTGCTGCCTAGCCACATGGCTCCACAGCTGCAGGAGCCTTGAGGCCCAGCCAACACGTCTGCTGCCTGAAAGGGCCATCCACTGCCCAGGCCTGACAGCCATGCCCTTTGCCAGCCTGGGGCTCCCCTGCTCCTCCCCAAACCCAGGCCATACTACCACCACTAACCAGAACCTGGGGATGACCCGTGTGCCCCCTGCCAGCCTGGGGCTGCCCCTGGATAGCTGCAGCCTGAGCCTGGAGTTCTCTCTGGCTCTTGCAAGCGGGGAAGAGTAGAGCAGAAGCAGCCCAGGCCTAAACTGCTCCTCTCTGGCTCAGTTTGCTGCTGTCCCAGGCACATGTGTAGATGCTATGCCTGTGAGTAGTTTACTGTGTTGCAAATTGCTCCACAGTTTATTTAATCACATTAATTGCAGTATAGATACACCCATTGAGTCTTATCTGATTGGGAGAAATGAACAGTGCTTTAAGCATAAGCATTTGTCTAATTAGTCTATCTCTGTATAATTTAACATAGTAGGATTGGAAGAAGGGCACTTGCTGCCCCAAACCTTGCTCAACTGCTCTTCCTGAGATACAGTTGGTTCAAGATGTCACATAAAATCCTTGCCCCTGTGATTCATTACTAGGCAGCTGATTGAGTTGGTGTGTGTATCATTTAGACTCCAGATCCAGCCTTTTTAACAACCTGACCCACCTTAACTTCATTGGAAACTATACTTCTTGCCCCATGTAAAAAAAATGTTATAAAAATACTGCATATGCAGTAACTAACTTTTTATGCTGAATGTGAATGTGACACTTATTCCCTCCTCATCCCCATTTTGAGTATTATAGATGTTTTTATTATATATATGCTTGTAGTATATTTAAATAGAAATTGTTTATGCATCATCCCTGCTGCTTCTTTGTGATACTTTGTAACTTAGCTTATATTTGTAAAAGCACTTACCCATATTCTGTCCACAACTTTCTGGTCTGGGAATCAGGCTGCGAAATGTAGCTCTCATCAATATTTCTGTGACCATCTGGTTTTATTTGGTCAGGCTTTCATGGAATTTTAATATGTCGGTTTCCAAAACGAAACCTAAGTGCAAAGGAGGCCAAAAAGTTAAAAAGGTTAACAAACCCTTTGTATGATACAACTCTATGAAATGTACCAATGATGGGAATTGCATGGTTCAGTAGACAGTGCATGAGACTGGCAGCTGAGAAGCCCTTGGTGATTTATTCGCAGATAGCAATTGACACTTTGAGCTTGGGCAATTCATATAACTCCTCTGAGCTTCATTTAATTTCCCCAAAGGACAAGAAGAGTAATATAGGGATGGTTAACCCATCTTTTTAAAGTGCTTTGAAGACTAGGAACAGTAAGGATGTGCGAACCGTCATACTGGATGAGACCAAGGTCAGTTCAGTTTTCTCATCAATGATGGCCAGCCCTCAATGCTTCTGGCAGTAATCAGAGACGTAATAAACTTCCCTGTATGCTAAGTGCAACACTGGCCTCTGGCTTAAGTCCTGAACCATGGGGTTAATCACCCCTTTTGTTGCTATAACAGCTGTGGACATTGTTGATAATATGTGTTTGTATATGACACAATGGTTATATGATTATACAGTTTTATGGTTATCAACACTATTTTACTATATAAAAATATCAATTCTTTCTGAATACAGTGGAACCCGGATTTTTCACTGGATGTTTTGCAACTTGCGTAATTTGCAGAGGGTTTCCGAATTGAAAACAAGCTCTCCAACTCATTGCTTCAGATTTTACCCCCAAAAGCTGCTGTTTCTCCGGTCACCAGAGAGCCTCAGCGATTCTAGCAGCTGCTTGAAGTGGTTGTATATAACCTGCCTTGTTTGCAAAAAAGGATAAGGAACTTAATCCTTCAAAGAACCTGGATTCTACATAGGATTGAATCCAAGATGATCTGTTCTCCCAGCCTCTAGGGCATAGTGGAACCTTGATCTGCATTTCCAGGCTTGGAGATGTATCAGAGTCAAAGGCTTCAATGCACCCCTCTGGCTGGGAGCAGGAGTCAGCTGATTAGCGCTTCCAGTCTCAGGAATGCCTGGGAGTGCACATGCAATTTGAGGTATGATGGGAACCATCCACCAAGTTTTTACACAAAGTTAAAGTATTCCAAAGTTAATTGCTTTAATTTGTGCCTGTATTGCTACTTAAGATATGATTAATATGATGGGTTCGAGTGAGGGCAGATCCAGCACTGCACCACCTAGGTGAGTTCTGCTGCATGTGTCCCTTTTCCCTCCCCTCACTCCTGGCTAACTCCCAGGGCCCAGCACACAGGAAACCACCCCCCGCCCTCCCCCCAGCCTCCACTCTCCCACCCTCTCATCCACCCATACAGTATATGAGTAAAACTTTATTTTGAGCTATCATGCAATCACCTCTAAATACACTACTTTAAAAAACAGAAATTAAGAACAAATATTTTTTTAAATAAGATTAAAATATGTTATAGTAGATGTTTGATGTTTAGTATAAGTGGATTTTTTAATTTGTAACTTGTTAAAATATCTTCTGAAGTATTTTATGTGTATGGCCCATGACAGCTCACCAAACCCCATTAAGTGGCCCACCAGCAGAAAAAGTTACCCACCCCTGGTGCAATGTCTGCCAGGAGCCTTGTTCAAGTGACTGTGAGTAGAGGCTTACAGCCCTATTAAAGAAACCCAAGAAGTTCTATTATTATATCGCTTGGCATGAAAGCTGAGCAGTAGTAGTTATAGTGACTTTCCCAAAGCTATAGAGGGAGGCATCTGCTTTTTGCGAGGGCTTTTTTTGATCCTTTTCCAATTTGTTTAACTCTCCCCATGCACTGTATAGAGAATAACAACCAGGTACTATTCCATCTATTGTGGATCTATGTATGATTGTGTTCCAACTTATTCAAGCCTTTGAAAATGCATTAATGTAATTACATATGTGATACTCCATCATCTTACCAGGAGGTAGAGACACCCATCTTTTGTATTAATAGTTTTTCAGGGACTTTATCAAGGTGCAATATGATCTCAGGTGCCTAAGTCCACTTAGAGTAGAATCTAACTCTGTATATCTAACTCAAGACTGGATTCTGGGGCTGTCAGGGCCAATCACTTAAATGTTAGGTGAATCAAGGTCACCTGAGTCCCAGTCTAGTGCACTAATCTTTGGATTACACAACCTTTTTTATGAAATCTATCCAGGTTCTATGTTATGTTATTTGGCTTCATTTACATAATTACATTTTTGTGGAATACGCTGTTTTGATTTCTAGTGTGTTTAACTCTGCAGTTGTTTTTTATATGCCCATTTATTTTCCTAGTCCACATGGTTGTTCTCTTAGTGTTACTTTGTTTCCTAAGATAGTGTTTTGATTTGCTTTTCCATTTGTCCCTCATTCAACACTCTGAGGCAATCTGTCTTGGAGTGTTGTATAAGCACAAGTAGTTAAAATCAGGCTTCAAAAACTTCTGACTAAAATTTGCAGTGGTCAGAACTTGAACTGGCTTATTTTTAACATACTTAACCTTATTTAAGCCTAGCATATGAAATTTTGAGCTGTGCTAACTTCCAAAGCCATTATATACCAGACGCACCAGTCCATCTGAATCTGAAAATCAAAACATGTTACAAACACTGAAGCTCTGAAAGGTTTTGTCTTTTTTAGGTTTTTTTAACATATTTTGAAAAAAAGAATCACTTCAAAAATATTTGAATTGACTATTTTATAAAACTGCATACATTAAATTCTCATTTTAATTTTAAAACTATTTAATAGGCTGCATCTGCACCAGTGCAAGGTGCTGATTTTTCTCAGCACTCCTACGCAAAGTACAGTGTGGGCAGAGTTAATACTTTCAGATGTTTTAAAAGGTAGTGTTAGTAATTCAGCAAGTCATGGTAGTGCTTCTTTTTCATCACTAGTATTCTCTCTCTCTTTTTCTTTTGTATGGTGTCACATATCAACCTCCAAATCTATGAGCTACTGTCTGGTATTTTTGCTCAATGTACAGATTCTATTTGCCTTGTTTGGGCATTTGTAAAGATTGCTGCTTTTGACTAAGTGCTGTGCTGTTTGTTGGATCCCAGATTTACACAGGGGGCCATCCAAGATATTCATCTTGTATTATTTTGAAGAGTCTGTATCCAGATCTCAGCTTGACACATGCTTTTATATCAAGGTCATGCCCAGTGGGGGACCTGTTTGGTGTTAGTATAAAACACTGTAGAAATAGATCTGATGTTTTGCAGCAGTTGACCCACTCTTGTGCTGCCCATAGGTTTGATTCATCGTCCCCAATCTCTTTCAGGAGCTCGTAGGATTCATTTACAAGTAGTTTATGGCTTTTAAGCCTCTCAAGCCTCCATCTATTTGAGTTAGGTAACATGATGGACCAGGTTCTTTTCATCATCTCTTTCCTCTATTGCCAGTAATGATGTTAAGGTCTGTCTTTTTATATTACGTGGTCTAGTCTCCACAGAGCCTACCTCTATGATAAGTCAGCGTCAGCATAATACACCTACAGTTCGATATGGAAGACCATTCAGTGCAAGTTGCGAGGGACTCAGAACACATGGTTGAAGAACAAAGTAGACGAGACCCAGAATTATGCATTATGCTGAAATAATGCAAAGAAGTTATTTGATGCCCTAAAGGCTGTCTACAGTCCACAGGTCCTCGGATCCTCCCCTTTGCTCTCTCCCGACGGGATCACACTGCTAACTAACAAGGCCCAGATCCTCCAGATTGGGCTGAACACTTCAGCACCATCCTCAATTGGACCTTCTCCATCAACAGGGATGCCATACGCAAGGCACCTCAAATCTCCATCAACACCATGCTTGAAGCTCCACTTACAATCGCAGAAGTCCAAAATGCCATACAACAAATGTCTAGTGGCAAAGCTCCTGCAACTGATCCAATTCCAGCAGAGGTCAACAAATCAGGTAGTCATAACCTCACAGAGAAACTAACCAAGATCTTCTGCAGTGTGTGGGTGCAGAAGTTAGTCCCTCAAGAATCCAAGGATGCCGCCAGCATCTACCTGTACAAGAGGAAGAAAAATTGCAAATTTTGTGACAATCTAAATTATCTACTGCCTGAGAACCAATGTGGCTTCAGAAAAAGATGCAGATCAACTGACATAGTGTTTGTTTCCTGGCAGCTTCAAGAAAAGTGCCAGGAACAAAACATTCACCTTCTCCTCATGTTCATGAAGCTAACCAAAGTCTTCAATATCATGAACCATGAAGGCCTCTGGGAAATCATGAAGAAGTACGGATGCCCTGGAAAATTTATCAACGTGATTTGACAGTTCCGCAATGGCATGATGACATGTATCCTTGTGAATGGTGAATTCTCTGGCCCCTTTCTGATCACAAATGGCATCAAGCACGACTGTATGCTTGCACCTACCCTCTTCAGCATGGTACTCTCTACCATGCTGTTGGTTGCCTTCCAAGACAATTACCTTAGTATGAGGATCAGATACCATTTTGATGAAGACATCTTCAACCTGTGCAGCCTCTGAGTGGGCTGCAAAGTCCAGACATGCAACGGTCCATGGACCTATTCTCATCAGCCTGTGACAACTTGGGTCTAGCTAGTAACATGAAGAAGACTGAAGTGATGAAGTGATGTTTCAAGCTGCACTTGGCATATATCCCAGGAACTACACATTTCAGATAAAGGTCAACAACTGTTGATCGTTGACAAGTTTGTCTATCTAGGTAGCATGCTTTCCCATGCTATTCACATCAACAATGAAGTCAATGTGAGACTAGCAAAAGCTAATGTGGCCTTTGGCAGACTCTGTAAGTTGGTTTGGGACTGCAGAAGCATTAGACTGTTCATAAAACTGTAGGTATTCAGAGCCACCATTCTCCTGACACTCTTTTATACCTGCAAAACCTGGACTGTCTACTTACATCATGCCAAGAAACTAAATCACTTCCACCTGTGCTGCCTACAAAACATACTGAAGACCAAGGGGTAGGACAAGATGCTGGACACTAAGGTGGTTGGAAGATAAGCCAGTATTCACACACTACTGAAACTGGTACAGCTAAAATCGGCTGGCCACCTTTCAAGAATGCCTGATACTTGCCTGCCATCTTCTATGGCGAACTGTCAAATAGATTATGTTTCCACAGCACACCAAAGAAACAGTACAAGGACACCTTAAAGTTGTCCCTAAAGAGTTTCAGAATTGACCCAGAGTGGTGGGAGCAAATTGCTCACCACCATCCATCCTGGAATTCATCAATCCAGAATGGAGCACTGGCCTTTGAACGCCAATGCATGACAGAAACAACAGAGAAACATGTGGCCAAGAAAATGAAATCCTCTCATACCCAGTCCTCATCACTTTCCTTCCTCTGCTGTAGCAGATTTTTCAGGGCAAAGATTGGGCTTATAAGTCACCTATGTACCCATGTGACCTAGGCTACACCCAACCTCCTTCCTCTTTTTTCTCCTTTTTCCTTTTTTTCTCCTTGTCTCTTTTCTCCCTCCTTGTTTCTTTCCCATTTCTTTTCTCTCTTCTTCTCCCTTCCCCTCCCCACCGCCCGATGCAGTTGTCTTTGCCAATGAGTACATAGTACATCTGTGTGTCTGTAAGTGGTGATTCTCAGGGCACTGTTAAGTAGTGTTGTGCTTTTTATCTTGACAACTTCTGGACCCTACATGCACACAGTATTCTGCTGGGGCATACACTATTGCAAGTGCCGTGGTTCTGTGCACTTTGAAGTTGCCACCCCATGGCATGCTGGCTAACAATCAGCTGTCCATGCAGAGACTTTACTATTACCTTTCTGAATGTGATGTTTATAGGTGAGGGAACCATCTAATGCAACTCCTAGGTAGGTTGAGGTATGGTCATGGAAAAGGATGTGGTTGCCCACTCCGATATTCAGTGTGCTCTTGGCTCAATGATTACCCAGGTGGACGTGATGATACTAATTTACTGATGCTCAACTTTAAGAGCCACTTGTGCAGCTAGTCATTAATGAGTTTTATGTCGGCACTCAGTATCTTTTCCAGTTCTATCATGTCAGTTCCTTGGGCTAGTATAACAATATCTTCAGCACTTAGATGTTGTATGCAGAAAGTCTGTGGGCAATAGTGACTACCTTCTCATGGTGTTGCCTGTCAGTAGCAGTAAAGCAAAACTAAAAGTCACTACCAAGGTATTCATTAGTATTAATGCAGCCCCAAAGTGGATTTACTTTGCTTTGCTTTTTTTTTTCCTCATGGAACCAGTATATTTCTGAGTCTTAAGTTTGTATTTTTCTGTTACCCCTAGATTCTTCTCCATAGTATTACTGTCCAGTTAATCTTCATTTTGTATTTATGCATGTTTTCTCTGCCAAAGCTGTTGTACCTCGCATTTGTCTTTAAATTTTATTTGAATTAATTGCTCTTGATAGCTCAGTTCTCTAATTTATTGAGATTATTTTAAATTCACTCCTAACCTCTGGTGTTTCAACCCTTGCCAATTTTATGCCATTTTCAAACATGATCAGTAAAAACTTTTTTCATATATCAGAATCATTAATAAACATGTTAACCAGAACTGTACTCAAAAAAGATACCTGTGAAACCCTATGCAAGTTCTTTTGCCATTTTGATATTGATCCCTTTATCGTTACTTTTCATTTAAAAAGTCAAATATCTACCTAATGGTCATTTTATCTAGCTTCTATTTTACTTATTTACTAGAGGTGTATAAAGTGGGCCCTATTCCATTCAGATTTGGCCTGAAATAGGGACAGTGATGTGATTTGTTGATTTAGATCACTGTATCTGATTCAATTTGGCTAAACCTGAATTTGAAGATTTGATGCTGATTCAGAGAATCAGTGATTTGGACACAAACACAGCTTTAAATGTTTTTTCTATATACCTTGAGGTACCAGCATGTCTCATGAACACTGTGATGCTGGGGCAAATGGAGTGTTGCACAGGAGTGTGTGTGTGGGTGGGGGGTGGGGCTCCATGTGCTCAATGGCAAACTGGTCCAAGAAGTAGTTCCAATCCACTTGTGGGTCCATTGTGGAGCATGAAGCCCTCCCCATCCACCAGGCTCAGTGATCCTCCACATCGGGTCCCCTGGTGCCTCCCCCAGACCCAGAGGCACAAGTTGCTGTACCAGGGATTGTGGGGGGGGCGGGGAGAAGGCCCAGCGCACTCCCCAGTGGACCTGGAAGTGGACTGGAAATGCTTCTGGTCCACTTACGAGGCTGCTGCTGAGCATGCTGGGGAGTCCTCTGCACTTCTGTGGGATGTTCCATGCACCCTAGAATCGCAGCGCTCATGAGCTGCCTGCTACCTAGAGGTATGTAGAAATAACGTATAAAGCTGTGTTTGTGTTCAAATCACTGAATCTTTCCAAATCTCTCTGAATCAATTCAGAGGGTTCTGATTCAATTTGGAGAGATTAAAGAGTCTCCTGATTTGATTTGGATTTGGAAAGTCAGCCACTGAATTGGGCCAAATCTCCTCTGAATCAAGTCAGGGGCCAAAGCTATGAAAATATCATGCAAGTTGGGCTTAAACATTTCCCCATAAAACAAAAACAATAACACAGAATACAAGAGCTGTGTTTATTGTAGTGCTGTTTCCCTGTTCCAGTTTTTGGTAGATTCAATGACATCCACTGCATAAAGTATTATATTTTCCAACAACTGAAGCAAAATGCAAATATATAATGATGTGGTGTGATAAAAAAGGTGTATCAGCATGTGTTTGGTACAGGCTGCTTTACTCATAAATGGAATGATGTCAGGAATTTTAAAACAAAGTACGTTTGCTGTCCATTCAGCTATAAAAATGCCAGTTGTTCAGGGCTCAAAAAGGAACCTTAGAATATTAGAAGGGTGACCCATGACATTTTTAATATAGCTAAACATGTAAAAGCTGTAGATACTGTTTAGTCCAGTCCTGAAAAATGCAGTTGGTCTCCAAGTAGAATCTATCAATCTCCTCTTCTCAATTAGATACAGAGCTTGGTTGTTTTTTGGCTCTGCAGGCCTGTGAAAATGTGGACTGAAAAATCATGATATTTTTGAGTAGGGAAAAATTTAAATGGCCCAAAGCTGAATCTCACTTGTCCTGGGCTTCTGACAAAGATAAGTTATTATTTATTGTTTCTACCCTGATAATTCCTAGAGACTTTGGTCAGGCCCATTGTGCTAGGCACTCCATAAACACATATGAAGACAGTTCCTGCCACAAAGAGCCTGCAATTTTAACTCTCAGCCCTGCAAGCTACTTTGCACAGATGGCCTCCTGATGTCAAGCCATATGTCTTTATCTTCAGTGAGACTCTGTCTGGTACAGGGGCCTTCCTGCCTAGATCATGAATCTTGTGGATTTTAATCCTAAAACAAGAGGTAGAATTCAAAGGGCAGAGATTAATACAACCAAAAAACATTTGATCTTTTTTATGTATAATATATTTGTAAACAAAACTTTGGTTCTATAAATTACCATATCTGTCCCTGCAAATCTGTTCTTAAGTAGTTGATTAATTATTTGTACCCATGAGAGAAGGACTGAATCATCAACCCAAGCTCCAAAGGGCAAGCCTGCTACACATGTATCTATACCACAAATGACTAAAAATAGTGTTTACTAGTTCTAAAGGAATCATTCCTATTAGTTGTGTCAATCTCTGAATTTCCTTTAGTATCTCAATCAACTAATTATGAAGCCTAAATTGTGCTTAACTACTTTTTATGTTTAAATGTTATTCCTAGGTTTTTCTATCAATACATGGTTATTACAAACTATAGCTAAAATATTCCCATAGTTTCTCTAGAAAAGATTATACATGATAAAAATTAAATAAGATCTTTTGCTTTGTGGAAGGCACAGTGGGCTTTGGGTTTGGTTTCATTTTAGGCAGCTGTTTCTAAATTTTATTCTCTGGCTTCGGTCTGCAATTATCTGTGAAAAGATGAAAACTCATGCTAATCAGTTCTTCACCTCCTGATTAGCTACAATTTTCACACTGCCATGATGATTATAAAGTTGTGAGTGGCCTAGAGTCGTTTGCATTTGATTGGCTAAACTGGATATTGTATTTACATAAAGGCCAACTGACAGTAAAACTTCATCTCCTAAAGTACAATTAAAGGGCCTGTTTGCCCTTTTTATTTTTAGACCTGAAAAGGGAAGGTGGGTTGATGCACTGCCCCCAAAGTAACCCTGGGAGGAACTGTAACCCTCAGTTAATTAGCTAATGTGCTTTAAAAAAACATCAATTTTAATAGTCTAGACAAAGACAAAATGTGGGACTGTGCAAAATTATTAAATGATAATTAAATCCAATATCAAGAGTTGCAGAAAACTGAAAGAAAGTTTAACTTTTGTCTATCGGATCAATCTTCTCTCAGAGTCAGAAAGGCAGCTTGTATTTCATGCTGTTGATACCACTAAGCATTTTCTGGGTGTATCTACATGTACTGTTAAGACAATGCTATAAACTCCAGTATTAGCTGCTCCTGGATGCAGCATCTGAACATGCACCAGGCACTGCAGCACTTTGAACTGGGGTGGAGCAGCCCCAAGCTGGCAGGGTTCCTAGGGGGCCAGGCCTGGGTTCTGGGTGGCAGTCTTGAGCAGCAGAGGGACTGTCTGGGGCATAAGGGAGCTGGCTGGCAGGCAGGAGCCATACTTTATCACCCTCATGTTCCTGCCAGTCCCTGTCACTGTCTACGTGTGTATTTCAGCGCATGTAATTACTCCACTGTAGGACAGTACTGTCCCCAACACTACTATCCTACAGCAGAGTTAATTAATTTACTACACACTAATACCAGTGCATATGTAGAAGGTGACACTTTACTGCTGAGCTAATTAGTCAGCTCAGTAAAGCTCATGTGTAGATGTACCCCCTGTTTCCAATATAGAAAGGAGCCAATTAAATTTAAATCAATATTCTTCCTTAAGTCTGATATTGGATTTATCTTGCTATCTGGAACATCATGTGACATCCATACCTCCTTGTGGCTCACTCAGATGGAGATTTTTAACACAGGCACAACTTTGGGAGTATGTTAAGAAATATTTAGCACTTGTCCATGCTCCAGTGGCAGTCTGCTCTGTTCCTAATCTCCAGTTTAAATTTATTCATGGTCATTATAATTTAAATTAATGTATGGCCAAGTAAGATTGTGAAGTTGGACAGTTATTATAGAGTAATCAATGCATGGTAAAGCTCCATCCCCTTTTAGGTTGGAAAAATTGTTTTTTTGTACATTATTTTACATGTTTATCTTTGAATCTATAACTGGACTTTCTTAAAAACAAATGCAATAAAGAATTTAGTTGCTGCAACAATTAAATTTTAGGTTCACAGTTTTCTACCTGATAGGGTTGACACTTATATATCCCAACTTGGAGGAAATATTGTGGGTGATGTATTTGTTAGGGCAGTACCTAAGATGTAGAGTTTTAGATTGAAGTCCCTGCTCCTCGTATTGCTTATGCATGTTAATCAGTGAGACACCTGAGGAAAATGGTATCCTTCACTTGAAAACAGTGTTGAACATCCCTAACTTTATGATTCTTTACACGTGAATAATTCTATTTTGACTGTTGTCCCTGATTGTTATCCTTGATCCTTTTAGTCCTGTGTTTTTATTACATGTTTGTGAATATTGCTGTTTCTACAGAAGACAGAAAAAATGATGCATTCACCTAGACAAAGTGGGACTACAAAGGATGACAAAAGTTGTGCTATAAGGCAAGACAGTGACTGATATTTCTTCTAGAAGTACAATAAATTTCCATCCCCTGTTGGACTTTGGATAAAGAATTCATGCTCTAATGAGGTTTACTTCACAAAGGACTTAGGTGGCTTGGTTTTACCTTATTCCCACTTTATGCACCTAATTTTAAAATTACATTTCTCAAAACTATTGCCTAATCCTAAAATCACCAGCCACCTCCCCTTATTTTATCTTTTGGCAATGTTTTGAAGGAAATGATTCGCCTCTCCTTGTCCTTGAAAGAAATGGCATTGTAGCCTAAATCCAGGAGATAATTTAGAGCGATAAATGCTAAGAGGAGAGAAGCACCTCCCTGCTACTCAGAGTAAAGCATCTGAAACCCCAGCCTTTATCAGGTTAACTATGGATATATTGCTACCAGTACCCAACCTAGTGAGTTTGGAGCTAGTTCAGGTATTTCTACACTGTACTAAAATGTCTAATATAGGCATTCATTAAGTCTTTTATTGATATAGCCCTAAATCTGAAACTGAGATTCCATCCCCCTAAAAAACAAGAAAAGAAAGGAAGGAATTGCTTTACTATTTTAAAGTTCTCAAGATACTTAGAGTTTCAGAACCTAACCAGTCTAGGTATATGCACCAAAGCAGGCTTCGATGATCAAGAAACTAGGTGGTCCTCTGCCTAGGCCCCCTGAGAAGGCCTAGATTGAGTTTCACACAGTACTAGAGTAATGGTCGCTTTCAAAAGTATATGAAGAAGGCAGTAGATGCTTCTTCTATTGCTCTTTATATAATAGCCTTATGGTAAGAGGAAGTCCTCTTTCCTCACCCTAATGAGATTCAAAGTCTTATCTCCAAAGAGAGTGCTCTAACTACCAGTCTATGGCCTAGGCTGCAATCAAGGCCTTCTCCATTCCTTTAATGAGGTTGTGCCACAATGCAGCAGAGGAAGCAACATTCATCAGGTGTGAAAGAGAGCTCAAGTGCATGACTTTTTGGCATAATGGTCAGAGGACAGATCTAGAATCTAAAGTCCTAGAATCCAAATCCTTCTCCAAGAATTGTAACCCAAGTCAACTAAATAATGACTCCAAGTCATTATTTAAAGAAGTAAAATAAATTTTATTTTGAATGTCAAATTCTCAGTGGCTATGAGCAAGTGTTGCTACTTCTACCTATGTAATGTTTTAAAGTTCTGTTTTGTTTCATTTTGGGTTTTTTTTTTGTGGGGGAGGGGTAAAATGGGGGAGGGGAGTTATCTATCAAGACTGTCTTGGCTTCAGCTCAAGCCCTTTCAGACTCATTCTTTGGCTTCTGTAATCTTGATGCCAGGCACATTGCCATCCTCATCTCCATTCAAAGCACTGCTGATTCCTGACTAATTATACTTAGCTCATCAACCCCTTCTGTGCTCCTTCCCTTTCACAGCATCAAACACAAGCTCTGTGTCTAAGGCTTTTTAAGGGTCTTAATTCCTTAGGCACTCTGATCTGGAATCTACTAATTTACCACTCTGTAGACTGTTGTACAACCAATAGGATCAGTATCAATCCCCTGATTACCTTTTATTCTTATCAGAACACCTTCACACTTTCTCCTATGCTGTCCCTAACCATGGAAGGAAAACACTCCCTCAAAAAGTTTGGAAGGGAGCCTCTTTATTTGCTCCATCCTCATTAATGCCCACCTCTGCTGTGACTCCAAAAAGTCACTTCTATCTAGTATTGGTTAGACATCTTTTTTCCTTCCTCTGCTCATTATTACCTCAGTCCCCTCACACACTTTTCTGTTTCATCTGCTTGTCAGTTTCCTTCTGAGACTTAAATTATGACGCAGAGACTAGTTTCTTGATCATGTTTTGTTTTTTTTTTATAGTACCTAGTACAATAGTACTCTGATGCTTGATTTGATAGCCCATAGAAGAAAATCAGAAACAGATAATTAGGTTTTATAAGTAAAGTCTCCTGGAAAGACATTCTCTAAATTTGAAAATCTCCACTGAAATCAAAAGGATTCTTTGTGGAGTACAAACATAAGGAGAGGTGGCAAAACATGACTTCATTTATGTAGGGGCTTAAAAATAACCCTGCCAAACACAAATGAATAGAGTTCTAAATTGATTGGTGTATATCAATGTACCATTCTCTTTTCCTTCATGTTTTGGACAAAATCACTTGATTAGGCTGTGCATTCCTAGGGAGATCATTTTGCTGCCACAATCAGTCATGAGTAAATTTGCAGTGAATTAACATTTTACTTTAACAATAATGTTTAATAGTAATTAGAGAGAAAATATACTGGATTATGTACCAAAGTAGGTAACACGGGAAGAATTTTTTCAGTTGTTCAAATTCTGGGTTGTATATAATTTTCTTTCAGTACAAATATGTTTTGCTTCTAATGTGATTTTGATCTGATTAGTTTAACATGTATTACAAATATTTACGTAATAATCCTCAAAGCATCACTGTGAAGCAAACAAGTATTATGGTGCTCTTACAGTTTACCTTCAATTCACTACTAGGACTGTGGAAGGCTAGGGAAGAAAGCCATACCCCCAAAGCTACCCCCAAATTCTCCTGGCTGGGGGAAAGCCAGTTGGATACAGGATAAAGGCTTAGTCCTCTGAGAGGAAGTCTGAATTCCCGGTCTCTGGCCAGGGTTCCCGGGTAGGGTCTCCTGGAGCTTTTGGAGCCAGCAATATGCCAGCTTGGCTGGGGCCATACCCACTGCGGCAGGTTGCTGGCTTGGGGCCAGTACCACACCCTGGGCAAATACAGGTAGGAGGGTTGAAAGTTCATCAGGGTGGAGAGGCTGAAGCCATGCACCCTGGGGTGCTGGACTATTGAAAATTGGTCACTTTATCTCTGTGGAGCAGACTAATAATAGCCTAGCTTGATCCAGGTAGTGCAGCTTGAAGATAACCCTCACCCCATGTGACATAACTTTAAGATGCTTGCAGGGTCTTTATCACAGTTTAACACTCTTTAATTCATGGGCACTCCTGTTTTAAGTGTCTTAAAATGGTTCAAAGGTACCCTGTAACACTACCTTTAGTATAACCAATTTAGAGAGAGATGAACTGAATACAAGTGAAGTGACTGGTTTAAATTCACACAGGAATTGAATGTCAGAACTACAAATAGACCATAGAAGTCTTTACTTCCATTCTTCTACATGAGCCAGAAGGCAGTGCTCATTCCATTCAAACAATATTGGGAAACTGACAGTTGGGTTACAAATTCTTTTCCCCTTTAAAAATGTATTTTAATAAGCCAGTTTTTTTTTACTCCATCATGACAACAACATACTTAATTCTGACCTTTTTGCTAATATATAAACATCAATTCATAAGCAATAACAGAGAATATTAATCAGATCAATAATATATAGACTATATTTTATGTTTAAAATAATTTAAAAAAAACATTAAAACCAATTTAAGAAAAAAATAATTAGCACCCATGCATGAATGGCAACCCCTTCTTGTGTGTGAAATCTACTTTACCATTTACTTCCATGGGACTCTCTGCCATCACAAAATTCCCCAGAAGATGTCAATGCAATTCTACCACAGACTACATTACAATGTCAAAGCTTTAATAAATCTGTCTGTGAAGATGTCAATGGTATAGTTATGAAATCAAGCCAAAATAAGATGATGTCAGTGCAAGTCTGTGGAGACTGCATTATCATGTCAATACAATGGGAAATTATATGTAAGTTACATTGTTACTGATAAAGAAAAGTATTTAAAGACTTTTGTGGTTTTAATTTCAAAAGGACAAATTCAGAGAAATTTAGAGAGCTAGGATCTTAATGTGGAGAAGTTGATACTAGGAAGGGAAGAAACAATGAAAGAATGATGTAGAATATCAGGCAGAAGTGGAATGGAATATATGGAGATGGACATTAACACATCTAGGGAAGCAGAAGTCAATAAATTTAATGGGATCAATTTAGAAGGTGAGAGAAATTGATATTTTTTTTTATTCCAGATTTCTGAAAGAACTCACCCATGAAGTCTCAAATCTGATAGCAGGGATTAAAAATCTGCTAAATTAGGAGTTATACATTGCAACTGGGGAATAACAAAGTTAGTATTTTAGGAGAGTGAAAAACTGACCTGGATCAAAAAAAAATTCCTAGTCTGACCTTAATAACAAACCTTTAGAACATTTTTTTTTAAAATAAAGAATAACTGAAGACATGGAGATAATTTATATTAAATATAATGTGAATTGTAGAAATCTAGAAAATGTCAGATAAACCAAGTATATTTCTTTGATATTTGGTTTTGGGGGGCTCTGAGGTTTCTTTTAGACAAGGGAAATGTAGTAGTCTAACCTATGAAGGATCTTAATAAAGCATTCTATATAGAAATGATAATTTAGTTAAAATTAAGTTGATAGGGCTTAATATGGGAACTGTAAAGTAGATAATGAACTGGAGAAAGAAGATACAATGAAAACAGATTATGCCAAAAGAGGAACTCTCAGGATTGGGGGAAGCTACTAATGCATTTCCTCCAGAATCAGTGAAAATATTTTCACTGATATTTTCACAACCTTGGTATAAAAGCGGAATGCCTTAATGACATTTGCTGTTGAAACAAATTTGGGAGGCATTGTTAATTCTGAGGATGACTAAAATATTATACAGAAGACTTGGATAACCTTGAGAACTGGAATGAGAGAAATGGGGTGACATAATAATAGGAAGTGTAAGATCATGCATTTGATATCTAATGATAAGACTTTTTTGCAACAAAATAAGGACTTTCTAGTTGGAAATTGCTGAGGAGAAGAAAGACCTGGATATATCACAGGATGGTTATAGGACTCTGATGTGATATGGCTGTGAAAAAGACAAATGCAATCCTAAAATATATCAGACCAGGTATTTCCAGAAGAGGTAGAGATTAATGTCTTTGTACAAAGAGCAGGTAAGAGCAGACCATTAATACTATACATATTTCTGGTCAGGCAAAGTCCAGAAAATGAACTCAAACTGAAACAAGTACAAAGAGAGGTTGCTAAAATGATTTAGGAGAATTACAGAAGGAGTAAAAAAAAGGCTGGCTTATTTCACTGAGTAAAATAAAGGCTGAGAGAGTATATAATTTCTCTTTATAAGTACATTACAGAAGTAAATATCAGAGAGGGAAAAAGTTGCCTAACCTAAATGACACTGTTGGGATAAGAATAAAAGATTATATGCTGATTATGAATCAATTTAGGCTGAAAATGAATGAAAGATTTCTGATTATTAGATAAATGAGTTTCTGAAATACCTTTCCAGTATATATAAGGGAGGTAAGGCACCTGCCTAGTTTGAAAACACATTTAGGGACAGGATTTTACAATGTGGTTACCTGTAATAGTTGGGGCTGAAGTCTGTGATTGAAAGCATACCTTCTACTCTAGTGTCCCTATGTGATATACCTGAGAATCCTGGAAGTGATGGACAAAAAAACTTTTATCAAATCTGCATTTGATGATTTATTAATCAGAGGATTGAAGAGGATTATTATTTTCTGAGGCCTGACTCAGTCCTTCGGTCAGTGTAGTCCTATTAATTCTTGTGAGACTATTTATGCGTAAGGTTCTACTCAATGTTAAAAATGCTAGAATCTGAAATGGAATGAACAGAAATATTTTTCTTTTTACCTCTCCTATCTCACTAATTTTGAGATAGGATGGAAGAGTTTAGATTTACAAAATCAAGAAACTACCAGAAAGTTTACAGAATCATAACAGTTTAGGGCTGGAAAGGACCTTGTGAGATAATTCAGGTACAGTCCCTCTGCTTTGGGCTGGAAAGACTGCTGGGATCGAATACATTCTGGGATCTTTCCGAGAATTCCCATACAGTGTAACTGCTGCCTGACCTGGGATGCAAAGGCAGCTACTACCCTGATCAACAGGGATCCTGGTTTTCTCTGATTAAGAAAATCCCCAATATTCAGATTTTAAAACCCATATTTTTTCCACAATTAAAATGAAACACCACTAATATATAGATATATAAGGGGGTTGAGACAGTCATATGCCTTGTTTCTGGATCCTGAACCACCTAAATCTATATATTAGAGGGGTTTAATTTTAATCATGGAAAAATGTGGATTTTGGGTTACTTTTTTAAATCCAAAAATTGGAGATTTTTTTAAATCAGAGAAAACCAGGATCCCTGCTTTTCAGTATGACAGGAACTGGCACTGTTCCATGCGTTGGCAGCTGCCCTGGGCATGGACCTGCCCTGCTGTCTCTAAGAAATTCCAAACCTATTTCATGCCTAGGACTAAACAGGATCCAGAAACAAGGCAAATGCCTCTCTCAGCCCCCTTAGGGGCTTGATAGATTTCCTTACACTTAAGATACACTGCCAGGTTTGGGCTCTGTATAAATGTGGTGGCAGCCACCACTTGCTTTTAGAACATAACCAGTGGCAGTGCTAACAACTTTATTTAATGGCCTAGTGGTTGAAGCATGTAAACTTGAAGTAGGAGATCCAGGTTACATTTCTTACTATGCCCAAGGAAACTCAGTCCTATATCTCCAACATCCTAGGAGTATGCCCTGAACACCAAGCCAGAGCTCTCTGGGCAAAGAGATGGGCGTTCTCCAACCGTCTCACTGAAGCTGTGTAGAAAAGAATTCCGGTTTCATTGCACCAGAGAGACACATGAATCTGCAGCTTAGTGGTTAAGGCAGCTGTCTGCATTAATGACTGCTTAATTTAAAGTGCAAAAACAGTTCTGGGATCAGACTGAAGCTAAAGACTCCTTGTATCTATTGGCTAGCTGTTGTTCCTTCTTGGTGTGCTCACTGTCCTGAAGCCATTTTTCCCAAAGTACCATGAGAGAGGCCAGATGCTTCACTTGGGGCTTGTTTTAATTTATAGTGATTTGATTCAGCTTATAAAGCCTGGTGCCAAAAGGTTGACTTTGTGATACTGTGTAGTCATTTCAAAAGGATAATTTATTCTTGTATTTAAATACAGAGTAGTCCTTGTTTCCTGTCATAGTGCTGCCTGTTTTCAGTGGCTTGTGGTGATGAAGATATAAGTATGGTATACTTTTTGCTTTCTCACCCCACCACTCTCTGGGTGGACAACTGGTGGGGCACAGTCTCTGCACTCCATCTTTCAGATACTGGTAATCTGGTAGGTAATAGAAGTCCTTATTTCTTTCTGTTCCCCAAGTAAGGTCAGTATGGCTCTAAATGTTTGTCCTAACATTGTAAAATGAATTACTTCAAGTTCATAGAAAAGTTGAGCTGGAAGGGACCTCATGGAGTCAAGCAGGTCTTTATTTTACATAGAAAAGGGCCCACTGTCCTTCATAAAATTACACACCTTTTTGAAATTTATCATGGAACTTCTTAGTCCAGTTTAGAATTTGTAAAGGAAAGTAATAAAAGATGCTTTTGCCATTCTTTGTATCTTCTTTTGAATATTTCCAAAGATGCCTGGCAGCTGGACCAGGCATCTATAATCCCAAGTAGAACAGAGCACTCAAGTATCCAAAAATTAAACAACAATCTTTTGCTCTGGAGCCCCACGCAGTGCTTGTGTTTTTGTCACACTGATTGCTGACTATTCATGTTTTAGTAATACTGGATGGTCCTGATGAGGAACTGAGCCCCTGTTACTTTGACTGTAAGCTTTTGGGGCAGTGACCTATGTGAGTATATAAGTAATCTATTGAAATTTAACTGGCCCCTTTAGGTACTGGCAAAATACAAATAGCAAGAGTGTTATCACTATATATATATGATCTCTACAGGCTAGATTAATGTAATAATATAGTAGGAGAATGATGCATTAATATGAGCATAATTCCATTTGGTCTTGCTATATATAATGGCTGCCCATGGACATGCAGTGAGGCTGCTCCAGCCACATGCTGTAATTACAGCATGTCAAAGTAGACTTGATTAATCAAGTCTGATGGAGCATGGTAATTATTGCGCTCCAGCAGACTCCAGCATTACATGTATCAGCAGGTTCCCCATGTTGAAAAATGGTGGTGGGGACACTTGAACTAAAGTTTGTTCAATGAGCTTTAGTTAAAGCACCCCGCCTCCATTTTTCAGTGCAGGAATGCTGATACCTGCGATGCCGCAGGTTTTTTAATTGGCACTCTTGGAACTGCTCTAATTAAAATGCCCCGCCTTCCCTCCCTCCAGAGCATGTATATAAAAACCCAAAATGTAGCTTGATATATGATTTTTAAGTGTTCAGATTGTCAAAAGGTGCTGTTGAAGGTTACCTTTAAAAAACTTTAAACATTCGGAGTATTATTAAGTCATAAAGTTTGACAGTTTCACAGCCGTCACAAGTTAAAGCTTGATGCCATCTCAGGCTTGCACAGCTGTGAATTGCTACTAGAGGGTCTGATAAGCAGGGGTGTGGTCAGGACTCAATTCCTTCTCTTGTATGGAAGAGGAGTGGAAAGGGTGACATGTAACGTGGGCACAGAGAACCCAGGCTCGGGTCTTTGGCTTCCCCACTCTGCAGCAGCAAGAGCCAAACCAGAGCTACAGGTGGGAGGGAAGAAATCTTGAAAAACTATTTGAAGTGAAGTGGAGAGGGGCCCAGAAAAGTAAACAGAAAAGAATGAAAAACAAAATTAAAGGACCAAATCTTGCATGTGTCTCAATTAATTGGGATTGGATTGGACTATGGGGGATGACAGGGGCAGTGGCAGGAATGATGCTGGATGGGATGAGAAATCTGTTCTTGGCTGGGGGGGTTGGAGGAAGGGAAGAATAACCAGGACACAAGGCTGAGAACTAGCATGCTCACTGAATGGCACATAGCACACACCAGGGAAAAGCTGAGAACCAGGGGGGTTGTGGGGCCAGGGAAACTGAGGCATGATGAAGTGGCCATCCATGAGGGAGGGGAATCATAGCCAAGGAATATGATATCATTTTGGAAGGAAGGTGACTGGCACAACAAAGATAAGGGAGCCTCAGCCCACCTTGGCTTCAGCCCACCTTGGGCTTTTTAAATCCTTTCAGGTTGTGTAAAATGTTTTAATGTAATTATTCAAAGTATTTTTTCTTTGAAATGAAATAAAAGAACTGAAAAAAATTATCTCATGTGTTAATTAACTGTGTATGGTGGGGAGAGCTGGGACATGTGTCAGCTGCTAAAATGAGCCCCCCCAGCTCTGCCTTCTCTGGGGAAGTCTGGAGGGCTGGCATCAGGTCAAGGGTAGGGGAGTTGTGCAGGCTGGGAGGGGGGATGCTGAGGTGCAGGATAGGCTGCACTTTCTTTTCCTTGTTGGGAGGTTTGGGAGGGGGCTGGCAAACACCAGCCACCTGCAACAAACCCTGCTGACCCCCTGCAGTTCTCTCATAGGTGGTGAGGTTTGGAGTGGGGGGAGCTTTCCTCCCCTTCTCCCCTGCCGAGTCCTCCATGGTCCCATCCCAGCCTAGAAAGGAGGGGGCTGGTGAGTGCAGAGCTGATTTGCTCAAGTGGATGGCTCCATGCCAGCTGCCTGCAAAAGCTCCATCAAACCAGATCTCAAGCTGCTCACCCCACCTCAGCCCCCCACCCCCATGAGTTTTGCTGGGGGCTATGTACCCCTTTAAGTCAGGCACAAGGTTTGGGAAAACTTCAATTAAGTTCACTTTACCTGAGGTTACTTGAACTTTTACCATACCCTCCTGGCCCCTTTCCCTTGTTCTCTCCTGGCCAAAAACATAGTGGTAGGGAGGGGTGGGGGAAGGTTTCCTTTGAGTCCCCACAAGTCCAGTCTTAGGTAAGGGGGCTATGGGAAGCTGGGATGAGTGGGTCTAAGGGAGGCATGCTTCCTTGCCACCACAGATAACCCTTGGTAGTGGAGAGTAGAACCATGAGGCAGCAAGACCATGGGGCAAACTGTAGTAAAGCTCCAAAGCAGCCCCTGGGAATGATGCGTCCTGGTATGTTGGAGGAATGAAAGTAAGCATTTTATCTCCCCAGAGCAAACTATCAACATCCTGGAATGAAATAGGTGAAACAGATCAACAATAACCCTTTATGCAATTGGCATAACTTTAAAAGGATACTTAGGATGAGTTAACACCTTTTAATGGGTGAACGCTTCCATTTTACATGCCTTTATGATTATTTAAAAGTAACCTGTAACAGTGCAGCTCACATTCTACCACCAGGACTGTACAAAAGAAAGCATCTTCCCCCACAAAAGAGATTAATTATGCTTAACCTCTGTGATATGTGATCAAATGTATTATAATCTCTCAACTTTGAGTTACAATTGCCTTAAACCTCCCCCTGTTGTGCATAAGAATAATAGAATGCATGGGTCTTTTTAAAGTAGTTCCTTAATATCACAGAATATTACATACAGCAGCCCTGAGAAAACATTTATTTCACCAGCATGAGATTAATATGTCAACACATGTAACTGTTTTGCTCATCATTCATTTACTGTATTCAATTTATTGATTTCACTGATGTGGACTCCCGACTGGGAACAAAATGTTTGACGTAAATGTACTTTGCATCAGATTTTCCCCATTTTTTCTGGACTTGTCACTGATTTATGCAATGTTATGCATCCCTGAAGATACACAGCATCATTTCCTCTTCTGGCTAAGGAACAAAGGAACAAAATGAAAGCAACTACATGCAAGACTGAGAAGTATCCCATGGCGTGTGTCTGAAAAAGAGAGAGAGAGTGTAAAACCCTCTGTTCCGGCCTCTGATAGTTGGGAGCCATGCTAAACTCCCAGTGGGTTGACCTGGTAATAGCCTCTCATCTTGTCAACTTAGGAAGCTTGGTAAGTTTACTTTGTACTATGACTGGAAAAGCAATTGCTGGTGACTTTGTGCTGGGAGAGAGATGAAAAGCACACAAAGCTGTGGAAGGAGTAGTTTCAGCAGGCCAACCTAGTAGCAGAGGATAAGAAAGCAGTGAGCTAAGACTGTGTGGAACTGATGAGAAATCCAGCAATACAGACTCCAAACTGGTGGTGTTTACTTCACAATACCAAGCTAATAGGCATAGGCATGAAGCCACCCCGGGTAGTGCACTCAAGCAAAGTCAGCTGGCAAATACAATGGCCACAAAGGTGGTAGAGGAAATACCCTGACTGAAGTAATGCAATTCAAATGGCACTGTGTAGTGGAGGGTTTCACCCTTGTCTGCTTGAGGACAGGACTACCTATGAGAGCCTCATAGTTAGCTTCTCGCTGGCTAACTTCCAGTGGGAGGATCTCAGCTACATGCCAACTTTAGGGAAATGGGATAGTCCTCCCTAGCATGCTTCTGCAGCCATATAGCTGAGGGCAAGCCAAACTCAGGGTCATCCAATCACGAAGCTTCTGGAAGCCCAAGCCCAGGATACCTGCCAAAGGATTTGAAAGCATCTGAAGCCCCAGGCGGGGTTGGAGGATGTTTGCTGGTAGTAGGTCCACATTTGATTCTTGAATGACTAACGGGTTTGGAATAGATTTGGCTGATTTGACTTGGAACATGAAAAATTTTCCTTTAAAACAAAAAATCTCTATTTTCACTTCTGGGCAAAACAAGATTTTTTTTAGTGTGTTAGAAATACTTAAAACAAATCCTTTTCAAGTATTCTGCCCCTAGTGTATCACCACACTCCAGTTTTAGCATAAACAGCAGTTGCAATTAAGACTAATCCCACTGCTTTTGTCTTACTATACCAAATGTTTCCATTTTGCTTTAACAATGCTACACTGAAGCTAAGCAGTAGTAGCTAGTTTAATGCACTGCATATGGTATTGCAACTTAACATGTAGGAGTTAAGTGAAATTATGTGAAACTATAGTATTTTTTTGGACAAGAACTTCATAATATTCATAAAAAGGCATTTGTGTCTTTTTGCTTTGCAAAGCTATAATGAATTCCTATTTCTATGCCAAGCAAGATGATCCGATCTTAAAATTCTTACTCAGGGGGAAAAACAATCTCATTTAAGTACTTCATCTTGCAAAGCACTGAACAACTTTTGAATGCTTCCAACTCCCTTTGTAGTCATTGAGTGTGCAGGGTATTTGCATCTTACAAAGTTGGGCCTTTTGTGAAGTAATGATCATGTATGACCATTTAGTGTATGGCTATATAATGAATTTTTGCTTTTTTCCCAATGGTTGCACTGAATAGGAATGAGAGACTCGGTCTCCTTTTGGGAGAAGTGTCCCCACATGTATCGTGACTTAAAATTACCTCACCTAAATAAATATCCCTTGTTGCACACAACTTCAAAAATAGTTGGTTCAAGGTTGAATTTAATGTTACAATTAATAGTTTTAGAATTTTTTTTTCTTTCATTCAAAGTTATTTTAAGGACAAATTATTTGGATTTCATTTTCACATGTATTAGTGCATAGGGCTGGTATATACATTGGTATCAATGCCATAGTCCTGTCAAAATATCCATGTAGATTCTCAGGGCTAATGTTTTGCTTTATGTACCTAAACAGAACATATACAACCATGCACCACCCTTTGTAGCACATACATGTGGTTTAGGATGCCGTGTCTCCCTGTATGAAGATACGATTGACCTGAACACTTATCTCAGAAATAAAGTGGGTGTAGTACCCCCAGAAGTGGTGGGGAAGCCCAGTAGCTTTGTGACTCTTACCCAGCGAGGAGGTCTAGATTCCCTCCCCACTCCACCTCCACCTAGGAAGGGTGGGACCCTGCTTCTTAGCAAAGTGCTCTGACCAATATGCCATGGACTAGACATTCTTAACCCTCCTCTTGAAGCTGGCCCATTGCACCTTGCATTTAATATCATTAGAAAAAAATAGATAAACACTCAAAGGAATGATCCCCATTAAGAGAAAGAGCTCAGCGTACCCTTCCATGGTAGCATCCATCTCATTTAAACACACTTTCTGGTGCCCCTTTTGTGCCTCTCCAGGCTTCCCAGAGCTGAATTGCAAATTGTATATAAGTGCCCAAATATGCAGTTACAACCATGCCCTTTAGGTACATGTGGAAAATATGGTTCAGCTTTTAGTGTCCTGTTAAGGCAGAAAAAGTATTTATATTCTTGCATTTTTGGCCAGGAATATTGCATTAATCACTTTTTTCGGTACCAGTTCTCTCTCCTTTAGAAACACCAAACATTAAATTACATTTGTTTGCTTCTTTTATTAAAGGTCTACAGTTTAGATAGGATGTTCAAAAACTTTACTACTGTGATCCATGATATCTTGATTTCAAGGATAATTATATATCTGCCATATTATGGCTAAAATGTAGACCTTCAAAGGGTCAGATATAATAGGCTGCCTTGTCTGTTCCTGTTTCTGAGATTCTTATGTCTTATGAGCTATTTGCTTGAAATTAGGCTGGTAAAGAAAAAAGCTCCTTGAGTCAACCTTGAGAAAAGCTCACAAACAAAAAGCTCGCAGAAGAGAAGAACTTTTATAGGAAATCTAATCTTTTTAACCCTTGCAGAATCTCACCACTTAATAAATGGTGAGCAATCTGTACCATACATCCTCTGTAACTTTGTAGCCCCTTGTTAACTTGTTAACTTTCTTCTTACAGGATTTTTGGGGAAAGATTTTAAGAAACTTCTCAGTGGGCACATCTACATGTCATGCTTTAATGCACATTGCTGAAGTTAATGCACATTAAAGTGTGCACCCATAATTGTACGTTAAAAATGGCAAATTTAGACTTTTGCAGGTATCAAATTTAGGCATGAACAGTTAAAGCACATTAACAGTTGTGTAGTTGTGTTAAAGTGCATTGACGCTGTGTGTGCAGACTGACTTAGGACTAACTTTAGTCCTAAATCAGTCCATACCTAGTGTTAATAAGTTGTAATACCAGCACATGTAAATGTCTGCGTAAACCTACTTAGTGCTAATTGAGCTAATACACTTTATAGTCATGCTTAAATGCACGTGCAGACATGCCCAATAAGATTGTTTCTATAACCATATGTATGTATAACAGATTAATTTAACTGCATCTTGGGTCACTTGTATACATATTAGAAAAATATAATTACAATCTAGCTTTCTCAATCACATTTTTCATAAATTCTGGAATACTCTATGGTTTGTTGGGAATACACTTGACTGTGATGCTAAGAAGTAGCCTTAAGTATTGGTCATGTGGGCTATTTTGCAATATATACTATCTATTAACACATACACACATTTCATAGCAGTGCTTTGCTTTTATATATATACTTTACTATCATAATTGTAGTCCCATTTCACTTGCGGATATTTAATAAGGTAAAGATAAAAGAGAAACAAAGGATTACAGCTAGATAAAAACAGCAGTGTGCTGTACAGCTGGTGTTATAAAATGTTCTCAAAGGGTTCTGACTCTAAGCCCTTTTCTATTTTTACTTAAGTTTAATATTCATCTAATAGATAGTCTCCCTTCAGGTAAAACACTAGACAACTTGTAGGTTTTGAACACTTGTTTTTCAAAACAAAGTCATATAGGATGCTGCTTCTACACTTACAATTCACTAGGAAAATCCAGAATATTCAATGACCTTCAAGCCATACAGAAGGTAAACGTTACACTAAGACTATATTTTTTTCAGTCTGATTCATGGAAATTTAGCCAGATTGCCTCCATAAGGAATAATGTAACTTGTTACTGTTGGATGGAAAAGTCTAGATGGAAAGTAAGTAAAGAGTGAAAGTACCTGAACTTTTCTGTTGCTGTTTGTAGAATTAATCTTGTAATGTCCTGGTTCTAATGCCTCCTGTATCTGCCCTCTCTTTCATCTAACAGAACTTTGCTTTCCTATGGGTTGCCTTTATCTTCATGACATTTCTGGCAAGTTTCAGTTATTATACAGCTCTCCTCCTTTCCTCAAGATGGTCTTAGCTTCTTAAGACATTTCAAAACACCTCAAGTACTCCCTGTTCTCTGACTGTTCTGTTATACTCTAGGAAATCTTGAAATGTATATACAGAAGAGATAGAGCAACTGTTCTGACTTGTTATACAGGGAAGAACATGAACAAGCATTTAAACTGAAGTGACAAAAGGTTTACTGTAAACCTCAAGAGGAAAACAGTGCATAAGTGTACAACTGTATATACTTTGTAACTGTAAAACGATAGGACAATGGAATGCTTAGAGAAGCTGTGCCATCTCCTTCACTGGAGTTTTTCAAGAGGTTGAATAAGCATTCTTTCAGCCTGGTATACAAATAGCATATGCTGAATACATGTAAGGGATTGGGCTCAAATGACCATTATTTTACCTATCAATAAATGTCTTAGTACTATATACTCCTTGAGCTGTCCCATTAATTTTAACATGTCTACACAAGGAATAAATTATACTATTCAGTATTTCTAGAAGAGGCAGAATGAAGTCTGTTAAGACCAGACATTCAATTTTCCAAAGCATCTAATCCATGTTTTCAAAACTGACTTGGGCACACTGGAAACTATATTTTTCATTCTGTCAATGAGCCTTAAGTTTCAAAGGATATTATTGTTAAATAAATAACTAAATAAGAACTAGAGGTTATTTTGAATGCATTTTACCTGAAAACATCATCCAGACGTGTGTCCAGATCATCCAAGTGACCTATGGAACCTAAATTGCTAAGCCACTTGAAGAACTTCAGAGAATGTTGCTCCAAACCATGATTAAAACACTTTATCAGGACACATACAAAAGTGTATCTTGACTTATTTCTATGCTAAAGACCATTTTAAGATATGTAATATTGGAAAAGATAGAAATGTAGCAACTAGAGTAACTCCAGTGACCATTTCTAAAGAGACCTCATCGAAAAGCTTAAAGAAAAAATGTGAAAATACCTCATATTCTTGAAAGCATTTACTAATCCCCATTTCTTATTATTCATTAAAGTGATTTCAAAAGCAAAGAAATTATGAAATAATTGCAGAAGAACTTCACTGAGATAATACAGGCCAATATCTTGAAAAATATCTATCTTGCATATACTTAACTTGTAGGAAGGAACTTTGCAGGAAATGGTTCTTTCATCTAATGAAAGTTTCAGGTTAAAAAAATTCTCTCATTCTGTACTGAGATGAAATCATGACTTCCTGAAGTTTCTTTTTCATACACACATACCAAACTGCCATCTTAAAATAGCCCATAACCTGAGAGTTAAGGCACTCAACGTGTAATATGGAAAGGGGCTTCTAGCCATGCTCCACATGATTCAGACAAACGTGAACTTTGACTTGCTAAATCTGAATACTTTATCTGCTAAGCTATTCACTGATATAAGGTTGTCTCTTTTTCCTGTTTTGACCAAAAAATGTAGCCTGAACTTGGAAAAAGAAGATAGTAGATCAGATTCATTTTAAAAGGTGATATTAACAATTATGTTTTGTTTGGTTCATTCAGCATTGGAATTTTGAGTGTGTGTAGAGAAAAAGAAATGACAGAGAGAATGCTAGTATGTTCAAAAAAGATAAGGGACTGAGATGGATAAAAAGGACAGATGAAAAGAATAGGAAACTGAAAATAGAGAAAGAAACATTGAGTCTGTTTTGGCCATAATACATGTAAATCAATGACAAGGCAACAAGAAGACATCAGGCTCTCTTTCTTAAATGCATGGCTGGAGGGAAGGAAAACAAGCCAGAAGCAGATAAGTCTATTTGTGAGTCATTAATATAGCAATTGATAGTTGAAGCTTGAGGACAGTTTTTATCTTTTTTCATCATATGGCTATTTATTTCAAAAATATATCTTCTAAAGTAAAACTGCTGGAATTTCTCCTTCTAGTGTAATTTATAGTTCAGTCTTGCTCCCTTTCAGTAAACTTTTGTGGTCAACATGTATCTGTTTTATGAAAATAAACACATGATTATTCATACACTAGCTGCAATGTTTTATAATTAAAAAATTGTTTGTGACTTTCCAACAATAATACTCTTCATTTGAACATAATTCTCTTTCTAATTATATGAAAGAAGCATTTTGTTCACCTACACTGATTTTTTTTCAATCCAACTTTGCTTATTATGGCTGCTCATAGATTTGAATAAAAAGCACTTTACTGGAAGAGGAAGCGCATCAGTTTGAGTTGGCTCCACACCATCTGTATAGATTGAGTGTTTCAATGGGGCTGTTTGGTGCACTTATCTAAAGCCAATTTAATCAGCTATTGGATAAAAGTACCAAAAAACCCTGCTGAAGCACCAAATTTATACAACATTGGATGAACCAGGTCAAACTAACGTGATGCCTCTTTTGGACATGTGCTGCACTCAGCATGGGAAGGAGCATACTGAGCTGAAAGTAAAGTGCTTGGGTTTTTTTGTTTAAATATATCTGTAAGTGGACTATTTATCCTTATATCCAAACAAAAGTATTCTAAAGATGTTTTAAAGTGAGCATGTTTTACTTTTGCTAATGGAAATACATCACATATAAATTTTAAGATAAGCAGTATAATAGCAAGTCAGCATAGTCTTCTGTAGCCTTCTAATTCTTCCCTCTCCTCTGCCCCGCCTCGCCCCCTGAGTCTTCCAATACCTTTAGAACAAAATAGACAAGATGTTGCATTTCTTTCCTGCTAACCCTTCAATTTATCATTTAAAAATGTTTCTGGTTTATTTCTTGTCCTATTTTGGCTGCAAGAATGGTATTACACTTTGGTTGCTACTGCATAGCAACCCATATTTCACTGATACAGTAGCATAGGATGGTAGAAGTAGCACAAAATATTGCTTTTGCTTTATTAATGGTAAATTCCTGCCATCCTAACTCAGATAGAATTCCCACTGAAGTTGATGGGAATTTTGGGCACCTATACATGTGCTCCAAGGTGGGAAAGCAGGGTGTTTTAGTTACAGCAACTCTAATTAAAATGCCTGAGATGTCTCATCTATTTAGCATCCCACATTTCAAAATGGTGATGGGGTGCTTTAACGAAAGCTCATTCAAAAAGCTCTTCTGCCACCATTTTGAAACATGGGGACACTGAACATACAAGATACATACTGGAACATTCTGATTATAATGCTCCAGCAGTGAGTCTGCTTCTACTCATGTCTGAAGCACATGTAAAAGTAGACTTTGATTGAGTAAGGATAACAAGATTTTTGCCAGCCAACAAGGAAACAAAAGTTATCTCCAGCTTTCAGAAATTTCTCAAACAATGGATTTTTTCTTTGAGATTCATTTACTGCCTGATCAGATTTTCCTGATCAGTTTACAAGATGACATGAAATGTTGAGAGCTTTCTTTAAACATTATTAAATATACCTCTTCAACTGGCTTTTGAGTTTCAGCTACCTATAGAACATTTTTGTGATGTTGGACCAGTGGTGACACATAGGGAGGGCACAGGGGTGCATGTGCACCCCCTGAAAGCACATTCCTGGGCAGGGGGAGCAGGTGAGAGCTCTGCTGCCCCCCCTGAGAGCACCAGCCAGGGAGTGTGCCAGTAGAAGTGGTCCCTCTGTGGCCGATCCTGCCTACCACAAAGTGTCAGCAGTGTGTCCTCCCACCCTGGCCTGTGCAGTTGGTTGTGAGAGGACCTTCCCCCTCCAGTTGCTGACTGTCCACTGGGGGAGGAAGTGCCCTCTTCCCTCCCCCCAGTCAGGAAGCACCAGTCCAACATGTGTTGGATTATCATGTCCAGTTCAACACCAATTGATACCACTGGCATAGGTGCTTTCCTCCAGATTTATATCAGCTTGAGAGAAGAACCAAGATTTGGGCTTAATTGTACAGGGAAATATGAAACTTCAACAACTGTACAGTCCTAATATCTGCTCATTTGAATTCTAAGAAATTTACCAGATTGCTTCTTTCTAGAGGGTATCATTCAAAACACTGCAGAAAAAAACTTGTGTACAGTTAACACAGACCTGAAACACAGGTAAAAAATATTTTTAATTGGGATTTTCTTAAATGGGGATCAAAAGATAGATCTAAAAGCTTCCATTTTACAACCTAATTGAACACAAAACAATATACACCAACTTGCTCAGAAAAGGAAAGGTGTGAAAAATTCACAGTACTTTATATACCTAATCTCACTATCTTAATAACCAGCTGAAACAAATACAGGTGCAGTAGAGGTAACAGCCCTCTGCCCTCACTGTATGTGACTGTGCAACAGGAGTGGGAAAAGGAAATGAAATTTTTCCCTTGCCTAGCTGCTTACTCTTACCCCATGACAGCAAGGACCTGAAAAAAAAGAGAAGCAACAATTGTACTAAACCATTACTCTATCCCCTGTGTAGTCAGCACTTTACTTTTCTTATTTTTATCCTGCTGCTTTTTACTTTTTTGGGATCTCAGGGAGCTAGCCTGAGTAAAATGAATATAGCTTCCCTAGATGTAGTGAAAAAAATACAGGAGCTACAATCTATCTGCCTCAAATTGTCACATTTTGCCATGAAAAGCCTCCAAGGTACACCTCAAATCCTCATAATATTCTTGAGTTATAATATTTACAATGAGATCATTACATGATTAGCATATTGCATTGGGTGAGTTATGCACATAAAATGTTTATGTGTGAAAGAACACATTTCTATTCGTATCCCAGGTGCCTTCATATAGGAGAAGGCTGCTGCATGTCAGCTATTCTGCTTAATGACTGGAATAACTTAATCATCTGAATTGGCCTTCCTTGAAAAGGTATATCGTTTGGCCAATTCTTTTGAGAGTATGTTAGCCTTGGTGCAAAAGAGGCATTTCTGTCTTAATTAAAATGGTATTTGTAGTGTTTGATACTTCAGTGCATCACTAGGTATATGTTAAATCTTCCAAAGCACTTCAGTTAAGCTACCTATCAGAGGTCGAGCTGCAGATCTGTCTGAAATTTGTCCTTCACTTCTAGAGATGCAGTTATTCAGTCTGATAGGATAATGCCAGAAAGTAGATGGCTTCATGTGTGCATCACAGGTCTTTTGACATCAAGTATCTTTGTGAAACAATTACAAATGTGCATTACTTTCCATGACAAAACTTACTGAGCAAAACAAACAAAGTGTGTTTTCCTCTTGTACAGAAACAACTGACTTCAGTGAAATCACAGCTGTAAAACAAAGAATTTGTTGCTTTCAGTTTAAGTTCACAGAGCTCCTCACTAATAATCTTCTGCTGATCCCCTCAAAAGATGAGACATTGAACTTAAAATAAATAAATAAATAAATAAAAATCAAGAGTTGCTACAGATATGTAGTAAAGACTCATAGATTGATACATAGATTGTTAGGGGCTGGAAAGGACCTTGAAGATCATTGGGTCCAGCTCCCCCATTCTAGGCAGGAAGCCAATTGAGGTTAGGTAATGCCAGTGAGGTGACTGTCCAGTCTTGTCTTGAAAACCTCCGGGGTAGGTAACTGCACCACCACTGAAGGGAGTTTATTCCACAGATATCATCTAAACATAGATGACAGACATGTGGACTGATCTTCTAGAGATTTGCCATCAACCTCCCCCTTGAGCTGTATGTTGCTAAGGTTTAAATCCCCACTGCTATCCACACACTTTCACTGCACACCTTTTGAAGGGGCAGTATGCATGAGGCATAAAAAGGGAAATCCTACTGTTTCAAGAAACAGCAAAAACTTAGCAGAGTGCCACGTAGCAAACCTTTGATAAACTCTTGAACCCTGTTGTGATGAGTTGTAAACCCTCCTTTCCTTTCCTTAGCCTAAATACCCCTCTTTCCCAAATCTGAGAAGCCCTCACACTGCACCCTGAACAAGAAACATACATACCTTTCACAACCATCCATGCAGCTTTGTATGTCACACCTTGCTCAAATGCACACCCGGAAGAAGGTAGCACATGCCCTACAATATGCAGTGACTTGACTTTAAGAGTTAAGTTCCTATAACTTAGGTGAACAGCACTTACAGACAGCTATCCAAGCTGAAACTCACTTGGGCTGCATTATGCAAGGCAATTTTTTCATAAGGATAAACAGTTCTTGAACAATTTCTCCAATCTATTAGGCACAAACAGACCTTTTGTCATCATCAGGCATGCATGTTTCCCTTCCAATTATTTTTTTTTCCTTGCACAAATGTTTATTGAGGACCATGCTGATGAAATCCCACTCTATTTCTGTATGAGTTCTCTCCTTTCTCTCTCCTACAATATCAAGCTCAGTCAGGCAGTAACAGATCTTGTTCCAAACCCACATCTTTGTTAAACTCCTGCTTGAGACTCTTATGCTATAGGGAAATATTAACATTTACTTACCTTCAGCACCACTAATTTAATCTTTTCGGCACCAAAATTGATTATTCTCAGCTTGGCTTCTAAAGAACTGGGGTGAGTTTTTCCCGCCCCCAGGGGTGGGAATTGGGCAATAGCAGCACTTAAGACTTCCAAAGTGTCTGTATCTGGTTCATAAGCATGGATAGAGTGTGTTCTGGCTGCTCTCCTCATTGTACAGTAGCTTCAAGTCTCTTCTCTGCACATGGCTGAAATCTGCTGATGTTGCTAAATGTTTTATGAAGTGTTTCTTTAGCTGTCAGGCCAAAACCTCTTGTCAAAGCAGATAGGAACAGCTCTTACTGTAGTGTAACTGAGAGCAGGATATGGCTTCCTGTATGGTCAAAGAAGACTATCAACATTTTCAATTTCTTAAAAACAACATGCATTTAGGCTTGTGGTTGTAAATAGAGGATTTGTTTGAGCAAGACAGGGGAAGAGGGATTAAAGCATAAAGTTGTTATCATTTTCTTCCTGTGACATATAAATATTTTTAGCAGCTGAATGACATACAAAAGCTATCTTCAAAAATGCATACATCCCATGTTACCAAACTGTCCTTGTAAAACTTCTCACGTATCATTGATTTCCAAGTCATTCCAATTTAAGGGGGAAAAGCAAAGGGCAATTCAAAATTGAGCCATTGCAGAAATATGTACTGAATACCTCCAAAACCAGGCTGAGTGAAGTTTTCTGCAGAGAAACAATTTTTTAAAGTATTCTTACAAAGACAGATTTATCCTCTTCAAAAGCCAGTCACTTCTCAGGTTTCATCAGGCACTTCTGTAATATTACTGACTATCACTTCCTGGTTACCTTTCTCCTAGAGGAATAACAGGCATTTCTGTTTGCTTATTCTTCCATTTTTACTGCTCAAAGATTAAGGCTCATTTAAGCTCCACATACTGTAACCTAGAGAGCTTCCAATAAAAGGATAAGATTCAATGACTGTTTCTTGTGATAATTTTTACTTGTGCAAGTAATATGCATGATAAAGATATCCTACAAGACAAGGAACTTAAATTTATCTACAAAAAAAGGGCAGATTGAAACAAGTTGACGGAGAGGAAGCATCACCAAAGCTTTCCTAAAAACTTACAGCTTGTCCTATATTTCATAAATGCATTTTTGCATGAAGAGTGAGAATCAAATAGTATTTCCTTTTTTAATTTTAAAGTCTACTATGTATATTGCTTCATTTTATTTATTTATATGCATCATCACATATAATCAATTTTAATTTTATGTTATTAGAATGTGTAATTTTTTTGTATGCTTTTCCCAAAAACAAAATATCAGCACCTCATCCTGCTTATTCTCATCTAAAAGAGAAAACTATTTTCTGCCAAAGTATTCATTTAAACAGGAACCGGAAAAAATCATTTAACTAGAAATCAGCACATTTTTGAGTTCTTCTGTCAGCTTTCTTTAAATAAACTGAGACTACCCCTAATCCAATCATAGTTTCAGCACAGTATACATTGTTTGTGCGGTTAAAGAGCTGGATAAAAATTGTAGTCCTTTTAATCTTTGCTATCTTGTCTACTTGATCTAGAATATTTTATTTCCCCCTTGTAAGGTGCTGTTCTGACAAATCAAAATTGCTTCTTATACATGGCAAAATCTGTGACATGATATCCAACAAAAAGACTTTTGTTTTGCCCTTTCCTGTATCTATCAGAAAGGCTAAACTTAAAAGCTATTCATTATATATTTTTATACATACACATAATTACACATTATACTCACAAGACATGGCAGAGTAACACTTCAGAACTCATTCACTTCAGACTAACATGGCTAACGACCTCTCTCTACATTACACTCAGAAAACTATACTGAAAGGGAAATATTCAGGTTTGAAAATTAACATAAAAAAGTTAGGAAGTGGGAAAATTGTTTGCCTGTGCAACCTTAATTTGCCCCCCTTGAGCATACATATTTTGATAGGTCTTTAATTATATTATCATATTCTTTTTTTCTATATTGCCTTGTCCCATTTAGGACACAAAGTTTAAGGACAGAAATGACACAAACCAGTATAAGTGATTGGAAACCAGTTCGAATCTATAACACAACAGAATTTCAATGCATATAAACCACTTTCAAAATGGCCAAAACCAATTTAAGAAAAACCTGGATGAATGTAGTATAACTGATTTAGATTAAACCTTTTTTTGAACTTCTGTCCCTTGCAACCCTCTGCTTCCCCCCTCCCCCATATTGCAGTATGGGTGGCTTTTGCCTCTGCCAAGGAGGGACTACCCAGCACCTAGCACCACCCAGCTTCTGGCCTAGGTCACTACAGGGATGTAGCTGCATTGCCAAAACCAAAATGAATGTCTGTTCACTTGCTTATCAGTTCACTTTATACAGTTTAGACTAACCTGAAAAGATTAAATCAATTCAGTCTCAGGCTGTTTTGATTGCCTGTACTTAGCCTAAATGAAGGGTGTTCTCTCATAGGGTCACCATATTTCTGAGTCCAAAAAAGAGGACACCTGTTGTGCTGGGAGTGGGGAAGGGGGGAAGGATTGGACTGTGGTGGTAGTTGTGGGAGGGTAGTGATATGCCAGCACTCTACCCCTGCCCATTCTGTTGCCCCTCACTCCTAAGCCTCAGACCCCCTCAGCTGTGCTGGTTCCTCTCACTACTAAGCCACAGCCCCCTCCCAGCCCTACCAGTGCCCCTCACTCCCAAACCACAACACCCTGCTCCCCTGGTCATGCTGCAGCCCCCTGTCCCTACTGGTGTCCCTAACTCCCAACCCACAGCGCACTGCTCCCCCTAGCCCTACCAGAGGGGTCCCAGTTGCCCACTCCTGACCAGGCTGGAGTGCAGTGGCTCAAAGCAAGTCCAGCCATACCATGGGCTGGATAGAAGAGGAGGGGAGGCTTGTGGCAACCCCTGCCATGGCTGGGGCTGCTGCACCATTCCAGGACGCCTGGCCTGCCATGTTCTCCCTCTCCTGGACAGCATCTCCTGGCTGCTCCAGCCCTGCAAGCACTGACTGTGGCCCCTGTCCTGCCAGCCCATTCATGGAGTTCATCACTGTCCACAAAAGGCCCCCCTGACCCTTTCCCCTACTGAAGGGCTAGCAAACCCTCCTGCCTCTTTCCCTCATCCTGCTGCAACCCCAGGCCCCCAACCCAGACTTACCTGCTTGCAATTCCCAGGATGCATGCAGACATAAGTGATGCTCCCTGCCTACAATTGCCCCTCCCCCTGCTCCTACCAGCAAAGCACAGCAAAAACCTGAATCATTTGGTAAGATTTGAAAAAATCTGTGGGTGCCGAGTATGGTTGGCAGGGCTGTGGCCAAGAGCCCAGACAGCAGGTGGGTACTTTTGACTGATGGAGCAGAATTAGGCCCAGAAACGTATTGGTTAAATTGAGATGGCTTTACTTACACTGTCGATGTACACAGCCTCACACTGTTGATGTACACAGTGTAGGCATTTCCGTTATAGTTGCACTGGGTAAGAGCTCTGAACAACACGAGATATTTTTGAGCATGCAGGGCACGGGGTACGTCGGGACAGTCAGCGATGGGGTGTCGTTGGTGGGTGATCAGTCTGCCAAGTTCACTCCAAGAGGTACGCGGAGTTGTCCAACTTGGGTGGAAACTACTCTAGCCTTTATGTGGCTAGTGAGCCAATTGCTAGTCGACAGGTAGGAATTTACAACAAGCCAATGGGTGGCACTCACTCAAACAATGCAATTGTTAGGCTTGGCGGGAACTGTTCACTGCACCGGGGGTTTTTCTCACTGTACCGAAGAATTCCGTCGCACTGAGGAATCTTATTGTGCCAAGAAATTCCACTGTGCCAAGGCATTTTTAACTACTAAGTACTGACACAATCCACCCCGATGGAGATTGGAGGACTCAAAAAGAGGACATGTCTGGGTAAACCCAGACATATGATAACTGTAATTAACATGTGGTAACCGTAATTAACAAAACCCAGACTACTTGCCTACATCAGTCCACTCTTACCTGGTCTCCAAAGTCATTCAATATAAACCAAGTTCCTTTAGGGACTCTACTATCTTACAGCTCAGAGCTCTTCCGTGCATGCTTTTTGAGGAGAGACTACTTGACCCATGCAGGATCTGGACTTATATAGTACCAGTGTGAGCCCTTCTGGTCAGGCGAGCCTCTCATTAGCTCCCCTCTGCCACTTGCAAGCAGTGTTTCAGACAGCTTGCTCTCTTGAAAGAACAGGCACCTCCAGTGCCGTGCTACAAAGAACTACTGAAATTGTATCATGTGGCATCATAAGAAATCGTTGTGGTTCTCTAGGAGAGCTGGAACCTTCAAATTTATCTCAGAGACTTTAAGTAACTTAGAGCAGCACAGCATGGCACAGCACTAGAGAGGATCAAAACTTTTCATAGCAGATATTTGCAGAAAACAAATGTAATACTGGAATCCATTTCAGGCTCTGGAGGGGAGTGTATTGTAAATGGCATAGACTCTTTTGCCAGTTCATGCCAAGCTTACCCCTTCCATCCCTGACTCTTCATCCAAGTAACATTTTCCTTAGCAGGAACAATAATTTGTTTCTTCTGTCAATCTAGTCTCACTCTTCTCACCCAGCAAGCCTTATTCTCATTGGGGAGATGGGGGTGTGTGGAGGGTCTTCATCTATGGGTGTGGAAACACTACATTTGGTGCCCTTTAGAAAGGGAGCTTTTCCAAAAGGCAGAACCTGTTACCTCTAATTGTTATGGGTGAACGAGCTGACCAAGATTAAAATTTTTGGCAGTTTTTAACACTGCTCCATTCTGGGTTTACCTTGGAGGGGTTTTGTGCATTTGAATTGTTCTTGACTTGTTCATGCACAACAGTTAGAACATAAAAGCTGCTGCCCTTTTTAAATGTCCCCTTTTGAAAGGGCTCTAAGTGTATGCATGTCTACACTACCTTCCCTTTCCCAACTAATCCCAATTCTCCTCCCAAATCCTAACTCGCCATCTGATTTATTTTCTCTTCCTTCTGGCCTTTTGGTTCCCAAATTCAAAGGTCTCCATACCTTGCCATTTCCAGTTGCCTCCACCTTAACATCCAGTCCATTTCTACCAAACTACTTTTGCAGCCATTAAGGCCATCCTTTTTCCCATCTCACCATACCATTTGTGCCTGTCTTGCCCTACCTCCGTCTTCTCTTGGTCTGATTCATGTCCCCTCTGTATATGAATTAAACTTCTTTCCCTAATCTGGCTGGGCAAGGGGAAAAAGAGAGGCAGAATCTCTTTTCTCTGTCCTTATGCTCAAATGTGGCCCAGCTCACAGCATCTCAGAGTTGTAATTGAGGTAAAGTGCTGTTTATCCCTGTGTTTGAGCATTTTTCATCTAGAGAGAATCTTTGGGGTTTTAGCCATCAGTTGTTAGTGAATCTACTGAGCAGGTACAACTGCAATATTTCAAACTTTTATAAGGATGAGTTATCCAATTCCTTCACTAAAACTTGGAATAATAATATAATCTTAAAAACAATAAAAATGTTTAGCTTAGTAGGATATACTGGGAGTGGCATCAATAGAATGGATTTGTATACATTGTAAAATATAAATAATTGAGAAACTATATAAAGACAATACATACAATTAGCATAAAATTATGTCACTTTCATAAAAAGAGACACTGGAAGAGATGGCAAATAATAAAAGTCTATGGGCAGGTATTATAAATGAGTATTATAAATGACTGAATGCTCCATAAAGAGGGGTTCAAAGACAGAAACCGAGAAAGCACAACTTGAGAAAAGTACATTGGGTTTACTGGGATATTCATAGAAGGTATTATGGGAACAATAAAGGTGAGGTTATTGAGAGAAGTGCAAGTTCAGTCTCTGATTATTTTAATGAGCCTTATTTTCTGCAAACTACATTGATCTTCCCTATAAAAAAAACTTTATTGAGTGTCATGGGGATGTCTTTCTTCTAGTGGCGATGCTTGACAAATGAACATCTAACAGTATGATCATTTCAGATATTAAAAGCCAGGCTTTCACATGCATCTTCAATCTGTTAGAGAAAGTGTTCTTAGGATTTCTACAGCAATGTCAGAATTTAAAAGAGCTGATAAATATGTAAAAGATGCTACTATAAGCTGCAGTCAGCTACCCAGAAACCCAATGCATATATAACCTAAATCTCCCACACCTTTGGCACAGTGAAGTGGATGTAAAATTACATGGTAATGACCTATTAACACTTAACTCCTACTTTGTCCAAGTGTAATTGACTATGCTAGATACAAGACTAGGGAACTGGACCCTTAATGTAGACAATGATGCAATATAATGGGCTTACATTGCAGTTGATAGTGACATATCATTCGTTTCACTGCCTCAATGCATATACATATATTTAAGATTAGTTTTAGAAACTGTTATGCTTGCTAAGTTCATTAATTGTGTATTTATAGAGAGAGTCCCATGAAATTACTTTGGCCTTCCTGTGTGCTTGTTAAAATTTGTAAATGACACATTCTTAGGAAGCGAATTGATTCCTTTGACAGAAGATGTAAATGTAGAAGAGAAACATCTAAACTTGTCAGCACTAAGAGCAGTTAACAGTACTAGAATTCTTGGGCTTGAGTAGTAAGTAACAGGCATGTTTTCCCTTGGGTGTACAATGCTATTTAATTTTATTCTTTACTATGTTAATCCCATCAAGCTTTATATTTCTATGGAGAAATGACAGCCTAAATAGTATGCTTCTTCTGACTTAACCAAAAAAACCCCCAAAAAACAAAAAAAAACCCACACACATTAAAAAATGAAACAAAAAGGAGGGAGGAAGGGAATAGTTTGGCTAAAATTAAACTTTTCTGGTACTCATTCTATGGGTGTTTCATGCAATAAAAAAAAAAATAGGATTCCCTTTACGTGATATGTGGGGATTATATGTAAAGTTCCTAAAACATAACCAACTGAAATCTTTTTTTGTTTTACATTTTCAGGTTAGTTGTGCTAAGCCAGTTAAGCACTATGGTGCTTATAGTTGTCAATCTTGTGTACAAAGGGCATTTTAAATAAAGCTGTTTGTTTGAATATTACTGAATATTACTTTTATTTTTTATAGACTGTTTAGGAGCCAACAGAATGTACAGCCATGTGAAAGGCAAATGGAAAAAAAAAGAAAGGTTTCTTTCACAAAGTTTTTAGATCAGTGAGGTTAACTGTCAAATGAATAATTGTGTTACCAGTATAGATAAAGTATGCTTTGGAAAGTGAAATCTAATAATTGAGTTAATTTTCTTAAATTGACTCAACTCTAAAATAATCACAACATGATATTTGTTTGCCAGATTGTTATCTGTATGGGAAACATTGGGGGGGTTAACAATAAGATAACATTAGCTTTGAGACTTGTTTGCTTTCCCAATGATGTAACATTTCAAATTCTAAATTTTTCTGTTATTGAGCTAAAGCACTTTAGAATATCAGTATTCGATCCTCTGTTTAATGATTGGCAACACAAAGAACAGGAAGGTGTTATGAACTGGGCTAATTCACAGTTAGTAGAATAGGTAGGAATGGAACCTTAAATCTCTTGATCTTGACTTGAGGATTGTGTTCAAACCTCTGCATCACATGGTCTTGATAATATGTAATAGGATGCTTAAGTATGATCATTCTCCCATTCTTCATAACTATGATAAGCATGTGCTGGTATTATGATATGAATTCTGGAAAGCAACAGATGAGTTAGATGGAACATCTTAAAGATGCTAGTATGATCTTTTTCATGATACTACCACGTATTCTTCCAATTAGATACTTACTGTGGGGGCCTAGAAACGCTGGTGGAATGGGGCCGCTGGTGGAGTGGAATTGAAGCGCTAGACACGCAGGTTGTTGGAAGCAAAAAAAACTTTACTTATAGTCCTTAGGCTGTAGGAACGTTCCTTGAAGTTACAAACTTAAACAGGAACTCAGACACACAGAAGCTCACACTCACGCAGAGTGTGGGGCGTCGGATGAATCTGGCAGGGAGTCGTTGTCGGTTGATCAGGCCTCCTTCGTGTCTTGGAAATGCATGCAGATCTCTCCTCATGCGTGTCCGAGCTCTCCTCCATTTTGGGTGGGCATTGCCCAAGCCTCTTATTCGGTCAGCGAGCCAATTGCTGACCAACATGTATGCATAATTTAACGTGAGCCAATCACAAGCATGCACTCGCTGGTGCAGCTGTAAGGTTTTAGCAGGCTCTGATCGTGCACCAAAACTTTTCCCGTGCTACAGGGGAAAATCCCTGCATCCGTGCTCACAATGTGCTCAACACAGCTGTGCCGAGGCATCTCTTAACTGTTTTGCACAGACACTTACCTTGAAAAATTATTTTAGAAATGTCTTTTAAAAATGTGATTGCCTTTCTCTGAATAGTTAACTATATGTGTTGATTGCTATTAGTGTAATTATGCAGGTCCAGAAACAGGTGGGAAATTAAAATAAAGACCAGGCTCAGTTAGTGCAAACTGATGTAATTCTATTGACTTCTGTTATACCAACCACTTGGGATCTAGCTCCCAATGTTAAATAATTTAATATAGCATTTATAGTACTATAATAATTAGTGTAATACATTTCAAGTGCACCTTCTAAAAATTATGAGCTTCATAAATAAAATACTAGAAATCTCCTCTTTCAGCTTTTAACAATCTCCCTTTTCTTAGTCTTCAGACAAAGAGATATCTGTCTAAAAATCTCTCATTAAGAAAGCACATAATATTGTCCATCCTGGGCCTTCAAGCAGTATAAAATTATGGTAAAAAAACTATATATGTAAGCATGTTTATCACGGATACATGCAATAAGCAAAAATAAATAAATAAATAAATAAAGGCTCTTAGAAGCTGTTCAGGCCATTTGGAATGGCAAAAAAATTCTTGCTGAAATGGAGGTAATAGGCAAAGTGATGGGAAAATACATGATCCATGGAATGTAAATGTGTTTTGCTTAAATACGAAAAAAAAATAATGTTTGGGTAAAAACTAAACCCTGAAATTTTCAGCTGCAACAGTGCCAATTGAAAAGGAGTGACTGATTAAAAAAAGGGTTTTAATGGAAAATTTTAAATTTCCTTAACAATTGGGATCACTACCCTTTCTTTCCTTTCCTCCTAAAAAATCTGCATTCATAAATAAAAGTTTGTCCAGAGAAGAATACATTTCAGCATTGGGCGCATCTACATGTGCCCCTGACTGAGCAGTTCTGACTGTGCAGTTCTGGCAGTGCACAGGTAATTTCTGACCGTATTGGGAGTAACAATGAGCTACTGTGCAGTTAATTGTGCAGTAGCTCATTGCTACTGTGCTGTAGCATTGGCGTAATGGTTTGTGCCCACCAACTCTACACCACCATAGTGACAAGCTATATTGCCACTTGTCCCTACAGCGACATAGCAACTTGTGTAGGTGCGCCCATTCAGCCAGAAATCTAATGAATAAAGTAGACTTGTTCTATTTTGAACTTTTAAATAATTTTGAATCTTAATTATTTTAAGAAGTGATGGTGAATCATAAATGTGCCATTCTTGAGCACATAGAAGTAAGCCATGAAACCTCATAAGGTAATGTCAAAGAACAACAATTTTATATATACTATAATAAATATTGTAGTACTTTTTTCTTTCTCATCTTCTGGAAGCACAGAATTAGAAATATTATGATGGAAGTAAATTGACCACATAATGTCCAATTATGTATATATTTATAGATGCATCAAAATCCTAAGTCTGCTAGTGATGAGGAGGGGGAGGATTGGAATCAAAGGACCGGATTTATACCATGAGAAAATCTGACCCTCTGTGGATTTATCTAGCAGCTATGCTTATTCTTCAAAGACAAAAAAAAAAAAGTTCCTAAAGCAGACTGCACTTTTAATTTTTAATTTTTGACCACTCATAACCCTAGATGGCATATATAATGACAAAATATTTAATAATCCCTTAAATTATTAAAGTTATAAACCAGAACTCAATGTCCCAGGTAGATTACAACAACCCTGTGATATCAGGGGAATGGATAGAAATCTCCAGATGCACACCAGTCAGTGAAATGACAGCAAGAATTCCAGAACCGTAATGTTGCACTTTAACGGATATTTCTGGATTGAAGGAAACATATACATATCTACTTAAGTATAACAAATTATACTTTTAGATTTGGATACAACAAATCTCTATGTAATCTTTTCTCATCCACAAATATTAATAATTTCTTATGATTACACCGCACCTAACTAGTACTTTTATAGATAAGAAAGTAATAAGATATAATTTTGTACAAGTTTGCCTTTGCATTAAATTGCAATCCCTTTGCATAGAATTTGTGTAAACTAGGTGTGAAACAACCCTACAAAATTAGACCTCCTTTACCAAAAGAAGACTAATTGTTGTGCAAAGGGAAAGATAGTGAGATAGAGATAGCATTTAAGAAATTAGTTAGAAATTTCCTAGAACCTTGTCTCTAGATATCAATAGGAAAGCTGGAAAAAAGCTTTAATAAGCTTTTTAGTATTCAAGATCAAAAACACAGACAAAGTTTTAAAAAGACAATATCAACAAAACTATGTCTATGCATTGTTAAAGATCCTTTAATTTATTATACATGAAAGAATTTTGGACACCAAATATACTGTTGTGTTTCTGCTTTAATCTTAGTTATTATGGATATTGACTGGTAAGTTTTATCTTTTGGTATAGAGTCAGTTTCTTTTTTTGATTCTTTTAAACCAGTAGGAGGCTGTTTTTTGTGTATTTGCAGTGCTGTAAGGAATTTTTTCTAGCCAAAGAATATATTTCTGCAATACATTTTGTTAAACGCCTTTTACTAAAAAAGCCTGTACTTTGGACCTAATCAATTTGACAGGGTTCCATGAAAAGGCTGCCTTCTAGTCATGTGCAGATCTAGCATTTTGAAAAGTAGGTGGGGGATGCAGATGGTGTAGCACATCATCACATATAACAACACATATTTTTCTCCAGTTAAATAGACTAGAAGCTTTACTAATATACTGAGATCTATATTACACAGTTTAAGATCAAAGCAAAATCAAATATAAATTTATTAGAATATGCACTTACTTGCTAGATTATGTCAAATTAAAAAAAAAAAACACAACATAAACTAGGCAAATAATCAAAAGCTAATGTATCATTAGTTCTGTAGTCCTTACAGTTAAATGCATACATTTTATTTAGAGTTGTAAAAGAAAATCTGGCTTTCTTAAGTGTCTTGAAGATGTCTCCAATACTTCATGGTCAGTCATATGTATATATGAGTTTATATTACCATACCTGTGTGAAAGTTTTGAGCTAGAGCTAAAAACAGTCTTTAAGGTTGTAAAATGGGTGACATTAGTAGGAATGGCTAACAAACAGCAAAATTACAGAAGAAAAGATACTTCGGAACATCAAAGAGAGAAGCTTGTTAACACTCATGAAGTGAAGAAAGATTAGCAGGTATCAGGTAGATTTACAATGAGACATAATGTCAACTGACCCCCACAGGGCTGCTTGAAGGGAACTGCCACTACTACAGCCAGGCCATTTTTTTTAAAGTTTAGGGGAAGCAAGAATCAAAGGGGGAGTGCAAATCCACCACTACACACCCCCCCCAATCCACCCTTCATCTAAGTATGCATCCTTCATCAGCTTTAAAAAAATTATTTATATGGGTAAGTGATAAGTAGTTCATTGAATTCCCTCATAGTAAAATGTTTGCAGAAACAGGTAGGAACAGAACTTGAGGAAATAGGAAATTCTACAAGTCTACTCTTTGAGACGTTACATATATGTTCCTTTCATAAGCATATAGGTTGGTTAGCTTTTGAGAAGGTAGGGAAGATGGGTGCTAAAATCTACAAAAGAAGATAATCGTAGGAAATTGTATCTCCAAGAAATTTGTTAAATGAACTCTCATCTATCCATGCAGTGCATTTCACCCATATTTTAGTTGTCTGCTATGCAGTATCTAGACAAGTAGTGATGAAAGATACAGGGTGAATACAAGTACTACATGCCCCAATTCTGGAAATATTTCCACAAGTTTTTAACTTTACCTCTATGACTTATTCCATTTATCTCAATTAAGAATCCAATCCTATGTACATTTTCAGTTCTGACGTTAGAGAGCTTATGGACAGGTCCTACTACAATACTTCCCCCCACACCAACCTCTCAGTCCCTCTTTACTCTTCAACCCAACAACCATAGCGACTTTAATGGAAGAGCTTTAATGGAATATAAAGGATGGAAACAATGTAGGTTCAGGGACTTAAATCCTTTAGACTGCATTTTGTTCCATTTCATTTCACATAGTCTAGGATATCAGATTTTCCAGAATGGCTGTGCTAGAGGTGTCTGAAACATAGATGGTGTTGTTACATATAGCTTCAATAATAATACAGCATAGACTTAAACAATCTGTTGTCTTTGAAATGACTTATCAGCAAAGGTGATTTTAATGAAAGTCATTTTTAATAAAAGTTCTAATGTCTAAAAAAGGTGGGGTTGGGTGGCTTCCTGTCACCTTTGCAAGAAGACTGGACTATTTCATTAACCTTGTCAGAACCTTTATTATTTGCATAATGGGGAAGAAAAGATGCCATATATATGGACATTAGCAAACAGAGACCATTTCTTTGGCAGGTTACCAATAAGAATTAAAGCACTTAAATTTAATGGAAATTTAGAAGTGTGCCAGAGAATAAAGCTGTACTTCTAGTGCAGTTTCATTTGACTCTACAGTAACAACATAACTAGCACACAACATGTAGAACTCTGACAGAACAGAAACATTTAAATTAAACTCTATAACTAACAGCAGAAACCAAGTTACATCAGGGAGCTTTCAGCTATTTGACTTTTGTTCTAGTGCTGCTCTTGATATGCCCTCCATTTCTTAAACCTCAGAATTTACTTGATAATATCAAGATCTTCATTTCCCTCTCCCTCTTAAAGCCTTTTTCATTTCTCATACTTATAAAGATAAGCCTAAATAAACATTTCAAGAAGTAATTTACTTCGATGAAGTGAGCATGTCTATATGAGATATTCACAGAATCATAGAACCTTAGAAATGAAGGGCTGGAAGGGACCTTGAAAGATCATCAAGTTCAACCCCACTTCTCTGGTAAGGAATACATACTGCTGAGATCAAATGATCCCAGCAAAGTGTCTGCCCAGTCTCCTCTTTAAGAATTCTTAGGTTGGGGACTGTACCACATCCTTGGAAAGTCTATTGCAGATTCTGGTCACCCGTACCATAAAGAAGTTCTTGCTTACATCCAACCTGTAACCATCCTCTAACAGTTTATGGCCATTGCTCCTTATCTTCCCCTGGAGCACCCTAGTGAACAGTTTTTCTTCCAGCTCCCAATATTCAACTCTTACATACCTATAGATGGCCATCAAGTCCCCCCTCAGTCTTCTCTTCTCTGAGCTGAACAGTCCCAGATCCCTTAGTTTTTCCTCTTAAAGTTTATTCTCCAGGCCCTTAATCATTCTTGTGGCCCTTCTCTGGATGCTTTTAAAATTCTCCACATCTTTTTTGAAGGGTAGTGCCCAGAACTAGACACACTACTCCAACTGGGGTCTCACTACTGCCAACAGGAAGTATCACTTCCTTCACCCTGCTTGGGATTCATTGGCTAACACATACCAGTATTCTATTAGCTCTGTCGACTACAGCATTGAACTGGAGACTTCTGTTTATCCTGTGATCAATCATAATCCTAAGGATCCTTTTGTTAACCAGCTAGCTAAAAATAAAGAATGAGAACTTTTTAGGAGGAGGTAAGGCAAGATGCTGTGTTTATTGATTAGTACACACACAACTCATACCTCGATTTCTGTTCTGTGCTAGCATATGTTACCAGTCTCATTGGTGCTCAAGTCAACTTAGTGGCCAGCTAAGTTTATCACGAGTGGGAGCCAGGCGTTTGTCAGTCCGTCTCATCAGGCAAACCGATGCGCCAGAATGTTATGCAGAACAAGACCCAAAATCGACACATCTCACCCCACCTTTTATAGTTTTGTCAATTCAGTCAGTCTTCTGGGCTTTTGCTGTGTTATCACCATGTTCCTCCTTGAAGGTCGATTGATGTTATTCTCTTGCTGTTCTGGGGTGGATTCTTCTTGTTTTGGTCTTTTATCTGTCTGCATTCTTCAGCCAGTAACCAACTGGTGTTTTCATATTCCATAAACGCACTCTTACCCATGCAGCGTACAAAGGAGTGAAAGGTTGAGAAGCACTTATGTCAAGCTACAAAGCAATACAAAATTGAGTTTCTTAAGGCAGTGCAAAACTCAAGAAAATACATGTACACAAAAAAACCCACCAAGATAATACACAAGATTAAGGCAATAAGCAAAAGTCTATCTCTATGTTATTTACCTAACTTAAAGCTGATATTTATACTATATGCATAACACTTTTAGACATTGTGCTGGCCAGGACACCTCCTCCTAACCTATAATCATTTCATTGGTTACTTCTCCCCAGATGAAGGATTCTGTATTTATCCTTATTGAACAGCATCCAGTTCCACTCTGCTTACCTTTCCAGCTTGCCCAAGTGCACTTGGATTTGCATCCTGTTCCCTAGCATGACTGCTTTTTTTCCCATAACCTGGTATTGTCCCCAGATTTGGCCAGCATGCTTTCCACATCCTCATCTAAAAAATAAAGAGAAGTGTTGAATAGCACAGGGCCAAGAACAGACCCTGTAGGACACTACTGACCACCTTCTTTCAAGATGATACAGACCTCTTAGCCAGTTCCCAACCCACCTGATTGTGGACTCTGCCATCCCTCAATCCCACTGTTTTGTGTAAGCACATCTTGGGAGAACATATCAAAGGCCTTTTTAAAATCCAGGTATCAAGCATCAACCATATCACCTACATCTAAGTCGTTCATTACTTGATCATAGAAGGAGAGGAGGTTGGTTGGACATGACCTGTCTGCAACAAAGCCATGTTGGCTGTCCTTCGTCATCATGCCTTCTTCCAGCCTCTCACAAATAGACTTCTTGATTTTTTTCCCAAAATTTTACCCAGCCTATAGTTTACTATGTCCTTCCTCCTCTCCTTCTTAAAGATTGGCACTACATTGGCCCTTTTCCAGTGTCCTGGGACCTCTCCTGAGCACAATGAATCTTCAAATACCTTTGACAATGGTGCTGCAATGACTCCAGCCAATTCCCTCAGCACTCTCAGGTGCAGTCCATCTGGTCCTGCCAACTTGAAGAAATTCAGCTACTTTAAATGCTCCCTTACCAGTTTGAAACTATTAGTTGGCAATCACCCCCTTCCCCCACATCTGCCCAGTATTTTGTAGTCCTTATAGTTAAATGTATATATCATATTCAGTAGACTAAGCAGCTGTGCAGTAAATGTCTTGTCATCTGCATGTGAACTTCTATTAGGCTGGATTAAACTAATTTACTCTGCAGCAGTATAGCACTTGTAAATACAAGTACTCTCCAGCTATGGAGTAAAAACTCAGTAGCAGCACACATGCTGACTAGGGCATGAGTTCTTCAATGTGGGGGTTGCCTGCTGGATAGCCCTGCACTGAAGCACCCTCATGCACCAGCTAGCCCCTCCACAGCAACTTGAGTTGGGATTGAGCAGCCCTGGGCTGGCAGGCTGATTCCTCAGCTCCCCTGCTAGCTAGGACTGCTCCAGCCTAGTGCAATGTTCTGCACTTCTGGATGTACATTCAACTGGTGCACCTGGTAGCAATATATTCTGGAGTTTATTACTTCAGATCAATTGTAGATGTAGACATGGCCTGTTTAAGGAAAACACAATCTCCAGAATCATCATCGTAACTCTCAAGATTATGATAGGAGAGCTAAAGGAGTTCTCATGATGTTTCTCCTAACCAGCAACTAAATAAGGCTGATCTCCCTATAGCTGAGATAGCTCAACATCCAAAAAGTTCTGAATGACTTTTCAGAAGGGAGTATAGATAGATATGTGATAATGTGAAAGTTATGGGAGTATGCCACCTTCTGGGTGGCATAGGGTATTCACCGAAAGTTAGCCATAGCCATAGGCATCTCTCTGCCTTGCAAAAGAATAGATTTGCACTGAGTGAGAAAGTAGCTCATTAAACATCTATGATTGTGTCTATAGAGCCCAATTCTTGAGTGACATTCCATTCTACACTTATCATATATGAAGTTTGTATCTAACAGTCCTGAACATAGTGTGGGGTTCTTTATGAGGTTTGTTTTTTTTTCTTATGCATGTTCTTCTTTCTTCTGTGTGCTTTCCTCAAAAATACTTAATTTCATGAATAATAGACTATTTCTAAGCACTTCAGTCCTCAGTGATTTTCTCCTAGACATTTCGCTCAGTGTTCATTGCCTTTCTATCTCTCTTGCAACCATCCTTGAAATGAGATAAGGATGCTCACATGTTCTTACTCTTTTACAAAAGATCTTTACAAGAGATCCTTGAGTCTATTTGTGAGAGGCTGGAAGAAGGCATGATGATGAAGGTAAGCATTTATTTTCTTCTAGGTTGGCTGATCTCATGCAGTGGGCTTTAAACTAGATTTGCCGGGGGATGGGCCTGCCGGGAGAGGAGAGGACGCTCTGCCTCTAAGCCAGGTAAGTTGGATGAGAGTAGGTGGTTTTAGCTTGGGGGAAATATGTGGAGAGGGAGAGGCAGCAGTGGGTAGCCTCAAATGCCTCTATACAAATGCTCGCAGCATGGGAGGTAAGAAGGAGGAGCTGTCTCTCCTGGTGGCTGTGCAAGACCCAGATCTGGTTGGGCTCACAGAAACCTGGTGGGACCCGACCCAGGACTGGGCCGCAGACATCGATGGATATGCCCTTTTCAGGAAGGACAGGATGGGGAAAAGAGGCAGAGGGCTTGCGCTCTATGTGAAAGAGCATTTCTCTGCATCAAGTGTCAACTTGGGGGCGACTGAGGACCAGGTGGAAGCAATTTGGGTCATGTTGCAAGAAGGATGAAGGGAAAGGGACTTGATGGTGGGTGTCTGCTTCAGACTACCCAACCAGAGGGAGGAGCTGGACCTCGAAATTGCTGGCCAGCTCAAGGAGGTGGCTAGGACGAGGGATGTCATTGTCATGGTTGATTTCAATTACCCGGACATCTGCTGGGAGGAGCAGTCGGCCAAGTCTGAGAGGTCCCAGAGATTCCTGGCGGAGCTGCAGGACCTCCACTTGGTCCAGGAGGTGCATGGGCCCACCAGGGGGGATGTGCTGCTGGATCTGGTCCTGACCTCGGGGGATGATATGGTTGGAGGGCTCCAGGTACAGGACTCCCTGGGAGATAGCGATCATCGCCTGATAGAATTTGCTGTCTGGCACAGTATAGCTAGGACCCACATGATGACTAGGGTCCCAGACTTCAAAAGGGCCAATGTCAGTGAGCTCAGGAGGCAAGTTCAGGAGGCGCTGGGGACTGTAGGGTTGAGGACATGGGCGTCCATGAAGGGTGCATGTTCCTTAAGGAGACGATCCTCTGAGCCCAAGGAGCAACCCTTCCCGCCCAATGCAAGATGGGCAAAAGTGCCCATAAGCCCCCGTGGCTTAATAGGGATATTCAGGGGACCCTGAGGGCTAAGCAGGAGGCTTACTATCTTTGGAAGAGAGGAGCAGTCTCCAAAGAGAAGTACTCCTCTTGT
>JAGPOW010003316.1:129816228-129841979 GCA_030014935.1 Caiman crocodilus
AGGTTGGACATTAGGAAACACTACTTCACAGTTAGGGTGGCTAGGATGTGGAACCAGCTTCCTAGGGAAGTTGTTCTTGCTCCTACCTTGGGCATCTTTTAGAGTAGATTAGATGGGTACTTGGCTGGGGTCCTGTGACCCTGGCACTCATTCCTGCCATTGGCGGGGGGTCAGACTAGATGGCCTGCTCTAGGCCCTTTCTGACCCTAGATTCTATGATACTATGAGACTATGGCCGTTGTCCTTTTTTCTGCATATGACCAAACCATCAAGTTTTATGCCAACTGAGAAGAGAATGTATGCTCACAATGTTGGCATGTTTCAAGATCTCAGTGGAGGCAATATTATCCTGCGACTGGAAAAGAAAGTAAGTACAATGAAACCTGACAAGAAGACTTTTTTTTTTTTTTTTTGCATGAAGTATGCCATAATGTTGTTAATCTTATTTCTACCAGATATGGCTGAGGCCAAGAATTTAGTATGATTCACAGATGGATACAAGATTTCTCTTGGTAATCTCTCTCTCTCTCTCTCTCTCTCTGGATTTCTTACGACCAGTGCTAAAAATGTTTGTAGTGCAGTTTGTATTTCATTGTAACCATGATGGTCCAGGTAATATGTGAAAAGCAAAGCAGGAGGGTTTGGGAGGGGATATCTTTTACTGGACCAGCTGCATATATGGGAGGTAGACAAGTTTTCGGAGGCAAAGGACCCTTCAACATTTTCTTTTTCATGATTTCAACCAATGCTTAACACTTAGTTAATATTTAATCACTGTTACAATATGAATTTCATGGCAGGTAAATGGTGCGGTTTATTTCCCCTCTAATTTGGGGGTTTCTTGTGCCTTCAAAGAAGAAGTTGGTACTACCCATTGTCCTGTAAGAGGTTCTCGTACCTTGTATCAACTATGATTCTAATACTAATATGGCAATTCCTTTGAAAATAAGGAGAAAGATGCTGGTAATCCATTCCCTTAAAATTAGTGGTGATATTGTAGGACAACTTTCCATATGAGTTCAGCCCTGTAACAGCGTGAATGTTCTTCCTGCAGATTGAAACACGGGTTTTAATGGGAATGATTTTCAGGGAGATATTAGTGAGCTCAATGAGTTTGGAGAATTTCACAGTATTTCTGAGAAAATGCTGCACTTCCTGGGTGCATCCACACATGCAGGCATATGAGCTTGCAGCTGCTCAAATAGAAGTAGCACAAATTTGAGCCAGGAATTTTTGCCTCAGCACACATGCCTAGACATGAACTTTGGTGTGGGGAAAGTTGTGTCACTTGGGGCAAAATAACCTTACCCAGCTCCTCCCAGATCTGCAGCCAGGGGGAGCTAAAGTCTGGGGCCAGTGCCTGTGGCCCCAGCAATATAAAAAGTTGCCCTGGCAAGCATCTCAGGGCTACTTTCCCTCAGGAGCTTCTGAGGTTCATTTGTTCCATTCATCCATTAGCCCCTTTAAAAAGGAATTACTAGTTATCCTGGTAAGCTTTGCCCACGGTAATTGGATAGACAAATAAATAGACAGGAGCTTCCGAGGCCCAGACATTTGGTATCTGGGGACACTACTCCTTCTGCCAGCTGGACTGCTGAAGCAGTCCTGAGCTGGAGTGGCCTCTTCCCCTTTTACCCAGTGCAGCAGTCTGGCAGTAGGGGCTACTGCCTGCCTGTGACCTGCTGCCCCCTGTGACAGCATCCACTCCCTTGGACCTGAAGCTCAAAGGCTGCAAGCCTGACAGACCTGGATGGGGTGCCTCTGCTCTATCATGTGTGTAACTAATTGCCCAGAAGATGTGCTTCTTGCGGTGCCCTGCTCTGAACTAAGTGTGCCCTTTTGGCAGCAAATGGCCAATAGGTCAGCCACCTTGTCTGTCTTCCAGCTGGGTCCCTAGTGCTGGCTCTGGATAGTCTCACCACTCATCTTACCAGCAGAGATCCTGGTGTCCTTCATTTAAAAAAAAATTCAAATTATCCAATAAGAAACCCAAATATTTAATTAAAATACCCCAAAGACTATTTTTGTCTATTAAAATAAAATGTCACTATATAGAGAGAGATCAGTTGGGCAATGTTTTATTGATATATTTACAAGTTTAAAGCAATTTGGATGCCTACCAGTGCCTCTACAATCCATCTTATAATGATGATAAATAGCTATACACTTTGGCATTTACTTTGGGGTATTTTGTCATAGAAAAATCAGACCTGTTCCTACCCCCTTTGATCACCAGGATGTACAGCACTGATATGCTTCTCCCTGCCCGTGCCCTTGCCCTTCACTCTCAACTCAGAACCTACGCCTCACCCCAGTCCCTTCAGTCCTGACTCACAGGGCCAGGTATGTGGGTGAGGGGTTTGTAAAGGTTTTTGAGGATGGCTTGGGGGTGTGGTGTTTGTGGATGGATTGTGGGGGGACTGTTGGTGTGGGGGGCATGTGGGGAAGGCTGCTTAGGAGGGGGTGAGTCCCCTGCCCCCTGCAAGGCACAGCCCCTCTGCAGAGCTTACAGACTGCCATCCTACATGGGCCACAGCCTCCATTCAGACCCCACCATGGGGGCTACACCCCCCGCAGCAGAGCCCTGCCACATGGTCTAGATGCCTCCACGCAGGGCCCACAGGTCATCCATAGCAGCAATGGCTATTGGACAGGGCCCATGCATGAAGGACCTGACCTGGTACGACAGGTGGTCCTCACAAGTAGCATGGGGCCCCGGGTGACAGCCAGAGTGTCCCAGAACTGCTCAAAGGCACACAGCACAGTGCTAAGTCACACTGGGCCTGCGTGATTTGCCACAAGCAGCACCAGGTGCCAAGGAGTTAGAGCCAATCCATGCTGTTTTGCACTTCTGGGGGCAGTGTGGGGGGGAAGCTTTGCCAGGAGGGCCTTGAGACCACCAATGGGCTCTTACTGAAGGGGGATAGTGCTGTGAGTAATTCAGGGGACAGGCAGGGAACCCACCCCTCCCAAGCAGTGCCCCCTGGACACACAGTTGCCCACACCCTTATAGCCCTTCGACTCCAGTCCCTCCCACCCCCAGTCTCTTATTTACCTCCAACAGAACTGGGGTCCATGTAGGCTGCACTGCTCCAGGCTGCCCTGCTTGTGGAGGCAGTGTGTTTCAACACTGGGGCAAGGGGCAGCCATAGAGACACTCTGACTGGCTACTAGAGCATCTGTTTGGACAACCTGAAGCCTCTTGTTGCCTCACACATTTCTGCAGGGATTGAGGGGAGGGGGGGAGGTGGCATTTTTGGGGGGGGGGTTTATACCTGGATTTCCAGGTATCACATTTTGATTCCGCGCTGCAACTATGCAGAATATGGAATATTGTTTTGTTCACAGGGTGATTCGTGTCATGTCTCAAACTCCTTTGAGACGTGGCAAGAGGCACATGCAGGCTCATCTGGATGTACCCCATGGCTACAAACAGGAATGCTGGGCACAAGGGATTTCAAATAAGATCTAGGTTTTTATAGACCAAATGGAGTCCCATTATTATTGTATAGAGCTCTGTGCATGAAACAAAACCCTATATCCTGTAATCTGCTTTATACCAATTTTGTACAGACATCCTCAATGTAAATGGCTTGGTGGCCCTCTAGTATGGGAGAACAGACACATTACAGTTTCTTTATATTGCTTTCACTACCCTTGCACTAAATAAACACACCTCTCTTGAATCCCTTAAGTACAGACTTTTTTCCCTGCAATTAACAATCATGTCCATAAGGTAAACTAAAATATAGGCAGATATTAAAACAAACAAACAAAACACAACAAGAAACCTTCCCCTTTTGCTCAAAATATAAAAATATTTTCCAGAACAAATTATACAACTTAATATCAAAAGTTACAGTTGACAATATTTAACCCACAAAAGGCAGACAGTCCTTTATTTTCTTCAAGGGAGAATGTTTTTTCATCCCTTTGTTCCACCCACTGTACCTTTCACTCCCCTTTCACTCAATCCTATTGGGAGGTACAGTCCCTGTGCTTGTTTCTGTAATTAATTGTAAACCGAGTCCTATAAATAAGATCATTTTTTGGTCTTCATTTCACATCTTGAATAAGTCCAAAAAATTGTACTGATGTTTCATAAACAGCTTGTGCATTGACAGTGCTGTCTAGAAATGAAAATAAATGTATTGTACAGCATAATTGACTTACAATAAATGAAACACAATTGGATTTGCCTTATTGAGTTTACGTAAAGTAGTTAAAGTTACCTAAATCTTTGCAATTACAATATGGTACATTCTGAGAAGCAGAAATTAAATCTGCTCCCCAGATGTCATTTATTTTGGGTTTTGCATATTTCTTTATCTCCTAATCTGCTCTTTTGAACTATTGTCTTTTACAAAGTTGATTATATGCAGTTTAGAGTCAGTTCATGAAAAAAAATAAGTCACCATATAGCAAGATGGGGGTTTGTTTATGTCTAAGTTTATGATGCGAGTCACATTGCACATTTGATACTGAAATTGAATAAAACAAGCAAATAGTGTGAGTCAACTAGGTAGCAGAATAATGATAGACTTCAGCTGTGTCCAGATATACATAAAAGCCAGATCTCTAATATTGATAATCAGTTTGCTAATTAAAACTTATTTACCCTCAGAGTACACAGCCTTGATAAATTCATTCCAGACATTGACATCCTAGATTGTTTATTAGACCCTGGGAGCTCTTTATTATAAAGAAGTTCATATTCATTTCCCCTGCAGAAACTGGGATTTTTCCAAAAGGGATTCCCATTTTTATGTTTTGAAAATACCAAGATGCCAGATTCATAATAACTTCATGCAATGTATTCCTTGATATTACAAGAGAACCAACTACGGTAGTATCTTGTCACAAGCAGTCATTGTGCAAAACAGAAGTTTATTTGAAATGAATTAAATGTGAACATTGTGCTTTGGTCATTGTGCAGTTTGAACATTTAAATTATTTTTTCATCACCATCTTTCTTCAATTTTTCTTTTTTGTCATCATCTTTGATCTATAGACAATATGCATTGATTACATTTACAGCTCAATACTGAAAATACTCAGACCTTCAAATAGCCAAGGTCAATCAATCAGTTCATTAGTAATAAAAAATAAACTTTTTTCAAAGGCATATTACAACTTTAAAGAGTGTGTTCTTCAAACAATAGCTATGTCATGTTAGTGATCTGCCTCAAAATGGGCTGTTTAACATACCTATAATTATATCCCACCTGATTGCCACATAGATTACTGAAAGTTTCCATGTATTTCCTAAACTGGTTTTGACAAATCTCTTATTTGGGCACAATCTTATCAAACATACAATTTATGTGTGCTAATTACTATCTAGTACATAATATGTGAATCATGTTATGAGTTTTTTTTGGAAGTTGCAGTGCTGCCTGGGTTGTTTCCAATGCTATCGCACAGTAGAGCTGTGTGAAATGGCACCGTTCCATTTTGCCTTGAGTTTCAATGGTTCCATTTTGAATTATATTTCAATTCGAAACAGCTGTTCCATTCCATTGAAACAGAAGGAGTGTTTTGATGCTGTTTCAATGGGGATGGGAAGTCAGCCCAGCTTGGCTGCTTTCCCTTTCCTCACGCTACATTTTGCTGGGCATGGGAGGTCAGCCCATCTGGGCTGCCTTCCCACCTCCCACAGTGATCTAGCGTGGGATGTGGAACATCAACCCAGCTGGGCTGACTTCCCATCCCCTGCCAGATCTTACACCAGGGTTTAAATGCACTATGGTTTAAATGTTTTGACTTTTGAAACATTTCAACTAGCCTCGTTTTGTTTCAAGGGTATTTGTCACAACGGCACCTGCAGGGAGGGCAGTGATCTCCCCGAGGTCCCTCTCGCCGTGTCAAGGCCGGCCCAAGGCACCCTCAAATTCTCGCCCGCCATGTCTTGGTCTTAAATATAGTTGGGAGGCTGCCTTATACCTTCTTGGGCGCAGCTGCTCGGGACCTCCTGTATCCATGATCTTCCTGACTATGTGTTCTTCCTGTCTACTGGGTGCTCCCTAGGCACACTAGCCTTAAGGGCTATGCATGGCTCCAACCAACCCCTAATACCACGCCCCAAGCCTCGCAGGTGTGAAAGACATTGTTCAGTCCAAATATCCGCCTGCTCTCTCGGGCCTTCCCTGTAATCCAGCCCACTCCCGGGCCTTCCCTGTAATCTTTATTCTAGTGCCCCTCCTGGGCTCTCTCCATGCCCACTACAGGCTCTCTCTAATGTACTGCCCCACCTTTGGGACTCTCGACACCCGCTCCAGGCCTTGTCCAAAATGTCACCCCTCTCTCTGGGGTCTCAGTTCCCTTTCTGTGCCTTCTCTAAAATAACTGAGCCCTGCTCTGGGACTTCCTATTTAGTTACCAGCCTCCTTAGGCCCACTGCACTGCTCCCCCTTTCACTGGATGCTGTGCTGCTATCCCCTTTCTGGAGGACCACCGCGGCACCCTGTCCTTCTCCCAGGATGCTGTACTGCTAACTCCTTTCTTGGAGTCCACCGCAGCACCCTATCCCTCTCATGGGTTTTCCTGCAGCGCTAGCCTGCTGCCGGGCTCGCTACACCCATCTTGGGCTCCTCAAAATGCTGCCCCTTTCTATGGCTCCTCAATAGCATTGCCCCTCATCTGGGCTCCTTAAAATGCTGCCCCCTGTCTGGGACTAACCATACCCATGCCTGGGCCTTCAAATGCCCCTCTCTGGGCTGGGGTCTATGCACCCCATGTTGCTGCACCCACTCTGGCACCTATAAGAACACTGCACCCCCACAGGCACCAGGATCCCCACACTACTGTGGGTCTCCCCTGCAGCCTCCTCCAACCCCTTATAGCCTCACCCAAACCACCAGTATAAATACAACGCAAACTCAAGCCTCTGGCTATAACTTTAACATAAGGCACCTGGCCATAACAACATAAGCCTCCTGGCTATTACTTTGCCTCATTGCTCAAGCTCCCCAAGCTCTTGTGAGCTGTAGTTGCATTCAACCTTCAGTCAGGCTTCCCTCTTATCATTGCTCCAGCTCCTGCAGCTGCTGACAGAGAACTGCCAGTTTGGCTCTGGCTTTGGGCTTTATACGAGCTGGGTCCTGACTCTTAGGGTCAGCTGACCCTCATGAGTTGCCCTGACAACTCGCAGCTGGGCGCGTTATCAAACTGCTGGGGCTTTTCCCAGCAGCCTTCACACACAAGGAGCAGGGCAGCAGGTGCGCCACGACAGTATTTCAATGGCCTTTATTTCATTTAAATTTTTCTGTTTCAACCTCAAAATTAACCAAAACAGTTTCAAAATGAAACAGCTGGTGACATTTTTCACAGCCCTACTGCACAGTAGCAACAAGCTACTGCACAGTAGCTCATTGCTACTGAGCTGTAGCATTGGTGTCACAGTCAATGGCTTCTGACATTACATCATTGTAGCAATGAGCTACAGCAATGTAGCTTGTCACTACAGCCACATAGCATCTCATGTAGATGTACATAAGATCATTCTGATCCTGGGTCAAGCTGATCTCAGTCCAGAATTAAATATAGTAGGGAGCCAGTAAAGTTCCCGTAAACGGTGTAAAAGGTTTCTTTTGCCAAAGTCTTTGAGTAACAGGCTTCTTTATATAACCTTGGGTTTTTAATTAACATTTACTGGAAGTCCAAGGTGGGAATAATTGCAATTACTTGATCTTGAAGCAATAAACACATAGTGTGGAATTTTTTTAAAGGTAAATGCTGAAATGAATGGGAGGAGAATTAGGCCAGTATTGGGTGATTCTGAAAATCTCACTCACAAATCATAGCATCCAAGAATATACTTGATTTCCTGGCAGTATAGAGGCATAAGTGTTTCTTTTTAATACTTTAAACATTATCCAGATGCAGAACAAAATTCTATAAAACTCCAAGACCAGTTACTGTTTTAAGAAATGTAAGCAGGAACAAAATATTCCCTATAAAAGTCTGAAATAAAAAATGCTTTGTGGGTGAAAATCTTGTTATATAAAATTGTTGACTTATGACTTACACCCATCCATGTTTATCAAATCTTCTACTTTTCATCCTATAGTCTATGCTGGAGATTAAAATACCTTTTATATGTGTGACTGTCCCTGTCTCATTGTAAATGTCCTGTAGCATGATTAGTGGGAAAAGCATAAGACCATATGAACTTAAGTTTTATATCACAATTAGATTTTCTTCTTTGCTTTTTCTCTAGCCCTGCTGACATGCATAGGGGTTACCATTACTATATGTGTTTCTAAGGTTCCCTCTACATGTGGCCATATGATCATAGCATAAATAGGAAGGGTGCTACATGTGCACCCAATTTAAGGTGACATAAAATGGGGAACAAGCCGTAAAAATGTTCCACATAATTTAGAACATTTCTATAGCTTATCTGTATGGTACCTTAAATGTAGTTGATTGTCAACCCATGTGGGGGCTGGGTGAGGAGGAAGCCAAAGGGCTTCCCCACTTTGGACTGTAAACCCTGCACCAGGTAGCATTGACCAGGTTGCCTAGCCAAGGGGAGCAGAGGCAGGGACTTTAAGCCCTATGCCAAGGAACTGTGGCTCTGCTGCCTGGAACAGGGAAGCAGAGGCTTCTAGTGTTGGGAAGCCTTTGGCTTTCCCTGCTAGGCCACACCAAGCAGCTTTGGCCATCTAGATTCAGGGACTGCATTGTTATTTAAAGCAAGCCTTGGTGTGGTGCCATCACACTACTTATGGTGCAAGAACCCCAATGATAAACTTAATCCCAAGGGGAAACCCCAATGCCCTTGGGCTTTTCCCAAGCCCTACAAGGAAGCTGGCATCCCAGTGGGACCTCCACTTTCAGAAGCCCTTAACTAACCAAGGGAGACTTCCCATCTCCAGTGAGAATCCTTTTTCCCTACAACTCATGGCTCCCAGGCTTGGAGGGTGGCCCTTATCTCATAGTTTCATAGTTTTATAGTTGGTAGGGTTGGAAGGGTCCTGAGCAGATCACCAAGTCTGACCCCCTGCTATGGGCAGGAAAGAATGCTGGGATCAAACAAGCCCAGCAAAGTGATTATCTAGCCTTCTTTTGAAGACCCACAAAGGTGGGAGCAAGCACCACTTCCCTTGGAAGTTGGTTCCAGATCCTAGCCACCCTGATTGTGAAGTAGTGCCTTTTAATGTCTATTCTGAATCTACTCTCATTCAACTTATGGCTATTATTCCTAGTTACTCCTGGTAGTGCTCGGGGGAACAGGGTCTCTCCCATTCCCTGCTGGTCACCCTTGGTATGTGTATAGATGACCACCAGATTCTCTCTTGGCCTTCTCCTGTAGCCTCTCTTCATAGAGTCTGCCCTAATGTTCCCTAATCATGTGAGAGTGACCCTTCTCTGGGCCCTCTCCATCTTGCCAACATTCCTTCTGAATTACGGTGCCTAGAACTGGATGCAGTACTCCAACTGCAGCCTGACCAATGTCGCATAGTGGGGGAGGATCACCTCTGTAGGCCTGCTTGCGATGCTTCTGTGAATGCAGGACAAGGTGCCAATGGCCCTAGTGACTGTGTCTTCACATTGGCAGCCCGTGTTCATCTTAGACTCATTAATGACTCCAAGGTCCTCTTCTGCCTCTGTGCTGACAAGAAGGGAGTTCCCCAGCCTATAAGTATGCTGCTGGTTCTTCCTTTCCAGGTGCAGTACCTTGCACTTGTCAGTATTGAAACACATTCTATTCTCATCCGCCAACCCTTGTAACCTGTCCAGGTCTAGCTGTAGCCTGTCCCTCCTTTCTAATGTGCCCACTTCTCCCCACATCTTAGTGTCATCCACAACATTGAACAAGGTGCTTTTTATATCCCTGTCCAAGTTGCTGAGGAAGATGTTGAACAGCGCAGGCCTGAAGCTTGAGCCCTGGGGAACCCCACTGCCCACATCACTCCAGGTCGAATATGACCCATCCACCACCACTCTCTGGGTGTATCTATCCAGCCAATTTGTGACCCATGTGACTGTAGGCATTGATGCCACAGTTACCTAATTTTTTGATGAGAATGGCATCCTTTGTGCCAAACTGCGCTCTTGCCTGCTGGGGGGCTTCAGGGGGGTGTTTTCTGTCCCCTGGAACTGGGGTTCTCAATGCAGGGCTTCTGGGGCCTCTAGATCAGCCCTTTCTGGTGGCTCAGCAACCCAAGCACCTTCTGGATCTCTGGACTCAACCTTTTGCTATGGGTCAGAGGCCTAGGCTGCCTCTTGTAGCACCAGGCTTAGTACACTCCCAGACTTTCTGTGCAGCACCTCTTGCACCAAGCTCCTGGCCTCTTTCTGGCGGTTGAGCACCTGAGCCACCCAAGTGCTCCAAATGTCCTGCTCCATGTACTGACCTGTGCACTGCATCTCTGGCCGCATATCAGAGGTTGCAGACCCGAACCACCTCACACAAGTCCCAGAATCTGGATACCATGTACCGTGCTGCACACTGAGAGCCTAGCTGCTGGAGCTGTCCACCATTCCCCACTGATGGAAATCGTCAAGAGTACTTCTGGGCTACTGCTTCACCCTGCTGAACAGCTTTCCTCAGCTCTTCTAAGCCCTGCTCTTCTGTCTTCCAGATGCGTTTCCCCTGTGCTAGGCATGCAGCTCCTTTTATACTCTCTGGGGCTCCACCCCTGAAGTCTTCCTGACCTGAGTTTTGCAGTCTTCAAACAGGTCTGGGGATGGGGTGGAACTCCTTTCCCCCTCCCCTCAGGAAAGGGGCATGACTCCACTCCTCTTGCTGCCTCCTAATTGGATGGGCTCCACCAATCAAAACAGCAAGATTTCAAGCCAGGGACTCAACCCAAACTCTGAAAGATAAGCCTGCTACAAATACTAAGAAGGATCGTGATCATGGGTTCCCACTGCAGTACTGAGTATAGTGCAATTGAGATCTGATTGCTGATTTCAAAATCGTGTGTCCTGCCATGCCCATGTTACATGTTAGATTGTATAATTGTTGGGACTGGGGATTAAATCCTATCTTTCCTTTAAATTAATATCAGGGGCATATATGTTAATTATTCATTCTTCAATGGACAGACACTTAGCTGGGATGGTGTAGTCAGGAAAGATGCCTTGAGCCTGGGGCTGGATTAGATGACCTTGTGAGTTCCCTTCTAGCCCTATGTTTGTATGAGCTGATAATACTGCAATAGTTATACTGTATGAACTGCTGTTCTTTTTCACAGTTAAGATACATTTGGATTATCAACAGTTCAGGAATTATTTTACCAGCAGCTGGTTGATTACCTCATTCAGTTGCTAACCACTGCTGTTCCTATTTCTATTATTACTAACAAAAGGCCTTATCCACAATTTAGTGGATGTTTTGTAATTGACTGCAGTCACACTTGATCATGCCACTTTTAATGAAATTTGAAAAATGGAATGTGCATTTTTTACATACTCATTTCTGATGGCCCCCTCAGAGTGTTACTGTTAAGAAGGGAATATAAATGATGCTGGTTTGTTGGGTGAGCAAGTTTGTTACTCATAGTAGGCCATATCCACCTAATTTTAGAAGTACTACAGCTAGGGTTATGGATCCTGAGATTGGGGCTTCTACATGAGCTTTAGGGAGTCACAGGCAAAACCCACAGAGTGGAATTTCTACTAGGAAAGCCAAGAGTAACACTAATCATAATAGTGTGTTTGTTCAGAATAGGTAATTTGTTGGAGGAAATAGTTGTATAGTCGGAGCAGATAAAGACCCTTTTAAATTAATGGTTCATAACATGGAGATTAAAAGTGGTATTGAGTTGTTAATAGTGTAAAATAAAAAGTAGATGCCTGTAAAAAAAAAAAAAGTAGATGCGTTCAGTCATTCTGCTTGATTGCCTCAGTGGGAAATAATCACTAAGGTGGGGATTAAGGCTGCTTCAAAGGAAATATAAAATAGTATTGAGTCTAGGGTCATTGTTGGATGCTTATTGTCCAAACAAGTCTTCACCTTTGAAAATAAATGGACAATTAATACTGGAAAGGAATTCTGCATTACTGGCCTAGTAGGAAGGTGGAGGTAAAGCTCATGTGTTATGAAATCTTTTGAAAAGATGGTGGACTGTGTAAACGTTGAAAAGATGGGACTTAGAAGTTGACAATAATTATTGAAAAAAACATTGTTTCTGTTCCCATTTTTGCATTCACTGGACAAAAAACTGTATTCAAGTAATTTGATCTGGGTTTTTTGATTTGTAATGAGCCTTTAAAAACAACAGTTAATAAATGTGTTTCATTCAACAAGTTCACCACTCTGATAGTTGGGGGTAGTGAAAGATCTTGCCATAGTATGGAAAAAGAAGTCATGCTGTGGTTTGAAATCTTTACTTTTGATCTAATATTTGACATCTTCTCATTTAAAATAGCACCGTTTAGATGTACTGTATTATTGACTCCACTGAGCTAGAATTTGATCGTCATTTTTAAGGCATAAAAAAAAAAACAAAGCAGAATTCAGGGTAGGTAGCACCTTACAAACAAACTGGTTTAGAAAGGAGTGAAAGAATAGTTAGGAAGGTGCTTCTCTATTATGTGCACATTACAATCAGGCACCAATGCCTGATTGGGAAACAGGGCTCAGCTGTTTCCTATAAGGGCTGGGTCCTGACCATTAAGCTGGTAGTTTGCCACCAGCAGCCAAAGGAACAATATCTGGTTGAGCTGCTGCTCAAGGAACAACCTTGGAGGTAATAGCTGGGCCCATGGGGAAGAAGGATGTCCCATGGTCCTGGGTGACACTTGAAACTGCACCCTGCCAGGGAAGGGTGGCCTGGTAGAGCTACCTGTGGCAGGGTAGCTCCCCTGAAATGCCAGGATACCTACCTCCCCAGTGAAAGGGAGTATGGGGTGCATTCTAACCCTAGCCTCACATCCCTGATGATCAAGGTAGGGAGATCCCATGCTCACTGCGAGCATGGAGCCATGGCCCAGGTCAGGTGGAGGGACCTGTGGCAGCATCCAGACTTGCAATAGAGTCCTGAAGCTGCATATAGGGATCCAGAGTGAATCTCTGGGAGGGGTCCCTGAGCACTGGGGAGAGGTTTGAAATGTTTCAGGGCTCAGGGATAAGTGGTAGTCCAAGGAGGCCTTAGGATAGGGTTTGGAGCCCTGATCCCACAGAGAAGGGCTTGTAGACCCAGAATTAGCCCAGGGAGGGCACGGGACAAGACTCAGATCCTTGCTCTTCTGGGGACAGGCTTGGAGGCCTGAGAATTAGCACAGGGAGGGCATGGGATGGGGCTGGGAGCCCAGAGGGAACTTGGAACCCAGAATGTGTGTTAAAGAACCCAACATGAGGGTGCTAGGATTGCAAGCTCCACTAGGGGTTCAGAGTTTCACATGAGACCCTGAAGCTTAGGTCTCAGTGCTAGCTAGCTTTAGAAAACATCTGCAAGGCATGGGACACAATAAAGGAAGGTAGTGGGTAATGTCTTTAGCATCAGGCAAGAAAATGGGCAGCCTCCCAGCTGAGTAACATCGTAATTATTATAATCAAGGCTTGGCAGAAGAGATCGGTGTGTGGTTTGCCCAGAAGCAAGTGGGCAGGCCAATGATCTGACCGGCTCTGGGATGCCCATTTGTTATAGGTGCATTACTATGAAGGTGTTGTAGAGATTCATGTTGATCAGTAAAGCCTTTTTTCAGGACATGAGTTTACAATACACTTGTGTGATAAAAATAAATACATATTTTATAATAAATTTGATAATATTTGATAATTATGTTATTTAGTTATCCAAACTGATTTGATAAACATTATATATAAAATTTAAAAGTGAACAATCATGTGGTCCTTTAAAACCTTCACCGTTAAGTTATATATGACTAACATACATGTTATTGGTATGATCACATATCTAGAAAATATATTTTCATATTGGAGATTTGAAAACATTTAGCCTATTCATAATGTATAGTCAAGGCAACTGTAAGAAAGGCATCAGCAATTAAAACACAATGTGCACAATGAAGTTGGGGGTAATTCAAAATTTGAATTCCATTTCTGTAAGCTTAGGGCTATAAGACAATGATCATTATCCTTTACATTGTTTAATGGTTTCCCAAAAGCTCCAAATCATCCAGCATATCATGTTGGTTTCTGGAGATCCATAGTAACCATTCTCAAACTCCCCTTTCTTAAAACAGTTTGACTATTTAAAAATGCAAAATTACTTTTAGATAACTGTATAACCTATTATGACAACAAAGGAAAACAGTAAATGAAATACTGACGGGAAGGATGACAGTCATTATAGCCAATTATTAAAATTTGGATTATTTTCACAGAAGAATACACTGTACCTTTAAATGTCAAGTATTGATAATGTAGGCAGACATAATAATTTTTTATCCTTTTTAGGTTTACAGTGTTAGAATAACATGAATTTCAAATGATCTTTTACAAAGAAATGTGCCGTTAAATGATCTAACTGCCATCAGAATGAGAAAAGAAGCAAACATGTGGACATGCTGATAGTGGCTTCCCACAGCCTGATCCTTTATGGATGAACCAGTTCTATTCCAGGCTGATTACTCTGTCATTCACTAGAGCCTATCTTGTCTGGTGCTGTCACGCTTGGTCTTTGACATTAACAATAAGATTAGCACTGGCACTGACTGTCACAACTGCAGCCAGAGCCTAGAAAGATACCAGAGAGCTTGCTTTGATACAATTAAATTTAAAGGCAGACCTTTTAATCTGTGCCTCTAGGCAATGATTCTCTAACCACACCTAGTGAAGAATATTGAATTCCAGCTGGAATGTGAAACACAGGTTTCATGTGGAAAGCCCAAACCTATGACCTTCAGAGGCCTGATGATCTGATCATTATTTTATGAAATGATAATCTATAGTAATATCCAAGTCTACTTAAAAATATGCATTCTGTTTTTTCTACAGAATTGTTAATCTTTACTATATTGAGTGCATGTTTTTTCCTTTTTCTATAATTCCTAGAAATGATGATATTTTAATCTAAATTGATAAAACTGATGAATAATGAATGCCCTTCATTTCTACAACACCTGCACATTATATTTTGTCATATTTGTGAAAAATTCCAATATGAAGAAAAATATGAATGTAAGAGAAATACAAGACAAATTGGATGCTTCTCTCAAAGTCTTAAGTCAAGGTGATAGAGTGGTGAAGATGTAACAGCTGTGGCAACTGTCTTTTTTATTCTGTGGCAGAATGAAAAAAATGACATAAGAAACAAAACCCCTATTCTGTATAATTCAAGGTCTGTCTACCTTTTCATTAAGATTTCCATTTCAGATGTTTCATGGTCTAATTTTAAAATGCTGTGACCTATCCCTTACTATATATAGGGTTCCAGTTTTATTAAATGAGAAACAATTTGACCCTTAAATAAATCTGGAATAACCCTCTTAAACATTTTGCTAACAATTTCTCTTTATTCCTAGTGTTTGCAGCAGCAAAGGGACTCTTAAAATGTTGTTTCAGTGTTAATCCAGCCCAAACCCTTTTCCAAAATTTTAATTTGTTCTAGTTCAACATCCTTGGATCTCTAGACTCTCCCTGGCAAAAAAGAACCAAAACCAAAAAAACAACCAACAAACCTACTTTCCTCATCTCTCTTCAGTTTTTTCTCTTTACCATAAAAAAGTCAGCACTGCAGCCATATGAGTGTTAATTTTCATTGTCCTTTGGGTATATCTGTGAAAAGAGCAAATTATCTTATGGAATTTGACCTTCAAATATTATCATAAAGATTCTTAGGTAATCAAAAAGATTCTTTATGTCCTTGAAAACTAAGAAATCCTTTACCTCTCTCTTGCAAGACCTCTCAGTGGGTGCATTTACACATGCAATTAATGCATTGGAATAAACTCTGGAGCAGTATGAGCTGGAGTCACCTGCTGCAGGGGCAGGGTCTCCACATGCACCTGGGACAGTAGCAATTTGATCTAGGGTGGAACAGGCCTCTGGCTGGCTGATCTGGCCAGGTACAATTTGCACCCCAGGTCAGCATCTACAGCAGTGTTCAGATGAGAGAGCATGTACGTGTTGCCACATCTCAAAGCAGTTTAAGATGCCACAGGAAGCATGCTAAGAATTAAAAAATGTTCCTTATATTGCATATTTGCAGTGTGGACTCTAATTTTAATAATGGGAAATGGAAAAAGAGGCATAGCACACACTCTTCGAGCGCTCCCTGAAGCAACCAAAGGCTGGGTGCTCCAGAGAGACATTCTAGCATGGGAGCAGAGCATCTTTATGCCTGCCTCATGCCTCTGCTGCACCAGCACACTGCCTCATTGTGTTGGAGCAAATAGAAGTGGGACATGGCTGGCAGTGGTGGATCAGTTCAAGGATCTGTCCCCAGTAAGTAGGGATATGGTGGGGGGGGCAGGGACTGTATGGGGGGGGGGGGGGACTGTGGATGGGAGGAACTGCTCAGGAAGCATGAGTCTCCTACCGCTGCAGGTCACACAGAACCACAGCAACAGCATCCAGCAGCAGCAGGTCATTGGGGCACTCACGGCCCACTGCAGGCAGAGCCCCCATAACAGTGTGCAGTGCCACCTGAGACCCAAGGGCTGTACATAGAGCATGGCACCAGCCTGGTCTGCTGGCATACAACTTTGCACAGGACCAGGCTGGCTCTGGCTGCCAATCACAGATCCCAGCACCACATGCAAAATGGCACACCAGTGGGTCGGGCCAGCTCCTGCTTCCACGTGCCCCATACACCATCAGGCTGAGCTAGCCCCATGGAAGCATAGTTACAGATTCGCAGAAGTTTACAGCTGGAAGGGACGTCATGAGATGATTGGGTCCAGTCTTCCTACTCTGGGAAGGAAAGACTACTGGGGTGAAATAACCCTAGTAAGGTGTATATCCAGTCTCCTTTTGAAGATTTCCAGGGTACATGCCTGCACCACCCCTTCCTGGGAGTCTATTCCAGAGTACAGTTCCACAAACCATGAAAAAATTGCCCTTAAGTCTAAAACCTTCTAAGAGTTTATGACTGTTGCTTCTGGTTTTCCCCTGGAGCGTTTTGGTGAAAATTTGTTTGCCTAGCTTCTGATGCTCATCCCTGATATATTAGTAAGTTACCAGCAAATCCCCCTGAAGTCTTCTCTTTTCTAGGCTCAGCAGTCCCATCTCTTTCAACCTTTCCTCATATGGCTTGTTCTTCAGGTCTCTAATCATGTGAGTAGCGCTCCTCTAGACTCTTTCAAGCTTCTCCACATCCTTCTTGTAGTGTCACGTGCAGTATTCCAGCTGCAGCCTCACCAATGCTGAGTAGAGCAGGTGAATAACTTAGTTTTGCCTGAGATGCATCAGTTGATGCATGCCAGCATAGTTTACTCTGCTAACTGTAGCATCACTGGTGGATCATGTTCATTTTATGGTCAATTATCATCCCCAGGCCCCTTTCAGACATGGTGCTAGCTAGCATAGCACCACCAAGCCTGTAAGTTTGTTACAGATTTTTCCTTCTCAGATGCCGTTCAAAACTGAGAAATATAAAATACTCCATCTGGTTCTGGTCCACCCATTTAACTAATCTGTTTAGGTCTGTCTGGGTTATCAGCCAATCTAATTCATGGCTGCACTTCCCCATAGTTTAGTGTCATTGGTGAACTTTGCCAGTATGTTTTTCACCCCCACATCCAGATCATTGTGGATGGACCAAACCTTGGGGGACCCCACTGGCTACCTTCTGCCAGGTCGATACAGATCTGTCTATTAGCACTCTCTGGGTCAAAACCCACAGCCAGTTTCCCACCTATCTGACCATTGAATTGAGCCAAGATGGCATCCCAGTCCCTGTGCCACCTTTTTTGTGTACAGGTATCAACAGCTTCTGTGTACTGAGGATCGTGTCCTTGAGGAATGACCGGTCTTCGTCTACACATTTTCCCTGTGAACCATAATCCCATAGGTTGTTATTCACTAAAGTCCTTAACTTATGGAAGTCAGCTTTTTTAAAGTCAAGAATTTCTACCTTACTGACAGATTTACCACCCCTATGATGGACGGTAAAAACAATATTATTGTGGTCACTGTTGCCTAGATTACCCTCTATAATCAGATTACTCACCAGGTCACCTCTCTTGGCCAAAATTAAATCTAGGAGCGTGTTTCCTCTGGTTGGCATATATACTTCCTGAGACAGGTAGAGCTCATCGCTACAAGTCAGGAATCTATGCAACTGGTCAGATCTGGTCAAGTGTTCTTCCCAGGAGATGTCTGGGTATTTCAAGTCACTCATGATGACCATATCCCTTACTCTCCCAACCTCTTCCAGTTATCTGGAGAATTCCAGATCTAGCTCCTCATCTTGATTCAGAGGTCTGTAATATAATCCAACAGTTAGATCCCTTATGCTACACATCTCCATATCAAACCATAGGATCTCAAGTCACCCTTCTTTAGTACCAATGTCAGCTTCCAACGAGTTGTACTGCTCTCTTTCATATAGAGCTACACCTCCACCCTTTTCCCCTATGTGATCCCTCCTATGCAGGGTGTAGCCCTCTATAGCTATGGTTCAATCAGGGGTAAAGTCCCACTAGGTCTCTGTTATCCCTATGATATTGTAGTTCATGTTGGAAAGCAGGAGGGCCCACTCCTTCTGTTTGTTCCCCATGCTCCTGGCATTTCTATACAGGCATTTGAGCCCTCCACTGAAGGTGCTCAATTTCCTGTCATGTTGAGGGAACTACATTCCTTCAAGTTCATCCTTCATGTCATCTCCTGTTTAATGGTTGTGTTTTATTGGCCCCTGGGCTTGCTCTGCTCATTGTACCCCTGTGAAAGGAGTGCCTCTTCGGGGTCTGTCCACTGGTGGTCCCACCCACCTGTTATGGGCCAACTGCCCACCTTCTCATCTGCCATGCCTTGTTGTTAATTATTTAATAAATGGTAATTAAGTGGGAGGCTACCCATTACCTTCCCCAATTCCATGGGCCACTATCTGTGGCTTCTTTCTTCCCCTACACTGCAGCCCAAGCTTCACAGATGGAACTGATGTTGTTCGGTCAGGGCCATATTATAATTTGGCTCCCTGGTTCTCCCCGGGGTTTCCGCAGCCCTGTTTCGCACTGCACCTCACAGGCACTTGGGCCCTCTACAACCCTACAAAGTGCACCTGCTCTGGCGCTGGGGTCGGTGCACCCCAAAAGCTGTGCCCTCTCTGGTGCTGGGGTCAGTGCACCTCAAAAGCTCACTCTGCACCTTACTGGCACTTGGGCCCTCTACAGCCCTACAAAGTGCTGCACCCTCTCTGATTCCAGGGGCAGTGCACCCCAAAAGCTGTGCCCTCTCTGGCATCAGGTTCCCCACTCTGCTGTGGGTCCCCTATGAGGCCTCCTCCTTCCACTAATAGCGTCACCCAAACCACCTGTTTTAGACAGCAAACAAAACACAAACTCCTGGGCTATAACATAAATCCAAGCTGCCCTGCTATAACATCATTCAAAACCATACCAGGGAATATTCCATCCCTCAACAGTGTCAGGAGCTGCTCCTGCAGGCAGGCCTCTCCCCTTTGGCTGGTCTGGGAGAGCTCCTTCCCCCTTGGTTGCTACCATCCTGGCCTCAGGCCTAGGGTTTATATGTGATCCAGGCCCTGCTCCTTCTGGTCAGCTGACTGCTGGCAGGTGTAGGCCACTACCTCACTGTTTGCCCTGGTAACCAGCAGCTAGGGCTCCCCACTCAGGGCTCTTTCCCTAGAAATTTACACTCTTTATAGGAGCAGGGCACCTAAGTGCTCTGTAACACACCCCCATCCTCCGGTGGTCTCAGTTTAAAGTCCTGTCCAGGACGTCCAGCATCCTAGCTGAGAAAAAAGCCTTCACCTTTGGCATGAGGTGGGTACTGTTTCTTCCTAGAAGACCTCTGTCTCTGAAGTATGTGGTGTGGTCAAGGAAGCTGAAATCCTCTTGGTAGCACTATTGCCAGAGGCTTCAGGTCACCTCTTCAATATATCTGTCTCTCCTAGGCCTGCATCATGCAACCAGGAGGATGAAGGAGAAAACTACCTACAGTTCCAACCCCTAGAACCGTGTAGTCACTCATGGCTTGGCCAAGATTGCTCTGAGCCATGTCATTCATGCCCACGTGGGTGAGGAGCACGGGATAGTGGTTGGAAGGCCAGAAAAGTTTAAGAATTCTCTCTGCCACATCCTAGATATGCACCTCTAGGAGGCAGAAGACCTCATGGGCCAGGGGATCAGGGCAGCAGCTCACTTTCTCTGTCCCTCTCAGCAGGGAGTCACCCAACACAACCACCCTGCATCTCTTCTTAGGGATGGCAGCTAGCAGTCTCCCCTTATCCAGAGCCAGTGTTTCTGCTGATGGTGTGAGAGGTGCTTATTGGTTTGTGATGGGGGAAGATTTTGTGGCCAATTGCAGTGCTGGCCCACCACTCTGTCTTGGGCAGTTCACCCCATCTTCCTGCCATGGCATGCTGTTCAGTAATACAAGACAAAATAAGTGGGAAGCTGCCCACTGAATGCCCTGATGCCACGGGGTGTACACACACTTCAACCTAACCTTACTGTGTCCCATGCCTCACAGATGGCATCCAAAGTTATTAGTTGCTTCAGCCAGAAACTGGGCCAAACTCTGCTCCTTGCTGGGCCTCTCACACACTACGCATACTCTCCGGCCCCTCTCACAGGGCCTCTTTTATATGGCCCTTCACTGTGCCACTACCGAACTGCCATACTTCTCTTGAGTTGCCCCTTTGGGCCATCAAGCTAGCCTACTTCCATGCTGGGAAATCCCCCTGCAGCTCTTTGGGTACCTCCTGCAGCCTACTCTACAGGTGACGGTCCTTCTGCCTAACACTAGACTAACTCTAGCCACTAGCCCCTCACTGGGCACTAGCCTCTTCCCACCCCTATTTCTAGGGATATTTGTTATCCTCTCACTGGGGCTAACTCTATATCCCCTTCCTGGGGTCTTACACCCCCAGGGACTCAGATGCCTTTCCCTTGGTATGCCTGGCTCCACTGCCTGTTCTATCACCACTGAGTAGTGGGGGCTAGGGCCATAAGATACCTCTACCAGTCTTTCATTGGGAAGGCAACAGGGTTGACATTTCTGGGGAGCTGCCCCACCACAGGCAGCCCCACCTACATGGATGCCTACATTCCCAAACAGGGTGCAGTTTCAAGTCATAGCCAGAACCAGGAGCCTTCTACCATCCCTATGACTCCTTCCTTTACCTCCAAGATGTTTCTGAGCAGCTGCTCAGTCAGATGCTGTTCTGCCAGCTACTAGCAGCACACTGTTGGGTCAGGCTTGAAGGCCTGCGCTAAAATGAAGTCCATTCATCCCTCTCCTCCAATCACATGGCCCTTACCAGGTCATGTGACTGCTTCATCATCAGGCATCTTCTGGCTCCCCTGCTGCCACTCAAAGCCCTTAAACTGCCAGGCACCAAAGGCGCTCTGTCACACTGTTGCTCAGTTCCAAGAGAGGAGTGACCCTGGTACTGTGTATCTTGGGATCCAGGATGACTGTCTTCCAAGCATCCCTTGGGTGGGGCTCACAGTCAATCTTCCTGTTGCTCATTTTCATGTAGGCAGGCATCCATGCTCTTCTCTCTTCATTTTTCAGAAAAGCCTGATATTAGTAGTCATCAGTCTCCTGCTCATGGGCCCTAATGGTGCAAAGCCTGCCTACCAAGCTCTGGAGCTCAGTCACTTAGCACTCTAGGGACTTTATTAAGGTGCATACCTCACAGGTGTGGGTGACCTTGCTCCCATTCCCAGTTGTTGGCAGCTGTCCCAGGAAGCCCCCAGAGCTTCACCTGGGTCAGAGGCTACACCTGGGTGGAGGCTGGAACCATGTGTTCCATCTGCATAGAGGCTTCAGTGATGCAAGAGAAAGGAGCACCAGCTGGGTGGAAGGTAGGAAGCCATGGGGTTTGACACATCCCTACTATTGTATGGTAATAGACTATGCTACTACCCACAAACTGGCCTACCCAACCTGTTGGTGTGCAGCCCCTGCATGTGGTCTGAGGAGCCCCAGATGGAAGTAAGAGCTGACCTGATCATGCCTGAAGTTGTGTACCAGTGAGCTGGGTTGGTGCATGGTATGCCACCATGCACTGCTCGGGGGGCAATGGGGGATGCTCTGCCTGCATTGGGCCAAGAGTGCCTTCTCAGGCCCCTGCTGTTGGCTGCTGCTGCTGGCAGAGGGGCCTGGGGACCCATCCCTCCTGAGCAGTCCCCCCTACCCACAGCCCCACCAGCCACACACTGTCCTCCCACCTTACCCCCACATCCCTGCTTAAACTGGACCCTGCGTCCAGTCCACCACTGCCAGCCATGCCCCACTTCCATTTCCTCCAGCACACTGAGACAGCTTGCTGGACCAGCAGAGGCATGTGGCAGCCATAGAGACACTCTGGCTGCATCACATCCACATTTCTCCCCCAAACCGTGCACCCACATACTCATCCACAACACCTCCCATCCTGTCAAAAAACCCACACACCACAAAACCCCCACATAAGTCCCACACCACCTCACAAACCTCACCTCCACAAATGTTACACCCAGCCCTACACCTGTCCACAAAGCCTCCCAACCCCCATTTCAAATCCCACATCTCCTCACAAATATCAGACTCTGCATGCCCAGACAGGGTGGGACCTGCTACACTGCAGCCCTGCTCCATTCCCACACCAGTGATGGGACATGCAGCCCCAGCCTGGGGACACTCCTCATCTCAGAAACCAGTTTGGGCTGTGGGGAGGGGTGGAAGTGGCAGCAGGGTTGTTTGTGAGAAAGAGAAATGGGGGTCAGGGATGAGGAAGTGCTCCAAGTAAGAGTAGCTATGTGAGCTGGGTGTAGAATCCTCTTGCCTCCCTAGAGCAGCCTGTGCAGGGGGAGGCCCACCTGGAAGGGCAGGGGCTTACCCAGCCCAGTCCCTGAGTGACAGTAGAGTTCTTCCCAGGAACAGCATGGAGATCACTGGGGCCTTGGCACAGGCTCTGAGAGCAAAATGGTATGGGGTTGCATCACTCAGCACCACAAAGCAGTGGGTGGGACAGTTGCAACTGGACTCACCCTGGTGCTGAGATGGGGCTGCTGCTGGGAGGGAGCTCATGGGGGCAGGTAGGAGCTTCAGGTCAGGAATGATGGACACTGGTGGGGTTGGAAGCGAGGGGCAAGGGCAAATGTGGGGCACTGGCATATCACTGCTGCTCAGTGCCTCACACCCTGGTGAATGAAGGGGACAGTTGCAGCTCTGATTTTTCTATGATTAAAAGAAACAAAAGCAAACACCAAAGTGCATAGATATTTAGTATTTTTATTATGTTGATAGAGGTACTGGTAGGCTTCCAAATTGCTTTTGACTTGTAAATATATGAATAAAACATTGATAAACTAATTTCTCTGTATATAGTAGTGTTCCATTTTAATCACAGAAGAACACAGATTTTGGATATTTTAATGAAACAATTTGGGTTTCTTATTAGAGAATTGGGAATTGGAGCAGCAGGGGGAGCAAATAGGTATTGAGATGCTCTGGATGAGTACCAGAGTGTCTCCTAGGAGGACCCAGACTCTGGTTGCTTCAGGGCCTGCTCCAGGAGTACACCCTGTGCCATTTTTCATTGGGTTATTTTTTTATACCAGGATTTTTGGTTCTGCGTGCTACCCAAAACCAGAGCCTGGATAGCCAGAGCCACGCTCCTTCTACCAGCCAGGATCTCTGCTTCTGTACTATTACTGCAGTCCCCAGAGGCCTCCAGACCCCATGTAAGGCTGCTTTGACCAGTCCAGGTGCTGACCCCAACTTGTCTTGCCCCACCCAAGGCAACATGCCATGCACCAGTGTGCACGCTTATGGATGTTTCCCAGTGACAAGTAGTAGTAACACACATTGTGCATGCAAAGTGCACAGTGAGTTTCCACCTACTGAGTCGCATTATTTCATTTTATCCAGTAGTCCAGAACTACTTTCAAATTAAAAAAGACCAAAATCAGAACAGTGAAAGCATGCCAATTTTCTCCGCCCTATAAATTTAAAATACATTCAAACTGCCCCTACTACATTTTTATAATACTTTTCTATCTTCTAAATACAAGAACACATCATGAACTTTTTTCTGATGTTGAGAAAATGTAGGCCTGGGTGTTTATGAAGATCAAAATAGGACATTTATAGCAGAAATTGTTATAGCTGTAACTATGGACATAATTACTATCATACTAGGAGTTAAATATTTAACTTCTATCTTTATGGTATCTAAATCTCAGTGTCTTATCTATTTATTGTCTTCTGCTAATAGTTTTGCTGATACCTGTATCCTCTTTTCTTCCTTCTTCCCAATCTCCATTTATAATATGAGCTACATCTTAAATGAAAAACATGTTTCAGAGAAGCTCCAAATGCCATCAAGGTCTTGTGCAGTCAGCATGTGTTGTGCACTCAGAATCTACCTACCTGACTCCTGCTCACACGTTACAAGAATTTATATCTCTAAGGCTGTGCAAACATATCCCAGGCTTGCACTACTGTACATTAAGCATCACTAAAAAACATGCAAACCTGCTACTGCACATTAGGATAGCATAATGCACCTTAACTTAGTACTTCACATTGGAGGTACTAAATTTAATTCACAGTAGAAAAGGCACATCAATGCATGTGTAGACATGCCCAGAAATGCCTTCTTTCCCACATCAAACATATTCATAAGGCTTTACCTATACTAAGTGTCATGGAACATATTACAGTTAAGGCATGATTAACCAATTAATCACATTTTAGTTGTTACCTGGTGACACATTAATGCAATAATTAGAATGAAAAAATAAGGAATAAGCTATAAGATTATTACACAAAAAGTATGTAATAACTTTGTGGCTGGTTCCTATCATACCATTAACTTAACGTGTGGATAGGCTGGGGCTGTCAACCATAGAGGTACAGCTGGGAGCCCTGTCACCTGATCCAGGCTCCCCAGCATGTCCCTGAGGCTAGGAGGCTGGATCAGTTGATGGGAGCTTGCTACTGCTGGTGCACAGGAAACTCAGGATCATGATGGCAGCTTTTTCCTGTACTGAGGTAATAAGGTGTGATGAAGTATGATGCTTGATCCCCCAGTAATACCTCGTGCCAAGCACAATGAAGGAGATTACAGATTAGATCCCATGGCACCTTTACTTGCATGTCTGTTGGGGGGAGGAGGGGTTGGGGAGTCTCCCCAACTAACTATATTAGTTCAGAGACAAAGATGTAAATCCCTAAGGTGGACATCCTTCACTGATATTAACTATAAGTTAGCTATACGTTAATGCAATTATTCAGGATGCACTTTAATAAAGATAAATGTAAGGTACTCCACCTGAGAAGGAGGAATCCCCAGCACACCTATAGATTGGGGAGTGTCCTTCTCAGCAGCTTGAAGGCAGAGAGGGATCTTGGAGTCATAATTGAGCTAGCAGTGTAACAAGGCCATCATAGTATCTAGTATCTAGGGTCAGAAGGGGCCTAGAGCAAGCCATCTAGTCTGACCCCTGCCAACGGCAGGAACAAGTGCCAGGGTCATAGGTCCCCAGCCAAGTACCTATCTAATCTACTCTTAAAGATGCCCAAGGTAGGAGCAAGAACAACTTCCCTAGGAAGCTGGTAACACATCCTAGCCACCCTAACTGTGAAGTAGTGTTTCCTAATGTCCAACCTAAACCTGCTCTCCAGTAACTTGTGACCATTAGTCCTAGTTACCCCTGGT
>JAGPOW010003316.1:129850888-129918543 GCA_030014935.1 Caiman crocodilus
GTTAGATGAGCACCTTGCCGGGGTCATCTGACCCCGGTGCTCTTTCCTGCCAAGGCAGGGGTCGGACTAGATGATCTGCCCAGGTCCCTTCCGACTCTAGACACTATGATACTATGATACATCTATAGAATTATATTACTCGGTAGTTGTTGTTTTGTTTTTTTAATTCTAACTCATCTTGGACTCCAGTAAATATGGTAACTCCTTCTTTTAGTGCAAGTTAACTATTTATTAGGACCAGAAAACCTGTTATTTCTTTGGTAAAAAAAATTGCCCTTTTTCAGATATAAAAAGTAACCTAAAACCCACATGTTTCTGTGACTAAGATGAAATGCCACAAATTAGATAGATAGATAGATAGATAGATAGATAGATAGATAGATAGATAGATAGATAGTCTGACCCTGCATTAATATGTTCTTATACACTTATTGTTTATTGTTTGTCTTGTGGTAGCATCTCTGAGGTCTAGTAATGGACCTTGCCATGTTAAGTTCTGAACAAATATATAAGGATAAAAGCAGATGAGAAAACACAAGGCTATAATGACAAAGGGATTGTTCACAATACACTGGTGGTTTAAGCATAGTCAAGCATTTTTTAATCATCATAGCAAGAGACACTTGAGATCAGTAAAGTAGCTTTCTGCTTGGAGGAACTTTCTGGACTTTGTCTTAAGAATGAATAGCAGCATGGAAAACATCATGGAGGTAATTGAAATAAATGCCATTTGTATACCTAATATTACTGGCCAAATTTTCAAAGGTATCTATGTGCCTAAAAATACAGTTTTTATGTGCCTAAAGATACATTATTATTCCCCCAGGCATCCAGTGACAGCCAGGCACCTGTTCTACCTGGCTAAATTTGAAAATCCCAGTACAAACAAGATATCCAATGGGACATAAATGGCCTAGGAAGAGGGAAACTGTTCTTCTTGGGTTTCAAACTCACATCTTCCATGTCCTAGGAAAATAAATTAATCACCATGTAATAAGGACACTGGGATGGGAAAGCTCTCCACCTCTTCTGTTAAAGCTAGCTCCCTAAACAACCAAGATTTGAAGATTCATTTGTAGAGAAGGAAAGCAAACCCAAGAGAACATAGCTCTGTAGGCCAGTGATGAGGCTATTTCCCTGGGAGGAGAGATCAGTTCTTCCCCCAACAACTGCCTGTACATTTTATCTTAATAAAAATAAGTAAGCTCTGGTGCAGGAAACTGACCCTAGGACTTCCCACTTCTAGAGGAGTGTTCATTACCAGGCTACAGTGAGTCTCATGCTCTTTTGACTTTGTTCTGTCTTTCTGGTTCCTTGAAGCATGGATTTATGGCTGTAACAGGGTATTGTCATGGAAGCTGAGAATTGTACAATGTGTCTTCCACAACATTTTTGCAGCAAGCTAAGGAAGTATAGGTTGCATGAATGACCTGGAAGGTGGATATAAAGTTGTCTGGATTGCCAGACTCAAAGGGCAGTAATCTATGGCTCAATGTCTAGTTGGTAGTCATTATCAAGTAGAATGTACCAAGGGTCAGTCCTAAGGCCACTCTTGTTCAATATCTTCATCAATGTCCTGGAAAATGGAATGAAGGGCACTCTTAGCAAATTTGCAGATGACACCAAGCTGGGGGAAGTAGTAGATACACTGGAAGGTAGGGATATGATTCAGAGAGGCCTCAAAAAATTGTAGGACTTGACTAAAATAAATCTAATGAGTTTCAGTAAGGACAGGATCAAAATAATCCACAGGTACTTAGGATGGAACAATCCCATATAATGATCCAAGCTGGGGACTGACTGGCTAAGCAGCAGCTCTGAAAGAAAGGACCTGGGGGTTATAGTGGACAGTAAGCTGAATATGAGCCAACAGTGAAGACGGCTAATGGCATATTGGACTGAATCCATTGGAATGTTGCCAGCAGATCAAGGGAAGGAAAAACTTCTTCACAGTTTGTGTGACCAGACTCTGGAATAGACTCCCAATGGGGATGGTGCAGGCACCGACCCTGGAGATCTTCAAGAGAGACTAGACACAAGACAGTAGCACTGAAAGGGACATTAAGGAAACCAAATATATGGAGCTCACACTCAAGCATGGAGCTGTAAAAGCCAAATGAGATCTTTGTGTGGGAATTAGTAACTGTGAGAGGGTTAAAGAATTAAAATATCATGGATCAATGTTGACTGACTCTAATGAACTGAACAGGAAAATTATTGACAGAATCCAGAGTGAGAAAAAAAAGCTGCAGCCCTTTATAGGTTTCTCATGTCCAAGATACTGTCCAGAAGAATAAACTGCAGCTATGTAACTGCATTATTAGACCTGTAGTGACATATGGAAGTGTCCTTTGTGACAAGGTATTTAGCAGAATTTGCAGATTCATTGGAATCTGGCAAGGCCACACCATAAGTGGTTTTGCTAAGTCCTCAAACTTGTGATCTCTGGACTGTCAACTGTGTGCCTTAGCACCCATGACACCTCAGTCCAGGAAGATAGTTAGACCAATGAAAGATCCAGCTAGGTGAATATGGAGGCAAAGAAGTAAAAAAAGACCATAAAATATTACACAACAGCACCTCATTGCAAGTATGGTACATGCACAGCAGTTAGCATGGATCAGTCATGTGGTTGAGAAGAGACGAGGGGTTGAGAAATATCAAAATATTAAAATTAATATCAACCAGATACGAAGATAGGCACACACTGCACCCCAAGGGTCCCCTCAGGGCTGTGACTGAACTCCAACTGGCTACAAGTATCAAAGACAATAAAAAGTTCTTTTTTAGATATGTGGGGAGCTGGAGGAAAAGCAAGGGCAACATTGGACCCTTGCTAAACTAGATGGGACAACTGACAACTGACTTTTCATAGATTTCATAAATTGCATAGACATTAGGTCTGGAAGAGACCTTGGAAGATCATTGAGTCCAGCCCCCTGCCCAAAGGGCAGGAAGTCAGCTGGGGTCATAGGATCTCAGCAAGATAAGCATCCAGTTTGCTCTTGAAGATGTTCAATGTAGGCACTTGAACCACCTCCAGTGGCAGGCTGTTCCAGACCTTGGGGGCTCAGACAGGAAAGAAATTCTTCCTTATGTCCAGTCTTGTAGTAGTTTATGACCGTTCAACCTAGTTGTCATCCCTTGGGGCGTTCTGGTGAACAAACGTTCCCCCAGATACTGGTGGTCACCCCTGATAAACTTAAATGCCCAGGAAAAAGCCAACTTGCTAAATGGGTAGTACTTTGCATCAGTTTTTCACCAGCCCAAAGGGACGCCCCTGCCCATTGCAAGATTGGAAGGCCTGGGTGAGAGAGATTTCTTACCCTTCATCAATGCTGACTTTGTGAAGGAACACCTTGAGAGGCTGGATACCTTCAAGTCAGCCAGCCCTGACAGCTTACACCCCAAGGTATTCAAGGAACTGGCAAGCATCATAGCCCAGCCCCTGGCATGGATCTTCAGAACTCCTGGTGCTCTGGTGAACTGCCCAATGACTGGAAGAAGGCCAATGTGGTGCCTATCTTCAAGAAAGTGTGGAAAGTTGATCCATCAAACTACAGGCCCATCAGCCTGACCACTATCCTGAGGAAGATCATGGAAAGGATTATCAAAGAGACCATTCTCAACAGACTGGCAGATGGGACGGATAAATTCTGAAAATTTCTGAGGGATAGACAGCATGGGTTTGTTGCGAGTATGTCTTGCTTGACCAATCTTATTTCCTTTTATGACCAGGTGACCTATCACCTGGACAAGGGGGAAGAGATTGATGTCATATATCTTGACTTTAAAAAAAGCCTTTGATCTGGTATCTCATGATCACCTCTTAGCAAAACTGACCAACTGCGGCCTCAGCTTCACCACGATCTGCTGGGGAATTGGCTCCATGGTCAGACCTAGAGGGTGGTGGTTGATGGAAGTCAATCATCACGGTGCGCTGTGACTAGGGGGTCCCTCAAGGCTCTGTCCTTGGGCCTATATTATTTAACATCTTCATTAATGATGTGGACATTGGCATCAGAAGCAGACTGGTCAAGTTCACCGATGATAGTTTCATAGTTTCATAGTAGCTAGTGTCAGAAGGGACATGACCATCTAGCCTGACCCCCTGCCACAGACAGGATTGAAAGCTGGGTTCACAAGACCCCAGAAAGGTGATCATCTAACCTCCTCTTGAATTTGACCAAGGTAGGGGTGAGGACCACTTCCCTGGGAAGTTGGTTCCAGACTTTGGCCACCCTAATTGTAAAATATTCCCTTCTGATCTGTAACCTAAGCCTATTCTCCATCAGCTTATTACCATTCTTCCTTGTTACACCTTGTTACCCCTTGTCACCTTGATACCAAAATCTGGGATAAGGCATCCACACCTGAGTACAGGAGGGTGATCCAGGCTGACCTTGACAGGATAAGGAAATGGGCGGATGAGAACCTGATGGTGTTTAACGCTGAAAAATGCAAGGTTTTCCATCTTAGGAAGAAAAACCTGCACCATTCTTATAGGCTTAGTAGTGCTATACTGGCTAGCACTATGGATGAAAGGGACTTGGGGGTCATGACTGACCACAAGATGCACATGAGCCTTCAATGTGATGCTGTGGCTAGTAAAGCAAGCAAAATTCTGGCTTGCATTCATAGATGCTTCTCAAGCAAATCCTGGGACGTCATTCTCCCATTTTACTCAGCCTTGGTGAGACTGCAGCTGGAGTACTGCATCCAGTTTTGGGCTCCACAATTCAAAAAGGATGTGAAGAAGCTTCAGAGAGTCCAGAGGAGAGCCATGAGCATGATCAGAGGTTAGGAAAACAGACCTTATAGTGAGAGGCTGAGAGCTATGGGACTTTTCATCCTGGAAAAGCACAGGCTTAGGATTGATCTGGTGGCCACCTATAAGTTTATCAGGGGTACGCACCAGGATCTGAGGTAATGTCTGTTCACCAGACTGCCCCAAGGGATGACAAGGTCAAATGGTCACAAACTTCTCCAAGACCGTTTCAGGCTGGACATAAGGAAGAATTTCTTTACTGTCTGAGCCCCCAAGGTTTGGAATAGACTGCCACCAAAAGTGATTCAAGTACCTACTTTGAACACCAACAAGAGACATTTGGATGTTGATCTTGCTGGAATCCTATGACCGCTGCTGACTTCCTGCCCCTGGGGCATTGGACTAGACTCGAAGATCTTCCAAGGTCTCTTCCAGCTCTAATGTCTATTAAATCTATAAAATGGTTGCCAGCAGACAGACCACAGTGTAAGGTACAGGGAGGAATGGGCATGTCTGTAGGGGAGGCTTGGAGGCTGTGATTAGTCCTTAAGATGATGAATAGAGACACTGGCAGTCATAAGTGAGCTCTTGCTTGCGGAGTTCTGGAGCAGCCTTCTTTTTTAGAGATATAATAGTATTAAGGTGTGGTAGGTGATCTGAAGGGGAGATTGCCCAAAGGAAGCAAAGAGGGTACTCTAGGTGCATTATGGCCTCCCCTGGGTTAGGATCCTGTCATAAAGGCCAGAACACTACAACTGTTGGTTGACCACCAGAAGTAAGTAAGATAGGCTGCTTAGGTCAACTTTTTAACCATATACACATGCACTTGGCTGCATACTTAAAAAAATCCATTGCTTAGCTATGTCAGAGCCAGAACTGAGTAGAGTATGAGGGATTTTTGTAATCTTTTTTATCTCAAATCAATCTAGTCCTAGCTGCTCTAAATTTTGCCTGCCTAAAGCTGCAGGCAGCCTTTCCAGTACATTGGAAATGATGGCATGAAATGGTACCCTACAGAAGATCCAGACTTTAAAGGTCCATGAGGGACCATATCAAAGGGACCATATCAAAGTTAAGTGCACTAGTTTATTGTTATCCTCTATTTTGTTATCACCCTTAATGAATTCTAGGAGGCATAAGCCACCTTTAAAAAAATCATTACTAGTTTATCCCTTATATATTAGGTTATTATATATTATAATCTAGGTGCTTTATGGCTCCATCATTAATGGATTAATTTGTTTTGTTTTGTTTTATAAATCATTATCTCAATACAGGGGCAAGACATACTAGACTATAATTTCTTAGATCATCCTTAGCACTTTTTTTAAAAGGAAGTACAAGCTTGGACACGTTCCAGGTCTCTGATATAATAGCTTTTAATAATGAAGGGTCTAATCCTGCTTTTCTTGTCATTGGCAAAAAGTCATATTTAATTCAATAGGAGCAGAATACAGTTTTAATTGCATAATTTTGTTTCAAGCACAGAGCTCATTTGTTCTTTGGCTCCTTGAAGATTCTTGGTTGAATGCCATCTGCTCTTGGTGACTTATTTCAACTTCATTTTTTCAAGTTGTGCCATTACCTCAGGTTACCTTGTAATACTTACAGCTAGCTTCAAATAAAGGATTGCCATTTAGTTGGTGCACAATCTTGTTTACAGGGAAATACACGCCCATGCCCTCATTTCTGCGTGCAAATATCCAAAATCAGACCCAAACCAAAGATGAGGTTCAGAGTCTAGTGTAAAATAAATTCAAATGTCAGGCAATGTTGTTATTTACATAGCCTGGGATATTCAAACTAAGGCTTCTCTTAAAATCTTTGCAAATCTGAAAGCATTTTAAGGGCTCTTAAACTAAAACATTTTTAAAGAAGCGCAGTATCAGATTTTATCCCTGCAAAACATGTACCATCAAAATAGCTGAGTAGAAGGTTGATCACTAATATTGTCAAAAAGTAAGGTAAGTCATACATTAGTACTTATTGTAGCTAGGGTGTTTGCTAGGGTATTTGATTTAAAATAACAGAAGATTAAAACATGCTTGATGCAGACCTATGAAGATTATCAAAGAGTAGGGCATCTGTTTTCTGTAGATATGAGTTAATATATACGGAAAGAACAGTGGTTGAATGGAAGGCAAGTAGGATCAAGCCATAACACTGACTGGAAGCAAAGGAGAGGTATATCAGGGATCTAGGCTGCAGCTGTTTTGGTCAAAGCAGGGAGGTAGATGAACTATTTGGGTAGAGGCAATATCTTTTATTAAACCTACTAAATAGTTGAAGAAAGGTTATTTGCAAGCTTTTGGACACACACGTCCTTCATCATCAGGGATTCAGGTTTTCTCTGATTTAAAAAAAAATCCCCAATTTTCAGTTAAAAAAATAAGTCCAAATCCACATTTTTCTTTGATTTAAATGAAACACCACTAATATATAGATGTATATATAGTGGTGTTTCATTTTAATCATGTAAAAATATAGATTTGGGGTTTCTTTTTTTTACCAGAAATTTGGGATTTTTTTTTTAAATCAGAGACAACCAGGATCACTGTTTATCAGGCAATAAATAAATAAAAATGGAAGCAGACATTAAAGGTGCTCAGAAATCTTGCAAGTATGAAAAAAAGCCAGTATTGGAAAGCTATTCTTCAGGAATGCTAATTTAGAAGAGATGCAGGAGACAAAGGCAAGACATGTTGTTTACCTGTACATATCAGATGTCAGCCTGGCTGGGGAAGCCATAAAGTCAATGTTAAAATTTTAGTCCAGGTAGTTAAAATTAGCTCTTTTCTTCTTCTTTATGTTGTGAAGTTTCCATTTCAAACAGTCAAATGTGATATCTTCCACATATCAGGGATTTAGGCTGTAGCCATGTTGGTCTAAGCATGGAGGCATATGAACTTTTGGATGTATCTCCCACTCTTTTGCAGCTTCCCCTTCTCCTTCGAGCGAGAGGTAACCATTCATGAGTCTTCCACCCATTCCACCCGCTTGGTGGTAGGCGATGTGTGCACCTAACTACACAGCATTCAGCACATGGCATTTCCTGCTGTGCCAGGGGCAATTCTTAACTAATTCCAACTCCATTGCATCTTCCCCAGATACTGATCCTGTTCATGACGCCATGTAGGGGCCAAGAGTGGCCGGATGGGGCCACCGATGGAGTGGAATTAGGCACAAATAGTTTGTCAGTTGAATTCAAAAAGAACTTTACTTACAAACTGGAGTACAGTGTAGGTACGCTCCATAAAGTTGCAAAAAGGAAAGAACCGGGTGGTACACCGATGTTGTCCGAGTATGCAGGGCACGGGGTACGTCAGGATAAACAGCGACAGACAGTCGTTGGTGGTTGATCAGGCCTTCAAGTTCGCTCCATGAGACACGTGGAAGTGTCTTCCAACAAGCATGTAAAGTTCTCCAACTTGGGCGGAAACTTGCCCTAACTTTTATATGGCTAGCAAGCCAATTGCCAGCCTCCGGGTATGAATAATTTATGGTAAACCAATCAAAAGCATGCCTGCAAACAGTTCAGATGCAAGCTTTGGTGGGAACTGATCATTGCACCAAGGGTTTTTCCCGCCATACGGGGGAAATCCCTGCACCGAATGCTTACATTGTGCTGATAATTCTGCTGTGCCAAGGCACTTTTAATCTCTGAGTGCAGACACTCACCAATACCCTTCTAGCCACCATGAATGTTTCCAGCTTATATACCAACATCCCACATCGGGATGACATCTAAGCCTGCCTTACACATGTACAAAAGCAAGATTACAATGCAGAGTATAGACCTCAAAATATTACTGAATGTATATAATTCATCCTCACACACAACTTCAGTTTCAATAACAAGCACTTCCTCCAAACCATGGGCACAGCTATGGGTATCATAATGACCCCACAATATGCCAACCTTTCTATGGCCCACCTGGAAGAAGAATTCCTCAAGAACTGCACCTTTAAACCCATGCTATACCAAAAGTATATTGATGACATCATCATTTTGACTGAAAACCTGCAATCTCTGATTGATTTCTGTGAGAGTTAAGCTTAAATAAATCATAATATCTCATTTTAATATGAACTAGTTAAGTTCCTTTACTTCCTGCCCACCATGACTTTGATGGAATAAGATAGGGAAATAAGCACAGTCCTGAGAGACAAAGAAGATATTGTGTCTGCTGTTCAGAAAAAAATAACTCTTCTTTACAGTTATTATCTCTCTCTAAGACAAATAACTTCTTAGATATATTTAGTTCCCTCTCTCTTTGGGAGCTCTCAGTTTCTTGGTTGCTTCTCCATTTTCCACAGCACAGGTCCCAAGCAATTTTCTACAGATATCAAAATGTGGGGTTCTCTTCTCTGTTAATTCTCATCCAGTCTTGTTTCTTTCTCTTTTTTAAGGTCCCTAGGATGGTACCAGATGTCCTCAGGTATCAGACTCACCAACTCATAGGTCTCCGTTGTCACTTCACTTCAGCTTCCCAGGTAAGTCTCTCTCTGGGACTCTTCTTCCATTCCCAGTTCTCTGCTGTGTGTTGTCTCTCTCTTTTAGTCTCTCCATATTTCTTCTCAGTTTATTTCTTCTATTTTTATGAACTAATTCCAGGCTCCATTCCCCTTTAAATCCTTCTGGCTGTTTCCTGCCTCCTCGCAGATGGCATTCTCTTCCTCTCCTCCCACTCTTTCTGCACATGCCATTCTTTGTTTTTGTTTTCATTCAGGTCCTCTGGGTATCCCCACCCCTTTCTCTCCTCAGGCTCATTGCCAAGGTAAGTTCTCTGTTTCCCTTCACTCCCCCAGAGTTCTGTAATGGGGCAGACTTTTTGCCCTGTCACAATTTCCATTACAAATTCATCACACTGTCTCTTTAATACTCTACCACCAACATCTCTTTTTTAGACACCATGATCAATATCCAGAATAGTAAAATACAAACCACCATACACAAGAAACCCAGGGACCAGCATACATATCTACACAGAACCAGCAATCACCCTAAACACACCAAGAAAGCTGTAATATACAGCCAAGCTCTCCAATACCACTGAATTTGCACCGAGAAGAATACCTGCAATTACTACCTTGCAAATCTCAAAAGAGCTTTCATCCAAAAAAGGACACTCCTCCACAGAGAGAGATCACATTTTTGAAACAGCCACCCAGATACCACATGAAGAATTGCTGCAGCCCAAAAAGAAAATGCCCATGGATCATATACCATCCTTCCCTGGAACCTATATGGAAAAACCTCAAACAATTGTGACCGACACTAGAAGAAGATCCAATGCTCAAAGAGATCTTTGAAAACCACCCATCCTATCCTTTAAACAAGCACTGAACTTTGCTAACCTCATCATTAGAAGCAAACTTCCTATGACCCAAACCACATTGAATGGATCCAGAACATGCCAGGATAAGAAATATAAAACCTGCCAACATATCTTCACCTCCAGATCTTACACCTTCATCTCCAAAAATGTAATATACTTTATCCAGTGCACTAAAAAAAAAGTGGAAAAAGTTGGTGTGGAGCTTGCTTTATGTCTAAAGAAACAGGATAAGCAGGATTTCAAAAACATATTTGCATATATATGTATTATAACATTTTTCATTATCCATGGAAAATGATGTAGTAAACACTAGACTTGAAAAAGCATTAGGTAAGTTTTCCTTTTGTCCTGTTTACTAAAAAAATAATGAAAATGGCAAATGTCTATGCCAAAACTCTCTTGAAAAATATTTTAAAAACCTATGTATATTACATGCACTGGAGCTCACCTTTAAACAGAGAGCTGTTTGACGTGGCTTGGTCCCCAGGTGGCAATTAAGGAGCAGCCGCTAATTACACTCCGAGCAAGGGCACCAGTGAGTTGGCTAGTGACACCAGCCCGAGAACGTTTGGGCTCACGGCTCACGGATCATCCGAGGTGGGAGGAGGAGTGAAACCCAGAAGCAATGAGAAAAGTAACTGAAAGCTTTACTTACAAAACTTGCAGGGTGGACAACTTGGAGAAAAATATGTACAGGAGTACACAGGAACACGACAGGTTATATACAGAGGTGGGTAAAGATGGTGACTAATGGTGATGGCAGCTACCAAGGCAAGCATCAGCGTATGCAGCTAGCTATAGCCGCACTACAGCAGCGTACTCGTTATTCGTGTTATTTGTGTAATTCGTGAAATAGCAGAGCTCTCGGATGGTCCAAGGCAAGCTCTTGCTATCCGGCCTAGGGGTCCGCTTGAGCCCAGGGCAGGTGATCAGTCTGTCCTGGTGTTCGCGGCTTGATGAACCACGCGCTGTGTTGCACAGTCCCTTATATACTCTTCCTAGCCAATCAGGAGTCCCTTCTCACCAAAAATTCTGGAAGGCCTGGACATCCTGGACCTGCCAGTCATGCCTCAGAGATGGATAAAATTGGTCTAGCCAGAATGATCAAGCGCCGCTTGCATGACTAGGTAACTGTGGATGGAATGTGCCATAATCACGTCATCAGTCACCATGTACATAACATTAATATCACAGTATAATATCAAACAGTAAAAGGGAATGCAATAATAGGTGAAGGCATTTCTCTAAGCACACTGTTGTTTAAATGAAAGTTAGGCCAAAGTCATTACTTCTTGTTTTTGGAATGTTCCTAGTAACCCCAGCAAAAACCAAGCCTCCCCAAGCTGAACATTTTTAAACATGTTTTTTTCTTGTGGAAAAATTGAAGTAAAGTCAATATAAAGCCTTCACTTTAGTTTGATGCTTGAACTATATATATAGAATGTCCTAGTGACTGTTTTTTCAGTAGTTCCAAAGTTGTGATGAGAAATTAACAAAAACTCAAAGGAACTTGCTAAGACATTTCTAGTGCTTTAATGCCTATTGGAGAATTATTTACCCACTTACAAACAATAAAACAAAATTGGCTTCTTTAACCTATCTCTGCTAGACTTCTTCAATTTCAGCTTCATCAAATTTGCATACATTATTTTATCGTTTTTATACAGCAGCCAAATGGCAGCCCTGTGCAAGTCAAACTGAGAACCTTTTATTATATTACAATTTAATTTCTTATTCACTATGCCAGCTAAATTATATTTTTGAACAAAACTGTCAACTATTCTCTCAATTGACCTGAGTGTTGCATTTTAATGATCCAAGTTAAAAACAGCTGGAAGCCATTGTTTTAAACATAACCTTAACTTTGTTTTCAGCTGCTAACTAAAGAAGATTGAAGATCACAGGCAATAACAATATACTGACATGCACACCCTGAAGACATAGAGCCTAGGAAGCCAAGTGAGTTTTCTTTTATCTTGAGATTTGCTTCAGGAAGGAGAAGCTCAAATGTACATTTAGGATGCTGTGAGCTGATAGCTGAGATCAGCTAGGAAAGCCAACATGACTCCAAGTTGGGGAAGCTAGAAAATATGGCATTATCAAGAGGGATCCTTTCACATTGATTCTCTGATGGAATGAAGGCCTGGATCCAGATGAGCATGGCCTTGTGTTATATGGCTCTGCAAACATGTTTGTTCAGCTGTTCTCCATGCTGCAAAGAAGTAGCATGGGGTTTTTGACCCCTGGATATCCAAGGCTCAAAAAAAACCCATGCAAAAAAGGTGAAACAGTGCATATGGGGGCAGTGCATGCTGCTCAAAACTGGAGCCTGACTAGCTGGAGCCATGCTCCAACTGCCGGCCAGGCTCCAAGTGGCAGAATCACCACTGTTGCAGTCCTAGGAAGCCCCCAGGCCCCGAGGTAGGGCTGCTGGGGCCAGCACAGTGTTGGCCCCAGACTCCCCTACCCCACCCAGAGTAACCTGCTGTGTGTCAGAGAGTGTGTGGCATGGGCATTCCCTGGGGACAACAAGGTGTGGCACAAGGTGTCTCTATGTTAGTTGTCCCCAGGGAACCAAAAATCCATGCTTGTGTAGACATGGTCAAAAAGTCCAAGTGTGTTAACCCTGAAGGCTCCTTACATATTATATCTAATGAGGCTGTTGATTATACCTGTAGCACAAAAATCAGGATGTTGAATTTGTTGTATTTTTACATTCCTGTAATTTGATTATGGTAACCTGGACTCCTGAATAATTGTGGTTTGATGAGGACATCAGCACTGACTAATAAATATCTAGCTGTCTTTTTGTGTTAGCAGTGGACTAGCAGGCAACTACGACTCTACTGGGCCAAAGAGCTGCCTTAGCTCCTGAAACTATTTTGTTTGGTGAGCAAACAAGACCCCCCCACTACCTAAGTCCTACTCTCTCTTCTGCTATCACTACATATCCCAAATACAGTTCTATATCCAAAAGTAAATGTGATATTGTAATCCTTAAATACCTCCGTCTTCTTTAGCCTTCTGAATCCTGAGTCTCACTGATAGTTTTACTGCTGAAGCAGCTGCTATTGGTATACATTTAAAACCCACACACATTTGTTCTCCATATTGCAGGGCGTGTGCCTTTAGCTGTTGTTTATAGTGTCTGCCTCCCCATATTTATCTTTTTTTCCCCTTTTTCTCCTCTGGCGTGGTGCTTTAAGGAGAAAAAAAAATGCAGTCCGGCCATGTGGGCAACATGGCCCCTGTTGCTCAGGCCATGTTCTCTGCACATAACAATCTGGGGCCATGTATCTGAGTAAGATATGTAAAAATCCTCTGGCCTGATTGGCTAAGGGAAGCAGAAAATTATTCAGGCAGATTGGTTAAGAAAAAGGCTGAAGCATGGTACTCCCTGATTGGACAAGGCTTGAGGTTATGCCAGGTATATAAGAACAAGTCAAGTAAGGCTCTCTTTTTCTTCTGGGGTTTGTAAGAGCTGCAAATATGAATTGGGAGCCAGAGAAACTACTCCTGAAGAAGAGACCCCCTCCCCACAACTTTGCTGGAGAGGTGAGCTAAAGCTACATGAAGGAAAAGACAGCCTCAGGTACAGGGAAAGAGTTGATATCAGAGTTTACAGGCAATCAAGACTCATAGTAGAGCTGATATCTTTTCTAAGACCAACAATATTTTTGCAAAAAAAATATATATTTTACTGCAAGCATTTGGGAATGAACACACATTGGAGATCTCGGAGTTTGAAACCACTATTCTTTTCCTCTTTTTTCCCTTTTTCTCCCTGTGTTTTGAGCGGGATGATACTGTGGAGGTATTAATCCCTGGAGCAAATTGACCAGGAATGGAGTCCTGGAAGCTTTGGCCAGACTTAAGGCCCTGAGTGGGACAATACCATGGGGGTATTAATCCCTGGAGCAGACTGAGCAGGCATGGGGTCCGGGAAGTTATTGGCCACATAGACCTGCCTCCTGTGTTGCTTTGTAATTGATGCATCTCAGCACAGTAGTGCAGCTGAGACTGGATGTCTAGGGCCCCTTTTGCTGTTTCACAACTGTTGTGTCTCAGCATAGCTGTCTGGCTGAGCCCCAGCTGGTAGATTTGGGCCAGGGTAGAGCTTGGCATGGTTTAAACCAGGATGAGACCTGGCATTTGGTATTATTAATCCAGGTCTCCACACGGTATAGTTCTGACCACTATTCCAAGTTCTTTTACAGTTTTTTGCCCCATCAGAACTGGGATTAGGATTAGAAATTTTGGGGTGTAGTATGCTCATGAAAGTTAACCCCTCAAAGCAACCATGTAGAAGTGGAGATTGATGCTCTACCACTTCTCCAAGAGCAGCAGGGCCCCTTTCAACACAGAAGGACCCACACTCCTGAGCAGTTCCCTATGGCACAGTGAACCCAAGGAGCAGCTCATAGGATTCTCCAGTGTGGGCCTCCTCTCCAGCCCCTTACGGAAGGGCAGATCCCCAAAAATACCCTTTGGGGAGCCCCCAAATCCCAGACTGCCTGAGCATAGGTGAAGAGTCTTCAAGAGGGTATAACCTATGGAATGTGCCTTGAAGTTTCTAGCATTTTAAACTGTATTTTGTATTTTCTTTGGGAGGGTTGCCTTTATAATTTGTAATAAAGCTGCCTTTTTGTATTTATATAGCTTGTAAGGAGGGGGTTTTCTTTATGTGGGACACCCCAGCAAATTTAGTGTCCCCAGGTTTCTGGGTGGGGGCTTGAGCCACTGGTATGATTTAATGGGTACCCTGCAGTGTGAACCTGGCCCTTCTTGCTGCCAACCAGTGCCTGGCAGAAGGGTTACATACATGTTTCTAGAAGTATACAATCTTCCTCAAATAACTCCCCAAAATAAATTTTTATATAATGCAAAATGAGCAAACTTCTACCATATTTATAAAATGCAAATTTTAAGACACATTTTCATCAGTTAAATATTAGAACAGAATCACACACCTTGATACTTGCATAGAAAAAGATGATAGGGACAAAAAGGGAAACATTTTCTTTGGTGTCAACCATTTTTTTTAATAGGTGAAATATAGCATGAGAAAATGTCAACGTCCTACACATGTCCTTTAGTTTAATTAATTTTTAATCTTTATGGTAAACTAAATCCAATGATATTTCCTCTGATGTCAGAGCATTTCCTCCTTCACATCATTTATGTGTGAGGAAATTCTTCCTCTTCATCTCACACATTTCTTGGATTTCTTTATGACATCTGCTATCTGACTCTGGCTATTTATTAACCAACTGTGTTTTTATTGTACAATATTTATATAAGCAGTATCTAGTGCTAATTATCCTATCACTTTTTTTGCATCTTCCTCTTTCTTTCACACTTACAGAATAAGACATTGACAAATCAGCTCATGAGGGAAAAAGCTGTTAATACACAAATTCACTGTGACTGCAGAAAGTCACACATTTTAAGACATTTCTAAATGGTGGTTTTCTTGCCAGTTAATACTGTAATTTTCAATTGACCATCCATCAATGATTCTCCCCTCTCCCCCCATGGAAAATAAAATACTAAAAGTGAACTTTTATTATTAATAGTAAAGAATTGTGATTCACATTAGTAAAATTCAATTTGCAGCTCTTTATAGAGGTTTAAGTGAAGATCAGAACCACTGATAGGAGACAGACAACAGTGCATCCAAATGTGCAAAATGACTTTCTGTCTATTATGTCAGGCAAATGTTCATAGCCTTCACATTATGTGTCAAATAGGTGCAAATAGTTTAACGTTAAGAAAGCTACTTAAAAGCTGACTCCCATAATTGGAGAAGTCATCAGCAAGAAAGTTTATTTTTCACCCAGTCTGTGTTCAATAGACACAGTCTGTGAAATATATAAACCCAGTCTGTGTTCACCCAGTCCGTGAAATATATAAGCACATTTTCATTGGGCTCTTAGTGAATCTGACTTTTTCCTCAACTCCCAGATTGAACAGTAATCCACACACACGTTGTTAGTTTCTGATGTAGATGTTTTCTTACACCTTGGATTTTCCATAAAGTTTTGAAGTAATTTAAACTTAAATGATTTAAGAATCAAGAGGAGGCTGGCAAATGTTTGTTTAGTCTATGCTTTGCAAATGCATTAATTATTTTTCTGATGACTTTAGCAGTCATCTTTTGCTCTTTTGTGTGCATAGCTAGGAGCGGGAGAAGATGTTTGCTGTGAAAGTGAAAGAAATAGAGGCAAGAAGTGTTTGCTTTTCCTAAATTCAGACATATCTTTTAGATGATATAGACAGCAGGATTGTGGAGTTTTCACTTTAGATTTTCTGCTTTAGGGTGAGCCACTCAGTGGGTTCTTAATTTGTAAGTTTCTTCAGCTTTATTTTTTGTTGCTTTTTATGAATGCCTTTGAAGCCCAAGAAAAGAACAGAAGAGATATAGGAGAGACAGAAATGCAGGACTGGGTGGGACAATCTGAATTACTGAATTTTATCCCCTGCCATATAATTTCTTTTGTCAACTGATCAAGCTCCATTTTAAAATTAGTTAGGTTTCTAATACCGGTTGCTTTCAGAACCATGTTTAAGAATCTCATCTCATTGATCATTAACAAACTTCTTAAAATGTCCAGCCTAAATTTATTCATGTTCATTTATATCTACTTGTTCTTGTGCCAATACTGTCCTTTAAATAGCTCTTCTCACTCCCTGAAGTATTTAGAAAACACAATCATATCTTCTATCATAATTTTTATTGTTTGGCTAAACAAGACAAGTTCTTTCAGGGCCTAAATGCACAGCCTCAGTCCAAAACCTGGGAGCACTGCCAAGAAGCATGTTGGCCTCCCTTGCTATACTTGTCAAGTCTCACAAATGATGCAATATAACCACCTTACATTAATCCTGACTGTGTGCCCCTCTCCCACTCTTAGGCTCTGTGACTTGAGCATGCTTATGTAAATGTGCTCAGGGTTGTTGTAAGGTAGCTACATTGTCTCATTTCAGAGATTTGTTGCAGATTAAGTGGGAACATGTGAATGGGGCCTGACTTGCTTCTTCATGATCCCAGGCTTGGCAGAGAGGCAATTTAGAAACCAGTCTCCACTTATATGATGGGTTGCCATCTCCCTGATGATCCCTGTGACCCTTCTCTGAACCTTATCTAGTTTGAATTATTTTTTCTTAAAAAAAGATGACTGTAATTGTGTACAGTATGAGAGCTCTCACCAAATGAGGGATTAGCTAACCTCTACTCTACTTATCAACATCTTCTCTTTACTTTCTCCTCCATTTCTAATAATAGAGGAAACGTATGCATAAGTATGTCAGATTTCTTATTCTATTTAATATCTCTAAGGTTAAGAACTAGGAAGAGAAGATGATGTCTACTATGGCAGCAATATAGGAGAACTGCAGAGCAGAAGAAACATTGAAGCATGTTGATGTAGTATAAAATGGAAAAGGCAAGATGTCTATTGGGAATGAAGACAAAGGAATAGAAATTACCCACATGACTTGATTTAACACAAGGAAGCTGATGTGCAGAAGCAGCAACCACATGATCTTGACAAAGTGGGGATCTGAGCCCAGTGGCAAGGAAGAACCCTAAACCAGTGGTTCTCAACTTTTTTTGTGTCAGGAACCATTTGTAAACATTAATGGCCAGTCCTGACTCAGTGCCCCTCACTCCTGACCCTCTACCCTCTGCCCCCCCAGGGTCCAGCCCCCAGGTATGTGGGGAAGAGGGACCCCCCAAGCAGCCCATCTTACAAAGGAACTTTGCCAGTCTGCAAGAGGTAAGCCACGGTTTTCCACATTTTTCTCCTTTAAAGGAGAATCCATTCTTAAAGATTGTTCGTGATCCTTTCATATATTCTTGCAACCCACTTTTCGGTCATGACCCATGGATTGAGAAATGGTACCCTGGACCACAGGAGACCTCCATCTTGCTACTGCCTTCTTCCATCTTTACAGATGTTGAGATCCTGACATCATCTTCTACCTTATCCTCCACTGAAGATTTGGGGTTTGGACCGTAGATTGTCTGAAACCTCCTCTCAGGCCTTTTTACACTGGGTTACCCTGCCGGAGTGTGAGCCTTTTGGCAACATATGTCTGAGGATCACTGGAACACACAAGCCTCTCCATCACTACAAGGTCTAGGCCCATGGAGAGGTGACATGTGCATCAACTGTAAAGAATGGGTAACTGCACAATAGCACCACATAGAGCTATAAAACAAAACAACCAACAGTCCTATCAAATACAATTTATTTGGTATCTGATGTGGTAAAATCTATTGATAGGTCAAATCCCTAAATTTCCTCTAGGAATTTTGACATATCCCTGAGGATCAATGCACTTTAGATTTATAAAACAATAACCAAAAAAAAAAAAAGGCGTTGTTAATGTCTTCACAGATGTTGTCTAGCTAATTCTTTAGAGTTTAAATACAGATGATCTGTCTTACATGCTAAGGATAATTGATTTGATGGTTGAGTGACTTTAGTACTCAGGTTATGCAGGTACAAAGGGCATCAGGCTGTAATTCTCACAAATTAAAGTGGCACAAATAAGATTTATGTGCTGGTAACTCAGGGTGACCATGATACTTTAAGGATGATCCTGGTAAATGCTATTTGGAACAAGAAAAGAAATTAAGAGAAACAACTTTCCTGTCTGGTTTCTGTGCAAATATGTGTCTACAAAGACTTTAACAAATCTGATTTAGTCACAGTTTGACTAGCTCATTATATTTGCTTCACTACCGACTTTTGATTTACATAAATGTTCACTACAATTTTAATTGCATTTTCCTTCATGTTACATTTTACTGCTACAATCTATGACTGTAATTGAAAGGAACTTAATTTTTAATCAGGGAGGTTTTATGTAAAAAATATGTATCATTTTAATGGGACAAAAATTTACTATGTTGGATACAGCTACTGACATGAAAATACAGAGATGAAACCGCAGGATATAAGTCTGATATTAATCTGATATTTATATATATAATGTTTCCTTGGTTTTGTAAAAAAAAATGCAGAAAAAATATTTTACCCTAAACTATTAAATTGAAAATTAAATGAGTGTTCTTTTATTTCACATTATATCAATAACAACAATATTTAAATTAGCTCCTACAGCCTCTAGGCTGGATTATTTAAAGGGACAATCCTGCAAAATCATCCAACCTCCTGAACTTGCAGAGGACTTGGCAATTCTACTGATACAATACAAAAACTGATATAGCCTCTGGGATGAATAGCAAACCAGAAAGTATGGCGCATATGGTCTCATGCAACATTTGTTCAAATAATAGTGATATTCCATTGGTTCAGTTATTACCGGTTTAGTGTTGCAAAGTAACTAAAGCCCCAAATATTTCATGACAGAGCAAACTGCATGACTTTTAACATGGGTTTTGCCTCACTTTCTATTCATTATCTCGCCAAATGATTAGCATTTTGAAGCTGCTCTCCATTCTGTGGTGCTTTAGGTACCAGGGGATTTGCTCTACATGTCTGTGCTTCTGTATTTACAAGGAAAATATTTTTGCCCCTTTGTTTACATTTAGCATGTCATCTTGGAAAGACAGTGTGACTTATAAATGTTTGCCTATTTAATTGCTTTCTGCATTAGTCCAAGTTAGTTCAACATAAGGGGTCAGCTACAGCTCTTCTGTGGTTTTCTTTATAATTATAATAATCTTTTCATTCATACCACATTTGCAATAGACAGTCTTTCAGATAATCTATGATCAAATAAATCCATTTTAAAAAAATCCTCATGAAATAACTACACATACTCCTTGAAAGTTTTCATCTGGGCGAAATAAACTGTATGTGACCATTTATATATATACTTTCTCACTTAAAATGTGAGTACCAAGCCAAAAAGGAATAACAACAAAGGCATTTAGCAATAGGGATAACACAAAGGGTAGAATTTGAAGTCTTTTAAAATCTTTTTGAGATACTCATTTTAATTTGTAATCGTTTATATTATTGAACTGACTGTGTCGTAAACTGACTGGAATACTTCAGCCAAAGGGAAGGGGCTATAGGAGGAAATAAAAGTACTGGCCCCAAAAAAGGAGCACAAGCAAAAAAAAATAATGAATGAATAAATGCTTAACCAGACCCAGTCATTCAAAAGCCCTAGCAGGGCCCATATCTGCCTCCCTACTGAACCCAGGCCCACTACTGAGAAACAGGCCCCATGCACTCTATCTTGCTAGCCATCTGTACTGCACAAATACTAGTCTTGGACATGCATAAGTGAAGGCAAGGAGCATGCAGAATCTGTTTCTCTCGGGCAGTCCTTAGCTCAGTTGGGAGGCAGTATAGTGTGGCCTAGATGTTTGATGTTTAATAAAAGTCTTAGAAGAACCTTTCTGCATTTATGCGGATCAGCATCAGACCTTCTGTAACTCACTAAGATCCCTTGATAGCTCTCACCTAGTCTAGTATTATATGGGGGAAATTGAGTTTCACTTTAAAAGCTATGAAGCAAGTTCTCATCTAATCAGAGATGAGTTGTATTCCCCATGTAGAAAGGAAAAAAAAATATGAGAGGAATCAAGATTCCCTAGTGCCTGCTCTCAGCAAACTGAGGAAATTAATAGCATGTCATACCACCTTCTGTTCAGTACTCTACAGGAAGATGAAAAATCGCCCATATAAATAGGCTGACTTTCTTTTAAACATTCTGGGATTCTTGAGTCCACAGTTAGAATTGGTCAGTTTTAGTGTTGGATACTGAGCACCCAAACCTTCAGGTTTTTGGATGTCAGATAATATAGGTACTCGTGAATGTAGTAGGAATACTGATTATTATCTATTCCCTGCAGGCTAGTATGTAACAAAGAGCATAGAAGATTTAATAATCAAAGGTGATTTGAGGTTAGACCAGGGAAATAAAGCTGTTGTTGGACTTCTTCTATAAGGTCCAGCCTTTCAAGTCTTCAAAAAGCTGTGTTAGGGCACATTCTCTGACCTACTCTGCTCTATTTGCAATGCTCAGTCAGAACAAAGTATCAAAAATCATTTCAAATTCACTACCCCTATGTGGGTCAGTTCTTACTGGCTATACAGCCAGCAGCATATATGGCTCCTACACCTTTAGCAACCCCTGGTACATGTAGTATATCAGGGAGCTGAGTCATGTTCAGAGCAAGGTGGAAAGTGGCTGGTATTCACTGTACTTCAGCTATCTCTACGTGGCATATAGTCTTATGAAAACTCTGTCCTGCAAAGGTTTGAGCCAGAGGCAATAAAATGAATAAAGAATGATAGCTCAGCCCTGACATAAACTTGCTGTGTGACCTGGGGCAGTCATTTAATTGCTCTCAGTTTATCAGTTACATATCTGTAAAATGGAGATAACAGTACTTTTTCCATCCCACAAGTCTGTTTGTAGGTTAATTTATTGTTCCTAAGGTTATTAGATAGTTTTTACCTTTAGGCTTCTGTTCTGAGATTGATAATAAGGATACCAACTGCAAAAGTGCTTTTGTGATCTGTAAACCGATCTACAAAGATTTAAGTAAAGCATAGTGATTCACGTTCATCCATTCAACAGCGCTGACATTTTCTTTTTCGTTTTTTAATCTGACAGGCTTCTAGGAAAAATGTTCCTGTATGTTTTTAATTTGTGCACATGTAGTTTGTTTATCATTGCACATACGTTTTCATTAGCAAGTAAAGAAAAAAAAAGATAGCATTCATAACTAACATACACTCACACCAGATCTGTCAGTACATTTGTGATTGTGTCATAGATAAACTTTAAGGCAAGGTACAGACAAGGAACCTGAGATTGAATCCTCATGGAATAGATAGGTAGTGAACAGAACACACGTTCACCCTTTGGTCAGGGGCCAAATGTTACACTAGGCTCCAAGGCTCCATCATTTTTAAACCAGTTGATGTGTGCCAAACTTCTGTTCCGTTATGAGCATAGACCAGTTTTTGATCACTTATACTGGTAAAAGTGAATGTCTGTACCTGACCTAAAGAAAGTGAGAGTGTGATAATTAGGGACCTACCAAATTCATGGTAGAAGTGGGATGTGCTGTGGTTCTTTTAATCTTGCAGGTACTCCTGTGCTGTCCCACCCCAAACCCCTGCTGATTGATGGAGAGGCTGTACTTGTGGCTTGCTCCTGATAAGCAGGGAGGCAAAAACTGTGGTTTTAAATATGGCACCATTTTTGCCTCCTGCTGCTGATTGTCTGAGAGGTCCTGGATGGCCCTGCTATTTGCTGCTGACTGGTGGGGAGGTAAAAATTACACCATATTTGAAACTATGGTTTTAGCTTCCCTGCTGATCAGGAAGCAGCAGTCTGAGGTTCCCTGCTTATCAGCAATCATGGGTGGCAGGGAAGAAGCAAGGTACTTGCAGGGAAACATGCAGGATTAAAGGAGCCACCAAACACTCTTCTTCCACTGTGAATTCAGTAGATTCCTAGTAGTAATGTCTGAATCTCAATTGTAAATAAACTTTCTTAATTTGGAAGTACTTACCCTCTTGCATGTCTTTTCACTGATTCAAAGAATAGGTTTTTAAATCACATAAGGTCATATGCATAATAATAAAAGGTTTTACTTCAGTGTTGTTTCCCATACCAGTGCTCTTGTCTGTTGTCTTCACAAGATATTTAGTACGCTTATTTCTAATTTTTTTGACTATACCCTTTAAATATTACTTTTGTGTTCATGATGTTGGAGGATCAAAAATGTTTGGTTAACCATCAAAGGAATCTAGATCCTCTTTATTTTATAGACAACTTTTTAATACACACTGGAAGTATCAGCCACCATCAGAACAAGGTTTCTATACATAGAGGGAAAATTAAAATGCTGTAAAATATATAGATGTTTTAGATGCAATTCATTACTATATTGTTAAGCAAGTTTCTTGTTGTTCTAATAATGATCTAGGTAGAGGCATGACAGAATTGGTTTCTGACAGCTGGTCCCTACATACTTCCTGTAAACAGAGACAGGAGCAGCATCTCTCACATTCTCCCTGAAAAGAGTTCTTTCACAGCTTTACGCAAATAGCCTGACCCTCTAGCTGCTGCACATTCTTCAAACAGACACTTACCTTCAAAACTGACAGCAAGCAATAATGTGACAAACGAGCATGCAGTCTGCACATGTGCAACATACTTACCTAGAATATTCGGGTATGATCAAATTAAAATGACCTTTGTGACAAGGACAGTATAATCAAAAGAGCCAGAATAAAAGAAGCTAGGAGTGGGAGAGAGGGCAGCAAACAATATTGGTGGGTCCTATATTCTAATTTAGTGGTCTTTTAGGTTAGGCCATCTTTTAATCATTCTGTTTGCTTATGTTCATTATGTGTCTTTTTCTTGTGTAGTCTAATTGTCTTCACCGAATGAATGCTAAAACATATTTAATGATGCTCAACATGGGGTGCAAAAAAAGAAAGCGAAAAAAGCATCTGATATTCTAGTATGATTAGTTTGTAGGTAAGCGATATAAAACTTTAATGAATATTGATATTGGAATTAAAGATGCTTTGCTTAGTGTTTGTTTTAGCATGCCGTAAAGTTTAGTCTTGCTTAGTAATTGATTTTTTTTAAAGTAGGAAGATAAATTGTGCCCCTCTTATATGTTTTTATTGATGAGAGAATAATGCATGAAAAGTTTAATCAAATCATTTCAACTGTCTTTGCATAACAGGTAGTGTATAAATGAATTGTCTTCTGTACACTCCCATTTATGAATACAACAAACACTCTAAGAGAGCTTTATGGTCTTTTAATTGCAGCAATCAGATTTAAGACAGCACCATAGGGTACTTTTTCAATCCATCTTGAAAGACTTTTGGCAAGATATCTTTGAATAAAAAAGAAATCATTATGATCTCAAGCTGGGATCAAAGCCACCAATTGGTACAGACATCAATTGAACTTAGTTTAACATATAGTTACGTGTAAAAAAAAAAGGGGGGGAATTGAATGACACATCTTTCCCCTATTACCAGTCCTTCAAATAATTGTGTAATTCAGTGAGACCATCCTTATACATTTCTCTTTGTCCTTTAATTTTCAAAATCAAATTTTGGCCCTAAATATGAAAGATAATATGCTATATAATATATTTCTATAGCTAATATGTGGTTCCACTAGATTTGCCATTATGACTGAGATAAAGTGGAAGATGTTGAGATGTCTGAATTGTATTTGAAAAATCCCTGTGGGCCTGCTTCAATACTGAAGGGTCATATGAAAGTATGCAAGCCTACTTCGCTTGAATGGTTTAATACAGTTGATTGTACATATAAGTTAACTTTATATATAGATACACTTAAGAATCCAGTTACACAAATACTTGTATATACACCCAGATGCCTGAACATTTGAAAATCAAATCCTCAACCTCTCTGGGATTTATGTTCTCCATTTGAGAAAAGGAAATATGTTGTAGAGTTCAATTTACTAGTATTTGTACAGTGAAAGCCAAACAATATTGTATTTTTATAACAGTACAAGGTTTTATGAAATATTATAGATCCATGAAATGGGAAACTACATAAAAATTCAGGTACATTTAACTTTGGCAAAAGAGTTGCATTTTTACTAGCATTCAGCGTAACATGCTTTAGGATCCTTGGGTAGAAAGTTGTATAAATGCAATGAAAAATTATTAGGAGCCTGTTCCAAGAAATATTTAACAGATAATTAATCTCTGACTTACTTTCCATAGTGCAAAACAAATGTGTGACCCTTTAAGAAACATGGGGGAATTATATTTGTTTTGTGAACGTTGACCCACTGACATTCTAAAGCAGTGTGATATTTACTGATATTGTTAACCTCCAGTACATGAAATGTGTAATACTGCAACTTCTTAATTAGGAACAGACATTCAAAAAGTCCAAGGTGGAATCAAGGTTACTCAGTTTTCTGTAAGTGGCATAGTTTAGATAGGTAGTGAATTGAACACACGGGGTGGGTGAACCAAATCTTGTACTAGATTCTACCATTTTTAAACCAGTCTGTGTGCTGAACTTCTGTTACGGGTATAGACCACATTCCAGTCCCATATACAAGTCAAAGTATAATATCTGTATTTGACCCTGAACCCTAAAGCCTATGTACATCTCTCTTGTTCTACACTTATTCCATTTCCCCTTGATATAATTATTCTCACTCTTCCTATTGTTTCCTCTGCCCAATTCAAGCTGTATTCTAGCACTCTCTTTCACATTTTCCTTCACTCCAGGGGACCACCTTTCGTCCCAGACAGAGAAATGAGAAAGAGTATCTTTCTCACTTTCTTTGCACCTAGATAAAATAGAAGCAGTGAAGGCATGAAGAGTATAGCACACAGTAGAGGCAAACGTCTTCTGAAGAAAGATGAATTAAGGCAAAGCTTATATTTCCAGAATAGCCAGTAAGAAGAATTCAAATATCAAGGATAAAAATTCCCAAACCATGGGATTTGTATAAAAATCATTCACTATTTTTAACAGTATACATTTACTTTGCTTTTTAAGTTCTGGAACAATGGAGTGGGTCCCCACGTGCAGGGGCTTGCACTTGTAGAGGCACAAATAGCAGCAGCACACATTGTGCAAGTGCTTTGTGTCCTATTGCATGCCCCTGTATGTTCCCTTTGGTGTACAGCAAATTGTCCTGGGCAGCAGTAGGGGCAGCTGGGGCCAGGACCTGTTCTGGCCTCAGCAGGATAACATGATATTCTGGTACAGAAGAGGCTCAGACCCAGCATCACTGAACCTGGTTGGTAGCTAGAGCATTGTTTGAGATGTCCAAACCTCCATTGCATCCAGCTCATGCTACCGATCCATGCTCTGCACTATTTTTTTCCCCAGGAGGTATTGTTTGCTACCAGAATCCCAGTATTAAATTTTGCCACCGTGCTGTATGTTTTCATATTCCCCATGTACAGTTTGTGGCACCACAAAGCAGTTGGTGGCACCACATACTGGATGCCCCTGAATGTGGGGATCCACTCATAGAGTGCACTTAAATTGTGCTTCTATGCTAGTCTCTGCACCCATTAGGATAAGTTTAGAAGTTATAAATAAAAAGTAAATGTGAGAACACTGAGATGTTGCCATGGTTCACTCATTAAATACATTGACTTATTCACAGCTATTATTATTATTATAATGAGATAATAAATGTTTCTAACACAACTAACTAGATACAGTGTGCATTGGACTAATTTATGTTTAATGTTTTTAGTTTCTGTAGCAGTGTCATAGGCAGTTTATTTTGAAGTGTGACTGGCACTTTACAGCAAACTCAGTCATAGTTGGATTATTTCTTTTCTTTTCTTTTCTTATTATTTGGTGTGTGCATGTGTGAAAGAAAAGGAAGCTGATAATAATAACATTAATAATAATGCAGCAGACTTACCTTACCTACTTCAGATGAGTCCTGGGCTCGAGATTCTGCAATTCCAATTGGTGGAGCCCATCTGTCAATCAGAAGCATGCTAGAGTAAGCAGTGCTATGCCTTTTCCCCAAAGGGAGGGGGCAAGGAGAGGTCTGAACCTAGTATGAGACTGCCCCCTGCCAGGTCTGGAAAACTTTGCAGGTAGAGCCCCAGAAGCATATAAAAGGAGAGCATTCTCAGGATGCTGGAGGGAGAGACACGGTAAGGGACGGTGAGGGGAGAGGAGCTCCAGAAACAACTGTCCTTGAGACCCATCCTGAGCCTAAACAGTGCATGGATTGGTGCATGGTGCTCAGGCTCTGGGAGCCATTCAAGGAAACTTGAGCCTGAAAACCTGGCAAGCAAATGGGTAGGCGGTACATGGATTGGCACATAGAGAGCTGGCCCTGGGAACAGCTTGAGACTGCTCAAGTTAGCCCTGGCTCTAGGCTGAGTAACCCAAGCTCTGCAATGTGGCTCCACATTAAACTAAAAGAGCCCCAGTGCCCAGAGCAGAGCCCAGGAAAGGGAAGAACCCCTGGTGTGAGGCTGGGGAACTGGAGTCAGTTAGGGCTCAGCTCCAGTGGAAGTGCACCAGATGCCCAGTGGGGGACACCAGGCCATTGAGAGGAGCAGGAGGCACCAGAGAGAGAACCAGGACTCCACCAGGCGACAAGCCTTGCAGGACTGGCCACCAGGGGACAAGACTTGGCTGCTTCAGAGAGGGAGCTTGAGTTGCTGGGGATGCAGGTCCTCCAAAGGAGGTGGGCTTGGGAGAGGAGGGTCCACAGCCTCCACCCTCCTCCATTGTGGGAGGGGGCATGTCCACATCCCGGGGCCCTAAAGGGGAAGGACTCCAGGGAACAGCCTGTGGGGTGCTGAGTGCACCCCTATATTTTGTTATTGTTGTTTCATGCTGTAGATGTTAATATAGTTATGGATACTCCTTAAGGGTGTATTTGTCTTCATTGCCTATCTGTGTTTATTGTCTATTATCAGAGCCTACCTGTATGGTTGCCTGTGTACGTCTATGATATTGCTACCTCAACTTACCTGGGTTTATCTATGATGATGTTCATATGTGTTTATTGTATTGATGCCTTGACTTACCTGTTCCAAAGTGTTAATGCTTATTCTGCAAGGGGGTTAATTATTGAATATGCTGTGAATCATCCAGTTTATGTTTTTGCAGTCCCTTGAAGTGGTGCAATGTGTTGATTGCAGGTTATTTTATAAGGTGTCACATACTAAGTTTACTGAAAATATTTAATGTTTCTTTTAAATATTTATTTATTGTAGCAATAAATTTGTATATACTTGAATGCTTTGTCTCGGCCTGGCTTTGTAGAAAGGAGAGGGAACTGTTCCCAGGTGGCAGACCCCTCTCTCATCACTCTTGCTTGACCACCATCCCTTCTGCTGGAGGACAGGGCACATGCCTGGGTGAACCTGGGCTACAGTAGAATCATAGAACCATAGGGCTGAAAGGGACCCTGATGGATCATTGAGTCCAGCCCCCTGCATGAGCAGGAAAGACAACCCCAGCCAGGAGACCATCTAGTCTTTTTTTGAAGACCTCTAGGGTAGATAATTGCACCACCTCTGGAGGGAGCTTGTTCCATAGTCTGGGCACCCTAGTTGTAAAGAATTTTTTCCTAATGTTTAGCCTGAAACTATCTTCCAGGAATTTGTGACTGTTGTTTTTAGTTTTCCCACAGGGCGCCCTGGTGAACAGTTGTTCACCGAGCCCCCAGTGTATGCCTCTGATAGTGGTAAGCCTCAATCAGGTCCCCTCTCAGCTTCCTTTTCTTTAGGCTGATGAGTCTGAGATCCCTCAGCCTCTCCTCATGTGGCTTTCCATGCAAGTCCTTGATCATGTGGGTGGCCCTTCTCTGGACCCACTTGAGCTTTAGCACATCCTTGTTGAAGTGTAATGCCTAGAACTGTGGCTGCACCAATACTCCTGCTGCAGTAGCACCAATGTTGAGTAAAGTGGGAGAATCACTTCTTTAGATTTACTGGAGATGCCTGAATTGATGCATGCCAGAGTTTTATTGGCCCTAGCAGCTACTGTGTTGCATTGCCAGCCCAAATTCATGCTGGTGTCTATTGTTACTCCCAGATCCATTTTATTTGTAGTGCCGGTCAGGTTAGTGATGCCCAGCTTGTAGGTATGCTGGGGGTTCTTCCTTCCCAGATGCAGACTTTCCATTTCTCTATGTTAAACGTCATCTGGTTCCATTCTGCCCAACATGCCAGCCAGTCTAGGTCTGCTTATATGTGCAGCCTATCTACAGGTGTGTCTGCACAACCCCATATCTTGGTGTCATCTGTGAACTTGGCCAACGGGCTTTTCAACCCCTTATCTAGGTCATTGATGAAGGCATCAAACAGCACTGGACCAAGTACCAACCCCTGCGGTACACTGCTGCCCACATCTAGCCAGGACAACACTGATCTATTCATTTAGACTCTCTGTGTCCTATTCTGCAACTAATTTTGCACTCACTTGATGGTCCCACACTTGAGCCCGATATCTTCCAGTTTTCTGATCAGTACCTCATAGGATACCAGGTCAAAGGCTTTCTGTAAGTCAAGGTAGATGATGTCAACAGCTTTTTTTTCATCCAGGTGATGAGTCACCTTATAGAAAGAAATGAGGTTGGTCAGACAAGGCCTGCCCACAACAAAGCCATGCTGGCTGTTATTCAGTATCATGCCTTATGTGAGTTTGTCACATAAAGCCTCTTTGGTGAATGTTTCTAGGATTTTCCCTGGAATAGAAGTTAAGATAATTGCCCTGTAGTTTCCCAAGTCTTCATGCTTCCCCTTCTTGAAGATGGGCACAACATTGGCCCTCTTCCAGTCCTCTGGAATTTCTCCAAAGGCCCATGACTTTTTAAAGACCTTTGCCAAGGGCTCTGCAATTACTTTGGCCAACTCTTGCAGCAGTCTTGAGTGGAGTTCATTCAGGCCTGCTGATTCATATACATCTAATTTCTTTAATTGATTGTACACCGGCTCTATGGCAATGGTGGGAATGGTGTCAATCTTGCCCTGCTCATTCTGTGCCTTACATGGCATGTTGTTCCCCTTGGTCTTGTGAAAGACCAAGGCAAAATAGTCATTTAGGAGTTCCACTTTTTTCCTGAGTGGTAGTGACCAGGTACCCTGAGGCATTGAGCAGTGGCCCCATAATCCCATTAGTTTTCCCTTTACTCCCTATGTAGCTAAAGAAGGACTTCTTGTTGTCCTTGATTCTTATAGCTAGTTTTACTTCACTTTCTGCCTTAGTTTTACTAATCTGTTCTCTACAAGTGCAGGCCATTGTCAAGTAGTATTTCTTAGAGGCTGTCCCAAGTTTCCATTGTCAGGTCTCTATCACTGCGCTTCCCATGGAGCTTGACCCATAGGGTTTCAAGCTATTCTTCTTTGTGGCCAACACCAGCTGTAGATAAGTGCACATAGACAGCAACATCTCCATCTCTCTTCCCTATCCGATTCCTTCTGTGAAGGACATAGCCCTTTATGGCTATGCTCCAGTCATGAGTAGTCCCACCAGGTTTCCATGATCCCTAATAGATCATAGTGTCCAATGGAAAGCAGGAACATTAGTTCCACCTTCTTTCCCCCCTTGCTTCTGGCATTAGTGTAAAGGCACCAAAGTCCTTCTCCTTAGGTCACTGGCCTCTTGTTGCATTGAAGGGGAGCTGTTTTCTCAGCTCTCATAAGAGTGATTTACTTGATTTCATTGTTGGTGGAACTTTTCTATATATTAGTCCCTGGGTAGGCTCCAGTTATCATTTTCCCATCCCCCTGTGATCATTATTTAAAGCCCTATCTAAGAGATCGGCCATCCTGGCCAAGAAAAAGGACATATTTCTACATGAGGTGGATATTGTCTCTCCCTAGGAGTCTTCTGTCCTTGAAGTGGGCACTGTTGTTGCCCTGTGGGCTCAGGCCAACCTTCTGGATCTCAATATTGTGATATTAGACTGGAGGGTGTGACACAATTGCACATATACACACACACACTCACAAGTTCACATATATACAACCCACCTACACATACATACAATTAAGTTCCTAACTTGGATGCTTTGTATGTGTGTGCTTTGGGTATATGGGATACTTGGGGGAAAGTTAAGGTGAAAGAGAGGGTTAAAGTGTAGAGAACTAAAGTTGCCTGAAACAGGATTAGAACCAGTGAACTAGAACAAAGCCAGCTGAATAACTGTGGCTTGGGTTTACTTAAGATCAAGTGCTCCCAGGGTTACTAGAGGTCACTGTTGCAAAGATTAAAAAAAGTCTGGTGGCAAGGAGGAGACAGCCAGGAAAAAGAGAAAGACAGAAACCTGGGAGCTTGGGGCTGGAAATCGAGGCAGACAGATGAGATATTGGGGGTGGGAGGGAGCAGATAAGTGGTAATAAGGAGGAGACAGCCAGGAAAGAAACTGAGGCAGAAACCTGGAAGCTCAGGGGGAAAAGCAGTGGGAATGAGACAGTGGCAAAGAAACAGGGGGCTTGGAGGCAGAGAGGAGCTCAGGACAGGTGTTAGAGGTGACAGTGAGCCAGAAGCAGGAGAGGGAGAAATGAGACAGAAGTTAGAGGGGTGAGGAACAGAGATACGAGCAGGGCTGGAACCACAGTAAAGCAAAATCCAACTCAGGGATCCAAATAACAGTTTTATTAAACAGACACACTACACAGCCCCATGAAGTTATTGGTTCACACATACAAATGCAAATGTACATGCACTCACAATGGCAGCAGGAAAAAGAGACCCAGTTGAAGGGTTGAAGTCCAGGTAGGGAAGAGAAAAAGAGTCCAAGTCCTTGGTTGAGGAGGGGGTGAGATGTAATAGCTACTGATCCAGGCTGGAAAGGGGTCCTTGTCCAGCATGTGTTGTCCAGAGGGGGGTCACCAGCAGGACATCTGGGTGGATAGGTGGTATGCAATGGTACTGGTCCAGATGGAGAGAGTATCCCAAGGAGTCAGTCTTTATTAACCCTTTTTATGGGGCAGACTACCTCTGATCTCCTATGGGGAGTGTCTTTCCAGGCAATATCAGTCCTGTTCCAGAGGGTTCCAGGTGTCTTTAATGAGAATTTGCAGTTTGGTACTATAGTGGGTTGCCTTATCTTTTGTTTCTTGAATGCTGGGGGTGGTTCAAATGGCTGTGTCATTGGTACCAGTATTGGTGTTGATGGTTCAGTCATTCAGAGGACCCATATTTAAACCTACTGCCATTTTTTCTTAAGCATCCTCATTCATCCCTGTTCATTCAGGAATCAAGTTACATAGGAGGGGTAGGTATAAGTCATAGATAACACAACCAGACATGTGAAAAAAATGGAGACTTGACAAACAAAATGGAAACTTGACATGGCTTATGCTAACTTACATATGTGGGCCTAAAACAGTAATCACACAATATAAAAGCAGTAAAAAAAAAAAAATCAATGTAAACATAATAATTTTCCCATATTAAACAGTGGATATTTATATCAAAATAGCAGGGCACTTATTTGCAAAGAGGGGAGAGAAAAATAAAACTCACTACCTAAAATAAAATGTTAAAACTTATCCTACATCTTAGATTACTTATACTAATCTATAGAGAATAGAGAGTCAGAAATGGTTCAGGAAGGGGAAGGAAATCATTTTAAAATAAGAAAAAAGAAAAACTGGGGGTTTTGCTACACCATGGTCGTAGAAGCTAAAGCCTTCTTGGTGGCACCACCATCAGAGAGACAGGTTCACCTCATCAATCCATCCGCGCCTCCTTGGACTGTGGCCTGCAACAGGGAGCACAAAGGAAAAAAAACTACCTGAGCCCCTGATTCTTTAAGCCTAGATCCCAGAGCCTTGTACTCACTCATGACGCGGTCTGGATTGCACCTGGACATGTCCTTTGTTCCCACATGGATAAGGAGCATGGAGTAGTAATCTGTGGTCTGGACAAGCCTAAATCCTTTCTGTGACATCATGGGTCCATGCTCCAGGGAGACAGCAGACCTCCTGCGTTGTGGGATCCGGGCCACAGATAGTTTCATAGTTGGTAGGGTTGGAAGGGACCTCAGCAGATTATCAAGTCTGACCCCCAAACGACCCCGCCAAGGTGTTTGTCTAACTTCCTCTTAAAGATCCCCAGGGTAGAAGCCAGCACCGCTTCGCTTGGAAGTTGGTTCCAAGTCCTAGCCTCCCTGACTGTGAAGTAGTGCCTCCTGATGTCTAGTCTGAATCTACTCTCTGCCAGCTTGTGACCATTACTTCTAATCACTCCTGGTAGTGATTGAGGGAACAGGGATTCTCTCAATGCCTACTGGTCCTCTCTGACTAGTTTATAACAGGCCACTAGATCCCCTCTCAGCCTTCTCTTGTGGAGGCTGAACAGGTTCAGAACCCTTAGCCTCTCCTCATAGGGCCTGCTCTGCTGCCCCCTGATCATGTGGGTGGCCCTCCTCTAACCCTTTCAATGCTGTCCACATCTTTCTTGAAGTGTGGCACCCAGAATGGAATGCAATACTCCAACTGCAGCCCGACCAGTGCCACATACAGTGGGAGGATCACTTCCTTGAATCTGCTCAATATGCATCTGTGGATGCATGACAAGGTGTGGTTGGCCTTCCTGACCGTGTCCCTACACTGTCGGCCCATGTTCATTTTGGCATCAATAACGATTCCAAGATCCTTTTTCTGCCTCTGCATTAACAACAGCACCTTGCACTTGTCAGTGTTGAAACCCATCCTGTTCTCATCTGCCCACCCCTGTAACCTGTCTAGGTCCAATTGCAACCTATTCCTCCCTTCTAGTGTGCTCACATGCCCCCACATCTTAGTGTCATCAGCAAATTTGAATAGGGTGCTATTTACCCCCTCATCCAAGTCTCTGATGAAGATGTTTAACAGCACAGGTCCGACGACCGAGCCCTGGAGGACCCCACTGCCCACATCTCTCCAGGTCGAAAATGACCCATCCACCACCACTGTCTGGGTGCAGCCTTCCCGCCAGTTAGTGACCCATTTGACTGTGTAGATGTCGACACCACAGTCCCCTAGTTTTTTAATGAGAATGGGGTGAAAGACAGTGTTGAAGGCCTTCCAGAAGTCCAGAAAGACTACGTCCACTGCTACCCCTGCATCTAAGGATTTTGTGACCTGGTCAAAGAAGACCACCAGGTTGGTCTGACAGTACCTGCCTCTAATGAATCCATGTTGATTGCCCCTAAGCATAACCTCCCCTGCTGGCCTCTTGTGGACACGTGCCAGGATAATTCTCTCAAAAAGCTTACCCAGGATGAAGGTAAGACTGACTGGCCTATAGTTTCCTGGGTCCTCCTTCCTCTCTTTTTTGTAAATGGGAACCACATTGGCCCTTTTCCAGTCCTCTGGCACCACACTAGAGCACCATGAGTTCTTGTAAAGCTGTCTTCCTCAGATATCTCCCTCTGTTCCTCTTAGTAGAGAGTCACTTACTATGATTACCTGATGTCTTCTCCTTCAGTTGCTCTGTAGTCTCACAGCCTACCTGGTGTTAGTTGTGGGTGAGGGCCCTGTTGCTGCACTCTCTGTTGCTGCACTCTCCATCACTGCACTCACTCCCAGTGATGCCAGGGCCCCAAATTGGTTCCCCAGATGCACTGGAGAAGTTGTTCCAGCAATGCGGGGTCTAATTTTGTGTCATCTAGAACTAGAGGTGACTGTCTTCCATTTGTCCATGTCAGGTCCCTCTTGTGTTGCCATCCCACCATTTGAGTGATTCTGCTAAGGGTGGAAGTACCCATCAATCTCATCCTCAATTACTCTGATCCCACACAGCCTGCTAACCTCTGCCTGGAGTTCCTTCACCTGTCCCTCTAGGGCCTCAATCTGGACACATATGTTGAGGGGGCTTCTGGCAATCCTGATGCCCCTGGGCTCCTGAGGACCCACAAGGCAACCCCTGCAGGCAGGGGGCCTGGGTGCCACCAACTCACCCAAAGGCTCTGGGTGGAGGCCTCAGAGGAGCCCTGGGTGGGAGACAACATCGGGACAGGGTCCCTGGCTGCACTCTGAGTCTCCACACCCATTAACACTCCCTCATGTGCACTCACCAAAAGACTCTGGAGACTCTGTCCCAAGCCACCAACTTCTACACATGGAGTCTCAGGCCCTTCCTGGCCCCCTCCTGCATGAAATCCTGCGCAAACTCTGGCATGCCCCTAAAGAGTGCACTTGTTTGTGTGTCCTGTTCACATGGCTTGGGAGCACAGCTCCTGCCTGGCATGGCTAAATAGGGGCAGGAGGGGAAGAAAACTCCTTCCTGATTCCCTACAGCTTGCCTAGCTGACCCAGATCTTCCTCCTCCCTTGCTCTGCCCAGCTTACCTTGATTCAGCTGTCAGCTCCTTGCTCACTTCTCTGCTCAGTGTGGTCAGGGGGGCTGAGGGTTCACATATGATGACACACACATGTGCCTTCTTCAGCGTCCAAGCCCAATGGGCAGGGATCAATATAATAATAATTATAAAAACATGGGTAGACTTTTGAAACCTTTTTTAAATTCAGTTCTGTTTAGCAAATGTTCTTACATTAGTAGCTAAATGCTTATCACCAGGGATCTTGGTTTTCTCTGATTAAAAAATCCCCAATGTTCAGGTTAAAAAAAGTAACCTCAAACCCACATTTTTCTGTGATTAAAATGAAACACTGATCTATCTATCTATCTATCTATCTATCTATCTATCTATCTATTAGTGGTGTTTCATTTTAATCATGGGGCAATGTGGATTTGGGGTTACTCTTTTTAATGCAAAAATTGTTTTGTTTTTTAAATCAGCAAAAACCAGGATCCCCGCTTATTAAGTGTCAAAGAACGGAGATTTAGTTTAATCCAAATATCAGTCTTTCTGCAGTTGTAAAATGAATTGTATATCTACTTAGAGGAACACTGGGCATGTCTACACATGCACTTTAATGCAAAGTAACCTATTCTATTGTGCATTAAAGTGGCACATAAAAAACATGGTAATATGATAATGTACAGTAGAATAGGTACTGTACATTAAGCTACTGTACATTAGCTCAGTCTAATGCAAATTTATGTAGTACCTTGTATTAGAGCTACTAAACAATTCACAGTATCAAAAGTACAGTAATGAATGTTTAGACACACCCACTGTTCAGTAAACAAAAAAATTATAAAAGGAGTTTAATTGTATTAAAGAAATTGTAATAACGATCATCATAGAATGTTATTGCACCTGGCATTGCATTCTATAACTCATCAGATTAAGTAATTTTTCAAGCCTGTAAATAAATTACAGGGGATTAAGAGAGTTAAATTCCATTACAGATATAGACAGTAGTTTACTAGTTAAACACCAAATCTGTTTTTTGTCTGTTTTTGGGCAATGCAAACTACTTTGTACCATTTAATTTTCACCTGTTGGAGATGCTATTGCTACAAGTAGCTCCACCCAGGATTAAATTAAGGAAAGAAGGGGCCTAACAAGAGCTCCCAGTTACTAATGCTAGAACAATGGTAATAATCTATCATGTTCAATTTTATTAGCTTTGCTATTATCATATAAGACTTATGTCATCTCTAACATGTTTAAGAGAAGATACATTATTTTAAAGTTGCTCTTTCTCTTTGAAGGAAATCCTAGACTTCCTTCTTTATTTAAATGAGAGGATTCCCTTGAAAATTGGGGATTATTTTTTTAATCAGAGGAAACCAGGATCCCTGCTTATCACCTAGGTGACCTCAGAGGATATCCAATTTACAGCACTGAATCCAGTATAAACAGAACCCTGTAACTTGGTGGTGCCACCTACCTACTGGTTCAAGCATTTAGAAAGGAGAGCTGAATTATTTGTGCTTTCAGTTCCAGTGGCTTCATTTCCCCTTCTCCATCAGCCCAGAGTGGGCACCTATACATAAGATGTTTAACTGTGCAGTAGCCTAGTTTCCTGCACAGTAAACACCCACGTCTATACATGTGCATGCTTGCTGCACAATAAAAATAGCTAACTACAAGTAAATTTGTTACCTGCAAATGCAGGTAGAAAATTTACTCATAATTAATTACTGCACAGTAACACATGTGTAGACACAACCTAGAAATAAATTTGTTCCCAGGTCAGTCCTACCACAAAGGGAACAGCCTGCGGCTATCCCCAGGGTTCCCCAGGGAGCCTTTCCTGCCCCAGGGCTGGGCTATCTCTATGGCAGCTCTTGCCTCAGGCCCTGAAAAGTATGCAGGCATTTTGAGCCCTGGGGCATACCAGCAGGCAGCCTGAAGCCACTCCAGGGCCTGTGTCCCCTTTGGCAGGCTAGCTTCACAAACATGCTCACAACCCAGCTCTGCTGCCTGGAACTGCACTGTCATGTAGCCAAGCTTGACACCTCCAGGCCCAGCTGCAGGCAGCTTCTGGCCAGCAGGCCCAGAAAGCCATCACAGGATCCCTGATGTCATCCTTGTCACCCATGCCCATGCCTACATTTGTGTCTACCATCCAACTGGTCACAGAAGGAGGCTAGCAACCTTTGGCACTGTAGAGTGATGCAGAGATGCAATAACAGTTCATGTGGCATGGGTGCTCCAATGCTTATGTCTATGAGGGGTTGTCAGGTCAGATGCAGGAGTACCTGCAGCTAGAGGTCATCTTTAAAAGGCAGTCCTGTTTCCTGCTCCCTGCTCCCAGGCCAGCTGTGTTTCTGGCCAGGAGTAGTGTGAGGAGCATGGGAGCAGCAGGCAGCAGCACTTGCACAGCAGCTTCTGCCTCCCCATGCCATGCCTGCTCAAGCCCCAGCCCCTGGCAGCAATGCCCAGTGCTCTGAGTTCCTGTTGACCACTGTGCTGGCCTTTTGGCCTGCTGCACTGGCCACCAAGTGGACCATAGCTCTCTGGGTCCTGCGGGCTCCCTGACATGCAGCAACCACCTGCCTGGCCCCACTGAACTGCCCCAGGGCTACTCAACCAATCATTTGCCACTGCCATGAAGTTGGCACTGTCATGCAGTTGCCACCTGTCTGGACTCTAGCAGGCATGCCAACAATGGGCTCCAAGACACCACCACCAGGAACAGCCTCCAACCCTCATGTCTCTGGGCCAGCCATATCAGCCAGGACTGGTGGCTATGCATTATCCAGCGCATTTGGGATCATGCGCAGTGGCTGGCAGCATTCTGAATGACCCAAGACACCTTCTTGGACCTCTTGGATAAGCTCTGCCAACATCTGGAGTAGCAGAACATCAACACGCAGAATCTGTTCCCCATAGGCACCAAGCTGGTCATCACCCTCCTGAAGCTGCCCATGTCTGCCAGCCTCCACTATTTTGGCCATGTCTTTGGCATGGGCAAGGCAACCAGGGGGAGGCAGTCCTGGAGGTGTGCAGTGCTCTCCAGGATGTGCTGGGGTACACAGTGCTCTGTATACACAACTGCCTGGTGGTACTGGATGGGTTCCACACCCTGGGATTCCCCACAATGCATCAGGGCCCTGGATGGGACCCACATTCCCATTTCCTGCCTTCCCCATGGTTACTACCCCTACTACAGCCAGAGGGGCTTACATACCATTGTGCTTTAAGCTGTTGTCAACCACTGTGGTACCTTCACCACCCACCTGAAGTGGGAAATGGAGCCTGGGACAGGAAGGCAGCACTGTAGCCTCTGGCCATTCCCCTGTGGGTGTGCATGCCCTGGTGAGTCCAGTGGGTAGAGGACTCACCCAGGGGTGATGGCAGTTGCTGTTCTTCTGGCAGCCAGTGGCCAGGGTTAGCAGGGCCACTGCATGGTCCTGGCTCTGCTGCAGGCACCTGTGGTTCAGTGCCTGTGTGGAACTGGGGCAGACAGAAATGCTGGGCCCAGGTGTGGAAACTGGGGAGTGGAAGACCCAGGGTAGGGGCTGAGGCAGGAAATCCTGGCTGGATCAGGCAACACTGGACTTCTGCCTTGGCCCATGAGGGTGTCTGCTGCTGGGCAGTGGGTGGCTGCCAGTTAGCAGGCAGGCCTAGAATCAGGAGCAGGGCAGCAGGCAGTACAGAGGTTACTGCTAGGGCCAGGTGTCCAGTAATTGGCAGTCCTCCTCCATGGCCCACACTGCTGGGGCCACAACTGCACCCTGCTCCCACAGAGCCTTCATGCACTCATGCTCGAGGGCCAGGAGCTGCTCCCTGATCTCTTCATCTGCCCAGTCCCGTTCCCCCTTGTACTGGTCCCACATCTCCTCATGCCAGCATACCTCTGCTGTGCGTGTTCCAGGTGCTTTGTGAAGAGCTATTTGCATGGACTGAGGGGTGCTCAATCCACTATGCCCTGCTTCTGCTGATTGCCGTGGTGTCCCAAATGAACCCAAGTACCTTCAACAGTGTGGTGGGCAAGCCCAAACTGCCCCACAAGCTCCTCTGCTGCCTGGAGAGCTACCTGTGGCTGCACTACACATCCATGTTTCCCACAGCTGAGGAGGACTTCATAGCTGGCATCAATGCATTCCTCAGCATACAAGAGACTTGTACTCACATAACTGCAGTGGTATGGGCTGCTCAATAAAGTTTTATACTGTCCTCTGCCTCCTTGTGTGCTGCATGCGGGTGAGACCCAGGGGCCAGGGAGTGTGTCCAGGCTAGCTGGGGAGGGAGGTTAAGGAATGGGGGTCAAGGTTGGGGCCAGGACTGGGGGCAGGGGCCAAGGTGGAGAGAGACTTCCACCCAGTGTAGAGCTACCATGCAGGTGGGGCTCATGTGCTTGGTGGCTCTGATTAGTCCCAGCTTGCAGGTATAGTGTGTGGCTCCTGGTAGACTCATTGGGCACAGCATGTGGGTGCTCAACCAGGGTCCCTCCTGGGGAGAAGCTGGCACTGCTGGCAGCTGGCATGCCAGGGCTGGCTGTGCCTTGCCACAGGGCTGAGGCTGCAGAGCAGTCAGGGCAGGCACTAACCCAGGCTTCCTAAGCTGCTGGTGGAGGTTGGAGGCAGAGAGCTAGGTGGGACGGTCTGCTGGTGCCCTGAGAGTCCCTTCCCTAGTGACACATCACCACAAATACCAGGCTGGAGCAGGGGCTCCAGCAGGCCACCTGTGCTGCTGTATACAGCTGCGGCCTGGGTGCCAGGGCACAAGGATGGTGTCTAGTTACTGCATAAGGGGCATGGTCTTGCAGGCACTATCCAACTGATAGTTGTGTTTGGTGATGGTGATCCACTGTACAGACAAAGCCTGGACCTTTATATGGTACTGCTGTGCTGACAGGTTGTGCCTGTGCTCCTGCATCTGGTCTGGCAACCCCTCATACATATGGATATTGGAGCAATCACCCTGTACAAACTGCCACTGCACCTCTGCTTCACCCCACAGTGCCATGAGATCATCAGTCTCCTGTGACCAGCTGGGATCTGAGTTAGCGGTGTATGGCATTGATGATGATGCAAGCATGGCTCCCATGCCAGCTTTCCAGGCCTCCATGTGGCTGCTCCTTAAGCTTAAAATCAGCTTTAAGGGGGGGTGGGAATTATATAGCTATTTCTTGAACACGTTAAAAAATTCTGTATAGATAATTATGGCTTGTTTTTATGGTTGATTACAGCCTATCTAATACTGCCAATAATAGCCTTGAATATCACTAGTCATAACCATTCCCTTCTTGGATGGATCCGCTCAGCTACTAACTGCACTACTTATTCTAACTGCACTTCTGTTTTATAATGGACTCTGATAACACCCCTTCAAAGTCTCCTCCTGTATTCCTCCAAGAAGATAGTTTGCATTTGCTTGGAGCCTTTCTCTGATATGTCACTCAGCCTGTATCTGCTTCTCTCACAGACCTGAGGAGGAGCAATGGATGCTGAAAAACTCACCAAACAGTTCTCCCAATGATCCAGCCGGTCTAATAAAAGATATCACAAAAATCCTTACTTCTTGGACATGTTATGGATGATTATGACTGCAACACACCAACCCTACTGAAACTTTTAAAATCTCCAGTAATTAGCAGTTACACCCTGAAGCATGAAAATTTTTAAACTACCCAGAACTCTTATTTTGTAATGTTTGCTAGTATTCCTGAATATTCCTGTTACTTATATATTTTTTTCTTTAAATCCTTCAAAAAACATTTTTTGTTTATAAAATCTTGGTGATACTTTATGGGAATGAATTCAATAAAATAACTACATTGTGTAAAATTACTTTTGTAACTTTTTTTTAATTGAATGCATTCTTGTTCTCTTATAAAAGGAAGTGAATAGAATCCTGGATGAAAAGTGCTAACTATGTTCTAGCAATATTAGAATATTAGAAGTAGAGCTATCACTTCTATATCCTGAACCAATTTGAATTCTGTCCTAAATATTCATAACAATGATTTATTTTTACATTAGCTAGGAATGTTAGATAAGATGGTAGTTTCATTGGAAAGATACATCATACTTCTAACTCATTGATAGTATTACAATGTAATTGTTACACCCTGCTATGAATTATTAGAAACTTCACTCTTTTTCTAAGAGGTTTCACATTTTCTGTTTATGTTTTAAAAAACACCAGGTGATTACATTTTGTTGAAGCTAAAATGTTTGACTTCCAGTTAAGCTAAACATTATAGTTAGCTATGCCCAAGGGAGGGAGGAATACATTTCAAATAGCTTTTCATCTGGATGTTCATCTAATTAAATTAGTAGTAATTTTGAACACAGGTTTGTTTAAATTAAATAGAAAAACAGAAAATGCAATCTCTGCAACACATCCTAACCTATTCTTCAATCTTCACCAGAGTGAATGTTGAGAAATTATCTCAGAATTGTTTAGTTCAGTTAGGAAGTTCAGGCTCTGTAGGTGAAATGAAAGCAGAGATTTTGTCGAACAAATTGATGAAGAACCGCAAGTTTCAAGACCAGCTGAATTGCTAACAAAATATGTAAATCCATTGTTAAAATCACCAATCGTGCCAGGCAAATGAAGGAAATTTGGGCTCTACAAGTGTGCTTTAATGTGCATTAGCATATTTTAATGCACATTAAAGTGTCACTGAAAAACCAAGCTATTTAGTTAATTCACATTAAAATAGTCTTGTCTTAAGCACCATTTAACAACCAAGCTCCTTAGTTAATGCACATTAAGACAGGCTAATGTGCATTTTCCTAGTACCTCACAATAGAGGGTGCCTGTAGACATGCTTCAGGACTGCTCTGTTGTGTTCTAATTACATTAATCCAAAAGACTCAATTTATGTCAATTACCATGCTCCAGATTAATTGAGCCTGCTGGACTGTGATAATTCTGCACTTGAGCTAGCCTCATCTCATGTATTAACATCCCCATACTTCAAAATGGGAGCTGGGGCACTCGAGCTAAGGCTCATTGACTGAGTTTTAGTTGAAGTGCCCCCACCACCATTTTGAAGCATGGGGATACTGATACAGAAGGTGCTATGGCACTTTAATGAGAGAGGCTCTTGGAGTTGCTGCCATCACCAACGACAACCCCTGACCACATGTAAAAGTGATACTAAATACTAGATTTAATGTGCATTAACTAATGCACATCAATGTATATGTAGAGGCACTCTTTCTGTTTCTTTATTTTTACTTTCACATTCTCTTAACTACTATTGTCAGGTACTGCAATGACTGGTGGAAAAGCTAGGGTGAGTCTGGTTTCTCTCACATTCATTAGCTCCGCCCCTTAAATTACTTAGATTAACTTCTTCTCCTGAAGAATGAAGGACTCTTTTAATCAAGTCTAAGGACCTGGCCTCAGACTTCCACAGGAAGATGCAACATTCATAATGCAAATATTTCTTCTTTAAAATGTGGGATCAATATTGTCTGAAAACAAAATAGCATTTTTGATTTGTTCAAAATAAGGGATGTATTAGAGGGATCCATGAATCTTGCAACCGTTTCAGACATGCATATTCAAGACTTATTTGGACTTGTGTCAAATGATGCCCTAATCAGTATAGCTTTAGATAGTTACTTGGTCATTCAGACAGTAGAGGTAAAGGCAGGTAGATTTTATATTATATGTTTATATCACTCCATACTGTGTGGCTGTTTATAGAAAATAGCACACTAATCCAATGAGCAAGTTAGCTCAGGTCAACCTTTGGTTTGAATCAATAATTTTGTTCAAAATGTTGGAAAAAAAAAACTAGCTAATTTTCCTTGAAAAATCTTTGCATAGTAATTATCTTCAACAAATACTAACTTTGAATGTTTCACATTGCCACATTTTGTAACAGATATTTTGCACATCTTGATGTCTTGAGAGAAAGAAAAGGAATTACTGGGTCACTGTAAGAAATAGTACAGGCTGTATCTGAATGACTGGGATGGAACTTCATTTGTTTCTTTAGGATGTAAAAATATATATATTATTATGTAAAGAAAAATGATAATAGATCATAACTCTGGATTCATTTAAAAATCCTTCAGTTGATTTAATGATTCTTCAGTTACAGTGCTTTAATAACAGATTCAGCATTTTCTGACAAGATTTTGGACATAGAAATGTCAACAAAAAAATCATATCCAGCAGCAAACTAGACAATGGATTAGACACTGGTAAGGTGGATATGTAAATACTAATTTTTTGAATATGTAAATTGATGCAGTTGTGTGCAAATTTGGCTCTGCATCTTTCCATGCACTATTGTACACTGGCTCTTGGCCCCAGAATCTAAAAGCATTAACTTCAGCATTTGCACTTATTTGTAATGTTCACAAAATAAAGTCATTCAACTTAACACATTTTGTTACACGAATAAGCATTCACCCACACAATCAAAAGCTAGTTAATGTCCTCCACAAACTCTTCTGTTCTTTCCCAGTGATAGGGTAACCTAAAAGTACCATGCAATCAAGAAAAAAAAAATGAATGCCATGTTTTTTGCAGTGGAACAACCAAATATGTTTGCATCATTGTTATATCTTTCAACTCTTATTCTGTTTATGCATAAAGGTTTTCTGACATCATCCACATCCTTTAGTAACTCAGGCTTATGGAACCTATGTGCAAAACTATTTTTTTTTTCCATTTAAGCCAGCTTTTTATACTTCCTATGAAATACCGGCCAGTGTAAGTGCTGTGACTGTGGCTCATGACAGGATAAAAAATATATTTACTACCATCCGAGTACTGGGAAATACAGTCCTTATAATAAAAATAAATCATTTAAAATTATGTATATTCCTGCACTTTAGTGGTTGATTACTTTTTAATCTGTAGATGCACTCTTCAGCAAGTCTTGATTCCTTATTAGTATATTCAGAATCTGTTTTTTTTCTTTATAGGGCATCTATGCAATGTATTTAGAGCTAGATCATAAATTAGAGCAAATTAGATTCTATGTTCATTAAATGTGAACTCCATATTTTTAATAAATATACTCCAAAGTTTCTGACATTAAATGGGGCATAAATTGAAAACCAACAAAAGGAGCTGTTTACGAATGTTGTCTTGTCATTATGAATCTGTTAGCAGTGCTAGAAACAAGTGGTTTTCTGAATGCTTCTTAAATAATTCTGACATTAAGGGAAGTGCCATTCTTGATATAGCTGCCAGGTTTTAGGCAAAAGCTAATTCATCCCATTCAAATGGCAGAATTAGGGAGCACATTTTCAGCTTGCATTGCATTGCCCTGTCATGCATTCTCTTTAATATGAAGCAAGATAAGTATCTATAACTGTAACACTTCCATACTCTGTATACAGCTACTCTGCCTGTAAGCTGGCCAATAGAAGACTAGTCATAAGTATACAATTGAGATAATCTTATGCATCTCATATAGACTATTGCATAGGAAGTGGATATTTTCATTGGTTTCTTAAAAGAAAAAATTAGTACCCCTTCACATCAATGAATGGAACAGAAAATAAAAATACCTTAGAAACAAGACAGTATTTTGGCTTTGTGGTTGTCTCAGCATGGTGAAACCCCTCCCTCCCCTTCCCCCACCCCTCCCCCACCCCTGGGCTTAGCTGGCTAACATCGTATTTTCTGTAATCTAGTTTCATTCCCCTCCTCACCCCCATCCCTTCTATGTTAGTTCCTCACTCAGGCATTCTGTATTTCCCTACTGACTTTGTTATCTTTTCTAATTGATACATCTAAACATATACTAATAAAATTCAGTCTGTATATACAGAAGTGGCTGCACCTACTGCTGAGTGCCAGCAATGAGATCCTGCACATCCCCTACTGGTTGGGAGGTGCCAACATTCTTGACATGGGAGACCTCTGTAACATCGTGCTGGTTACTCACGCCTTCTGCCTCCTGACCTGTCCAGAACCGAAAGTAAGTACCATCGCTGCCAGCACCCTCAAGGAGACATTCCAGAAGAGGATTGTGAGGCAACCTACCAGATATAACTTAGCTACCTTCCTCAGCAGCTCTCTGGAGGACAAGTTCGGCAGAGACAGTGGGGACTTTGCCTCACTGTGAAGCCAAGCCCACAATGCCACGTGCTGCCTCAGGAAGTGCATCAGCTGTGCCTGATCCTGGACCAAGGAGTGCTGGGACCTAGGAGTTTCTCTGCAACCAGCCTCAAATACTGACTGCATCATTGTGATGCCCCACATAAGGACCTTCCTGGAGTGATTCCTGAAGGATGTTGTCCATAACAAGTACACCAGAAACCTGAGGGCCATACCTGACAAGGGCAAGGTCCTCAATGTCACCTCAAAGTGGGACTCCAGCAACTACTTCATGCCCAGTGGGAGCTTCACATGCTTCATGGACTGGTGCTTCCTCCACCACACCTGCCTTAACTGCCTGTCTCTGAACGGGGCTGTTCACTTCGGCCACTGAGACAAGAAGTCCTAGCGGTGCAGCTACACAGCAGAGACCCTCCCCAATGTGCTGTGCAGATGAAGCCTGCATGCCAGAGCCTGGAAGCTACACTACAATGCTGTCCAGCATCACCTGGTAAGGGCCATCCCAGCCGCAGGGGGAGGAGATTTCCGTGAAGTGCACTGTCCTGGGTTGTGAAAGCCAGATGTGCCCTGACATTATCATCATGAAGGAGGAGGCCAAGAAGATCATGATTGTGGACATCACCATCCCTTTGAGAACCAGTGCCAAGTCTTCCCCAGTGCCCAGGCTCACAAGTGGGAGAAGTACACCCCAGTGGATGACATCCTGAGGGGCCACAACTATGACGTGACAGTTGACACACTCATTGTGGGAATGCTTGGAGTCTGAGACCCCAGCAATGACAGCGCCCTTTGTGCCTGGCATGTCTCCCACTGCTACGCCAAGCTGATGCACTGTCTCGTGGTGTCTGACACTATCCATTAGTCCCATGACACCATTGTATGGGTTTGTGTGCATCTATCTTCTTTCTCTGTCAGTATTGCAACCCTCATCCCTCTCCTGTCTGGACCCCTATCCCTACCCCTGGGATTAGCTGGCTAACATTGTATTTCCTGTAATCTAGTTGCGTTCCCCTCCTCATCCGCATCCCTCTTATGTTAGTCCCTCATTTGGGTGCTTTGTATTTCCCTTCTGGCTTTATCATCTTTTTAGTTCATGATTCTTAACATCTGCTAATAAAATTCAATCTGTATATACCAGGTGAAGTTTATTACAATGAAGAATACTTGAACACATTACCTTTGCTCTTTCTTAAATAGTGAACATGTAATTTAAGTGGTGCATGCATCCATTCTGATCTTCATACTTCGTGAATTTCACCATTTCAATGGGAATGCTTTCATTTTGTCTACCATATATTGTACCATGTAGTTAGATTATTTAGATCTCAGCATAATTATTTTAATAGAAAGCCAATATAAAGGTTTCTTTTTTTAATCTTTCAGCAAGAACCAATGGTTACACAATTTCTATCCAATATATAGGTACTGAAATAATAGTCTTAATATATGCAAACATCACCTTACACATATGCATCAGCACCATTTTGTCTGACTTGTTCATATTCACTTTTCAGTTTCTTTTCTTGGATCAGTGATTTATTGAGCATAGTAATGTTTAAAGGATTTGCAAACCATTGGACAAATATCAAGGTTCTCTCAATGTTTAATAAATATATCTAATGAAACATAGTAAACATTTAAAAACTAAGAACAATATTCTGCATTAAATATTCTCCGTTTGTTTTGTTCGTTTGTTTTTGGCAGGGTTGATGCCAGGGATAGCTTGCTTGAAGGCTACCAAAGAAGGAAATTTTATTTTATTAATTTTTATTAATTTTATTAATAAATTTTATTTAGAGCTGTAATACAACTGGTTATCTTTGTATGCAGCTACATCTACTATGCAGACCTTCTGCTGGCATGGATATATTAAATGGCTGTGAAACAGTGTGATTTCTGACCAACCTTTCTTTAATAAAAAGTTCCTAGTATAAGCAGAAATAATTAATTAAATTTAATTAAATTAAATAGATTAAACATAAGAGAATGGCACTTTTGTAAAATTGGCTTTATTTTGCTCATATGGAGCATGCTGGCAAGGTTCATCTACACTAAATAATATGCTTTTTTGATATACTATACCAGCATAATTGTGCAGCATTCTTCTTTTAGTATAGATGTGACCTAATTTTCTTTATTGGGACCTACAGCATTTATCAGATTAAAAAGCTGAATCTAACTAGATATGCTGAAGAAAGATATTGTTAATTTGGATGTCAGACATTTCTTGAGCAGGGATAGAGCCCAAGTCTCCTTGTTCCTAACTACACCTATGCTCGCCAGCTCTTTAGTGGCAAGTCAAGCTGTGCAGTCAAGAAGCATTAGACCTTTATGTAATGACTGCTCACATTGGACACAACCACATGAGCACACAAATGCATCTTGCAGCATCTCAGAGCCCTTTGACATGCTCCAAGATGCACGTTTGGAAATAAAAAAAATGTTCCCTGCACTGCAGGTTTGCAGCACAAGGGCAAAATTAAATCCCTGGATATCCAGGGGTCAAAAAAAAAAAAACTGCAGGGGAAAAAGCATGACAGGGCATGGTCCAGGGCTATGCCCTGAGGCAACTGGAGGCTTGGTCCTCCACAGAGACACTCTGATAGCCAGCCAGAGCATATGTATGGCTGGCCTTCATCCCAGTTCTCTAGCACACTGCCTGCCTGTGGAGGGCAGGCAGCGTGACAGCAACAGAGAGCTGGACCTGGGCTCTTATCATTAAGTGGATGGGGCTGGAGGAGGGGGGAAGAGACCATGGGGCCCTGATGGCTGCCCCACCTAACCTCATTTCTCACCCAATCCCCCAGTTTCCCCAATCACTGCCCCACCTGGCCCCATCCCTTGCCTGCCCCCAAGCCCCTCTGACTGCTGCCCTGCCCAGCCCCAGCATCCCAGCAATTAAATAAAAAAATGTAAAAAGCTCCACAATCACCAGCTTTAGCAGGTGTTGTTGGGGTCACCGCAGTCTCGTGGCAGAGCCCCCCTGTGCAGCATGGGGCCTGGTGACAGCTGCAGTGGCCCCAGCTGACCGACAGTGTGTGGAGCTATGTGGCACCCTACCTACCCCAGCTGCACCCGTGCACAGGGGCAGTGGCAGTGTGAAAGCCAGGTGGCCAGGGCCAAATCCCGGTGGCCCATGCTGCACAGGGCGGGGCTCTGCCACAGGCCCCTGTGATCCTTATGGTAGCTGTTACTGCTGGCCAGTGTGGGGCTTTTTTTTTTTTTTAAGTCCTGTACTGCTGGGGCCTGGTGGGGTTGGGGGGCACCAGGGGCAGGGGCAGATGCCTCTACTGGCTGTGCAGTCCCCATCTGGGTCTGGCAGGTGCACAGCAGCTCACAGCCAGGCAACAGCCCCCACTGCCAGTCTGCTGCACTGGGTAAAGGATACAGGGAAATCCCAAGGCTGCTTCAGCAGTCCAGCTTGCACAAGGGGTAGTGTCCTCAGGTATCAATTGGCTGAGCCCCAGAAGCTCCTGAGAGTGAGGAGCGCTAAGCTATTTGGCAGGGCAGGTTTTTGTACTGCTGGGGCCAGGACAGGGCAACTTTTTATACAGCTGGGGACAGCACAGGTGCTGGCTCCAGGCTCTGGCTCCCCCTGGCTGCACAGGAGGAGCCATTATGGAACATAAGGAAATCTTGTCACATCTTCTTCTTACCCACGTGTCAGAGCTGAATGGTTAAGAGGTGCCTCGGCACAGCTATGTTAGGCACATTGCGAGTCCCCAGTGCAGGGATTTTCCTTGTAAGGCGGGAAAAGTCCTTGATGCAGAATCAGAGCCCGCCAAAAGTTTGCAGCTGCACCATCGCGTGCAAGTTTATGATTGGCTCAGTGTAAATTATGCACACGTGGCGGTCAGCAATTGGCTCGCTGGCTGTATAAAAGGCTTGGGTGATATCCGCCCAAGTTGGAGGAGAGCTCGAACACACGTAGGGAGAGATCCCCACGTGTACTTCAGAGGCACGGAGGGGCCTGATCAACCACCAATGACTCCCTGTCGTGGTCGCCATGACGTACCCCATACCCTGCATGAGTGTGTGAGCATCAGTGTGCCTGTCTACAGTTTTCATTTGTGTCTGTCTATGGATTGTGCCTACATTACATACTTCATGTATACAGCTTGTAACTAAAGTTTTTTTGTTTCAACCACTGCTGCCTCTCATACAACTAATTCCACTCTATCAGCGGCCCCATTCCGCTGGCGTTTCTCAGCCCCCACACCCATGGTCACTTTGCTGGTTGTTGTGAAATAGAAGCATTCTAAGAGCCCACTAGGGATGATCCTTCTTTACTCAACTACATTTGTTTTAGAGCTGCATTAAACAGACAGCATGGTGCAGTGTCTACATGAAGCCCAGATTGTGAACATTTGCCTTTAATGAACACTTAAGATTATCTCTTTAGATTTGAATGGGTTATTAATAAAGCCTATTCAAAGAACTGTAGGAAGCACTCTAACAATTAGGCATTCTATTTTACAGGGTGCTTTTGTATTTGCTTTTCTTTTAATAGTCTTCTGTATTTTTCTATTTACTTTTGGTCAAATGAGGTCTGGTTGGATATAGAAGATGGTTGCAATGTAGGTCAGATAGTTTCTCCAACAAATTGCTCAATTATTGCTTTCAAACATGTCTTTAAAATAGTATATTTGCTGAAAAAAGTCGTAAGAGCTAGAGTCACCACTGGATCATTTGTAGGGAAATAAAATAGTATTTTAATGTCAAGAATACTCCAATCCCTATAGAATAGTTCAAAATGTATCTGGAGATCCAAAGAATCTTTGTGTACCACCTCTCCATATTAACATTCGTAACTAGCCAGCAGACGTGAATCACAGTCAAGGGAATCAAACTACACACAATATCACAATGACATTTTTTTTTTCTTAAGAGCAAACTCTGAACAAATCTGAAGAACCATGACAATATAACTTGGTCATAGAGTATAGTATGAAAGAGATCAGATAGAAGGATCATTTTCCTGTACAAAGAAACAAACAAAATAAAACTTTGACTACCAGTGAAAAAATATAGGGTTGAACAAATTTGCATGTTTATACCAGTGTTTGTCAGTACATTTTTAAATGTTTTAATGGACGGAAGAAGCCTTAATCTTCTTTCATACAAAAGTTTCCTGCAGAAACAGGGACTATGGTTTCACATAGCAGCAACAGCTTGTGTTACTCTAACTTCAACCTGCAGGCTATCTAAAATGAAAAGGATCCATAAGAGAATACTCTTTTGGATACCTAGTATGGACTGTAGTTGGATCTAACTAGAGGTTATAAAAGTATGAATATACTGCAATTTAGGCTTATCCCCATGCCCACTAGTACAAAACCAATGACATTCCACTTTAATTCCCCCCAATGTTGCTGCACACACAGAGCTCAGCCTACCCCAGAAGCACTCCTGAGTATCAAAGCTCAAGTCAAGCCACCTTTCAACCTGGCCCCCATTTCTTGTTCTGTGTTCAGAATCACTGTTCATGAGTATTTACATGTGTGCACAGCTGTGAGACGGGATTATTGACAGGAATGTGTGGTTCATGAGTTAAGGTAAGAGAGACCCTTGGGCTCAACTCTAAATAACAGCACAGACAAATGTTAAATGTCCAAAATAGCAATCACAGAGTGCACTTACAAAAACACAGTGGCTGTGTAGTGAGAAATTAAACAGTGATGTTGCTGGAGAAATATAATATGAGTGCAAAGCAACATATAGCTTGCTCTTTATCCCCTAGGTTGAGAGTTTCTTATCTATAGGGAGAAAAGAAGATTGAAATGAATAATTTGTAATGTGTAGACCATCTGAAATGAACAGACATTTGAGAGTCAGCATTCAAAAATATGCAAAGAATAAATGGGTCAGGACTCTGTGTACCATTTTATGAAAAGGGAAGGTATAATTTTAGTAAAACTACCACAAAAAGACCTGGCTAACTCATCAAAAATAGTGGATGTGATGGCCAGGGATCATGGTTTTCTCTGATAAAAATACCCCCAATTCTGGGATTAAAAAAGGTAACCCAAAATCCACATTTTTCTGTGATTAAAATGAAATGCCACTAATATATAGATGGGTATTAGGGCTGTGTGAAATTTCACCAGGTGTTTCATTTCAACATTATTTCAACTTGTTTCAAGCTCAAAACAGCAAAATCAAAATGAAACAAAACAAAACGAAAGGCTTCAAAACAGCCTTAAAATGAAATGAGGGCACTTGAAACATTTCAAAAGTTTTGAAATGTTTTGTGTTCTGGAGCTGGGCTTGCTTGCAGGGAAACAGAAAGTAAGGAGAGGAAGGGGGACAAGGGTGAAGGACTGTTCTGATATTGACATGTGTAGCTGGCCAGTGCCTGGGATCCTTCCTTTAGGTCCCTTCCAATCTCAGTGCACTGGGGGAGGGATGGAAAAAAAGCTGCACCTTAACACACACATACATACATGTAATGAATTTTGCTTGTCAGTAGCTTGAAGTACAGTGTCCCAGAAACCCCTGCACCTATCTCCTTGAAAGCTGGCAGGCTTTATGGCTTCAGCAAGGGCTACTATGCCTGCTGTTTTTATCCTGCTGTGCCTTATCACACACACACAATCACACGTCATGAGTTTTGCTCTGAACAGTTTGAGGTACAGTTTCCCAGAAACCCCTGCACCTATTTCCTGGAAACCTGTCAAGTTTTGTGATCTCAGCAGGGACTACCATGTCTGCTGTTTTCACCCCCCTGTACCTTCACACTTACAGGTGACATGAGTTTTTGCTTTCAAGATTTTGAGGTGCAGTTTCCCAGAAACCCCTGCACTGGTCTCCTTGAAACTTGACAGGATTTGTGGCCTCAGTTGGTGCTACCCTCCCTGATATTTTCATTTAGGCTATTCTGCAACGTTTCTTAAATAAAATAAAAAGGTTAATTTTCAACATGCGTGAACTGGGGGAAGGATTTATTTAGTTAATTAAAGAAAAATAATGTTTCTAAATGCCTTGTAGAAGACAAGCAAGAGGTAAATAAAGCAGCCTTCTACCTTTTTGGTTCTCTAGTTGAGTTTTTTCAGTTGAAGCCTCCCAGCATGCCCTATGGGCTCCCCAGGCTGCTGAAGACTCCCAAATGAAACTGAATTGACAAACCACCCCAGCTGGCTCCTGGGTATGGGCTACCATGCTTCTAATTCCCTGCTGCATCATCACAGACCCTCACCTGCACACATCTCTAGCTTTCCAGGATTTCCCAGGGTGAACACAAGCACCAACCAGTGTAACTTGCATACACCTTCATGTCTCAGTCTGCCCATACCCTGCCTCGGTGTCCTGTCACCCATGCCCAATCAGGAAAACCCAAGTTATGGCAGGTTCTGATGTGACTGTTGCTGCAGCCTGTGGGACATCATGCACTCAGCTGGACCTCTTGCATCAGCAGCTTGTCATAGCATGGGTCTTTATGCCCATGAGCCACCAGCCAGCAGTCCCAGGCTTGTCCATCCTCTGCACCCTGTACCCACCAAGCATCTTGGACTTGGCCACTGACTTTCATGTGGCTAATGAGGATGAGGTTGCCCAGGTGCTATTGACACATAGACTATTTAGCACAGGTTCTAGGCCCATGCTGTTGTTGCAGACACAAAGGTGCCTGCTCCTTAAAGGGCAGAAACTGCCTTGAAAGAGACCCCTAGCTGTCAGTCAGGAACCCCACAACTGCAAGCTACCATGGCAGCAGGAATGAGGGAATTATCCCTCACCTGCAGGTGGTCAGCTGACTGGAAGAGGCAGGGCTTTGGGCACAAATAAGCTCCAGGACTGGGACTGCAAGGTGGTTCTCTGTCAGCAGCCAAGGGGGAAGGAGATCTCTTAGAGGAAGATAAGTGGAGATGTTTGACTACCTGTTCTAATTCTGGTAGGCTCCAGAGGCTCACCAGGGATCCTGGCCAATGAAGCATTTCATGCTAGGGACAGAGCACACCCTGAACTGCTAGCTTTATGTTATAGCCCAGAGGCTCATAATTTGATTTCTGTTTGTAAACAGTTGGGTTGGGCTGAAGCTACTGGGGAAGGAGGAAGCCTCATTGGGGGCCCACTACAGTGTGGGGACCCCAGCACCAGAGGCACAATGGCAAAGGGGGTGAGCAGACCCCAGCACCAGGGGTGCAGTGACAAAGGGGCTGTGGAGAGCCCCAGTGCCAGGGGTCACAGAGAGAGAGACAGGGGTGGGGAGAGCCCCAGCACCAGAGGGTGCAGAGAGGGGGACAGGGCTGTGGAAAGCCCCAGTGCCAGGGGGCACAGAGAAAGAGATAAGGCTGTGAAGAGCCCCAGTGCCAGGGATTCAGAGAGAGGGACAGGGCTGCGGAGAGCCCAGTAATGGCTGGAGGCCAAGTTAAATTAAGACGTCAGAGGGACAATGTATGAATGCCATCTTCAAGGCTTCAGGCATGGTAAAGGGATGGTTTGGAGCCATGAATCTAGCTCATAAGGCTGAGGGTGTCCTGTGAGGCATCCATTTTGAGCTAGACCCAAAAAAGGGTCCAAGAACTGAGAGGGTCAGTGGGCCCCATCAGGACAGTGTCTAAATATAAACTTTAGGGAAACCTCCCTATATTATAAATACCAGCAAGACGTGGCAGGTGAGGAAAAGGGTGCCCATTGGGCAAGATTGGCACAGTCACAGAGCTTTAGGGGTGTCACAACCATCACTGGGGACCCCATCCTGTGACAGCCATCAGCACCAACTGGTGGTATCATATTTGTCTTAGACACCTGAGATGATCAGCACGGGCTGCAGACCTTCTGTATGTGTCAGGCCACCTTCATGGATATCATCGTTCAAATGGGCCCCCACATTGTGTGCCAGGGCATTGGTATATGGTCACACTTCACTCTAAAGAAGTAGGTGGCCATCACCATTATGAAGCTGTTCAACCCCAGCAGTTACTGTTGGGTCACCAACCAGTTCAACATGGGCAGGACAATGACTGGAGAGGACATCCAAGAGGTGAGCCTCGTTACCAAGGGCATCCTGGCCAACCGCTTCATCCACCTCATCAACCCACTGGAGGAGGTTACTGGGTTCTTCTGCTTTGGCTTCCTTAGCAGTGTAAGGATGATAGGTGACACTCACATCCCCCTAGCCCAGGCACCCAAGAGATTATTAACTGCAAGGGCTACTTCTCCACTGTCCTGAAAGGAATTGTTGACCACTGGGCCACTTCAACCACATCTTTACCACCTGGGCAGGCAGTGCCCATGATTCATAGATTGTAAGGCTAGAAGGGACCTCAGAAGATCATTGGGTCCATCTCTATGTACTAAGCAGGAAAGATAACTGGGGGTCAGGTGACCCCAGCAAGGTGACTATCTAGACTCCTCTTGAAGATTTTCAGGGTAGGTATTGCACAACTTCTGGAGGAAGCTTATTCTACAGTCTGGAAATCCTGAATGTGAGGAAGTATACCCTAACATTGAGCTTAAATCGATCTTCTAGGAGTTCATGGCCATTACTCCTGGTTTTCCCTTTGGGTGCCCTGGTGAACAGCTGGCCAGAGGGAAGATGTGAGGCTGGGGACAGAAGCTGTCACTGACTCGGGTCAGTGACTGCCTTGCGGGGAATGGCCAGCCAGGCACTTGGGCAGAGCAGATGAGTTCTGTCTCAGGCCAGAGAACTGCCCTGCGCAAAGTTGACTGGGATGCTGGTGAAATGCACCCCACCTTGATGCATGATGGGATATGGTGCAGACATTAAATCTAAAATGCATTAGTGTCAGACCACATCTTTTCAGAGTTAAATCAGAGTGATAGCTCCTATTTCAAAGTGCTGTATGTGCCATGAATGTCTATTCAGTTACAGTGGTAGAAAGCTTTCTGCACACTTATCGCACAACAAGTCTAATGTCTGTATCTAGCCAAGGAACCCAAAGAAAAGACTGTTATACCTTATGCTGTGAGCCACAAAAGTGGTGGTAGGCTTAGTTCTTTGAAGCAATCACACCTTCAACTTGGGTGGCACATCTTTGTGGAGTGGCCAGGCCTTAATGGAACAGGAGCTGGGCTGTACAAATCAAGAGATAATCTTGCCCTGAAGTGGCATAATGTTAAGCCGCATAAACAAGTGCTTGAAGCCAACTTAAGGTGTTAATATGAGGATCACCCAAAATTACCCTGTAACAAGAGCTGTGATTTGGTATTAACACTCCGAACCATTAACTCTTGTTAAAACAGGGAGTACTTAGTGAAGAACCTTTCCAGTCTCCCAGTGAAACACAACTTATTGAAGTCAATGTTAAGCTTCCTATTGACGTCAATCGTCCGTGAATGTGGTCTTAAGTCACCCAAACAATAGATTTGGATTATTTCAGGGGAAATAAACCAGGCCTGTTCAGATGCAAGCAATGAAATGAGGAGGAAGAAAAATGGGTAAATAGGGAAATTCAGGGTTTTTTTTTTAATCTTCTCTCCCACAAAAGAAAGACAGTCCTAACAAAGCTATTAGAATAGCAAATAGGAAACGTCAGCTTCCTTAAGCACTCATTGTTGCCACTAGGCATTTTAATGACTCCATTTAGCACTGCAGCATTTTTTTTCTTAGCACTGACTAATAACATGCTGAGATAGTTACACTCCTTGCCGCTAGAGTTTTATTGAAAAAAGGGAGGGTGAATGCCTTGGGACTTTGCTCTTAAAACAGTTAGAGGACAAATTTTGGATACGGTATTTAAAGGGGGGGAAGAAAATTAAAAGAGAGTTTAGTGATGGAGGCTGAAGGTGAAGGAGAAAAACAAGGGGAAAAGCTAATGAAGGATATTAAATGGATTGAAAATTGCTTTGTGGAACAACTAGTGGAGGATAATAAATCTCACTGCTGTAAGTGTACAAAGGCTGAACAATAAAAACACTGTGGTGATAGAAATGTCATGATACATTTCTGGTAAACATAACATTTAATCTCCAGAATGATGAATGCTGGAAAGATTCTATTATTTTCAAGTCAGAGGTCCAAACTATACTTTTTTGCCACTTATTCCTCTTCCAGAATTTCAGAGTGACATTCAGCTACATTAGCATACACACTCCCTAGTTTTAGTTCTTTCAACTTTAGCACGACTCTGAACTTTTCGTCTCTCTCAGTTTTTGTCCAGTGTCTTGCACTAGGTAAATATGTACTCTTCCTCTACTAATGTAGCATTGACATTTTATCAACACAAAAACATATGTTAGCAATGTTTAAAGGTAATTGTCTATTGTGGGATTTAAATCATCTATGGTTGATTTATTACCTGTTTTTTATTAATGCCTTAAAGAAGAAGGCATTCCCACAAACCCTAACACTTTTCATCATTGCTGGCTATAGTTGCTTTTCAAGTGTAGAAGTATATTTTAGTGCTTACATTGCTTGCTTCTGAGTATTTTTGACCTTCCTTGGCAAAGATTTCCTGTTTGAATTTGCTTCTTTTTCAGAAAGGTGAAGTGAAAAGAGTATAAATATCTGTTTTGAAAATGGTTTCCTTAAAAAAAATATTATTCATTTTTCTGTTACCAAATGAATCCAGTTTTCTTGATGACTGTATGTCTGTGTGAGAGAGATATCTTTACTCCCTGCTGTACCTGGGAAAAAATAAGGTTGTCTGTGCAGCAACATCTCATTCATTCTTATTTTGACAGTAGCTAAGTAGCCTTGTCAACAGATTTGCAAATATGCTGGACAGTGTTAATCAGCAAGCTGTCTTTTGAGATATTTCTTCTGGGATTTTACTATGTAAACTATTGGGTTTTTTTTAAAAAAAAGAACAAACCCTCTTTAAATTAATTGAGAAGGGAAATAACTGAAGTACTTAGTTTGTCTCAGAGCACATAGATATTACTAAAATATCCATAGGTAATCAAATGCTAATGTATGGTGTAAGAGTCATCATTCTTACATTTAAAGAATTGCAGACTGATTTATTGTGTCCTTTGGTGCTAATAGCATATCAGAAGAAATAGGTCCATTATTGATAGGCTATCAGTTGACTCTTTTTTGAAAACAATATTAGGTATTAGGAAGAGGAAGGTTTTTTAGTTTATTAGACAGACTCCTGAATGACACAACAGCAGTTAGGGGATAAAGAACTGTCTGATGCCTGGGGTAAAAAAAAAGAAAAACAAATCCATGCTTATACCAAGTGTATAAAAAGCATCAGGGTCCTGGCCTTTGAATTGCCCTTTTTCCATTGCTCTAATATGTCCTGTAAACTGTGCAGATGCAGACAGTGAAAACAGAGGCGTTGAACATTGGGATTACCATGTGTTAGGCATATTGCTCCCAAGAAAAACTTTCTTGATGAATCAAATAAAGGCAGGGTCCCCCTCCCCACCCCTGAACTTATAACTAAGGGGTCTGCAGTTTAGAAGACTTTGCATTGTTCTGGATTGAGCCTCTTAAGTAAGCAAATTGACAGTACTTTCTTTTTACAAGAATTCTGAATACACGCAAGCCAGCTTAATGTCACCTCAAATTTAGCTCAACATTTTTTGACATTATATGGGATTTTCCCAAGCAAACTGACTTTGCCTTTTGACAAAAAATGAAATCTCCAAAGAGAATGAGACATCTTTTTCAATGCTACTAATGCAAAATGTTAAATCTGCCTTCCATTATGTCTATATTATTTCATATAGTTGTATACACAAACTATAGACTCTAGTTATTAGAGTGAAAATAATAAATTATATTCTGTAGCTAATTGCAATAATAATGTATAGTTAATTGAAAACTTGAAAATGGCTCATGTTGTGTTCAGTAGTCAGCATGAATGCTGCATTGAATAAGAAATTAGGGCTTGTTCTTTTTTGTTCCATGTGTTATTTAAAACAGTCTTATACTCAAAAAAGCCTCAACTTGTCTTCTAAAATCCAACATTTTGTATAGGCCAGATTTCGGACCCTGCTACTTATAAGAGGAAAAGAAAAAATTTCCACATGGGGGGAAAAAAAACCAAAACAGTTGTCCTCCAATTATGTAAGTCTTGTGTATGCAAATGCTATGAGGTCAAGTCCTAGTATACAAACTGCTGGACTATACCAAGTAAAAGTCACATTTTGATAATGTGGTCCTACATTAAAAATGGATTCAAAAGATTTAGACTTCATCTATAGAATTAGTGCCAAATGGTCTGCTCCACAGAGAAAAATCTCTCTTGTTAAGGATTTACTCTGAGGCTTGACAGCATATGGCTGGAATGGCAAAATATTAAAGAAGACTGAGGAAGTGATTTCTAAGAAGGTAATCCTGGTAACAGAGCCTTAGGAAACATTTCCTATCAGTCTTACTACTTTTGTATTGAAGTCCAGTCTAGGCAGACTCCTAAACAGCATTTAGAAGATCTGCATGAAGACAGTAGAGAATACCTAGTACCTGAAATAATGGGTGGATGTTCTTTTCTAAATCTGTGTGAAAATTATTTTTATTTTGGTCCATTCGTTTCTCTTTCCATACACGTAGATTCCTTTTTTGCTTTGGGGAGCTGGAAATTATGGCGGTCAAGACTGAGAATAATTTTTTTAAAGTCTGGTTTCACACACAAAAATCACCTGTGGGGTTTTGAAAAGGTTGCAGGAAGAAGAGTTTTTCTTTTGGTTTGGTCCCTTTATTATTTTGGCTATGTATAGTAGTTTACATAGCTTCATGGTCATATGTTTAGTGAAGGCCAGATGCTAAATAGTGCTGTTCTAAAGTAGAGAAAGTCTAATGAATTCCCTGAGAAAAAAATGTTAAACCTGTCCTTAAAAGTGAATCAAAGAAGTGAGACATACAGGCTGCTTACAAATATTAAAACACAGAAAAAAACATTGCTTTACTTTATACTCCGCTCCCCCCTCCACCCCGTGCCAGGCCCAACGACATACGCAGAAGAGGCGCTGCATTAGTTAGACCCAGCTCGCCCAACATCTATATAGATTGGCAGCTTCAGCAGGGCTTTTATGGTGCTTTTATCTAATAGCTGATTCAATCAGTATTTAGATAAGATCAGCTATTAGATCAAAGTGCTAAAAACCCCTCTGAACCCCCTAATCTGTACAGATGCACCATAGCTGGGTAAAACTAATATGCTGCTTCTTCCAATAAAGCAGTTGTCCCCCCACTCCCATGTCTGTCAGCACCCACACAGAGCAAAATGGTAGAAAAAACTAAAATCAGCCCTTGGAAGATTACAGTGACAAAATAACTCTGCAGAATTTCTCACCCTGCTTTGCCTTTACCTCTATTATACAATATTATTGGGGGGGGGGCGGGAAAGTTAATATGCAACTGTGCTTATGAATTAAGAGACTGTTATGTCAAGTACCTTGTGGTTATTTTTAATCATTTCCTGCTCTCAAATTCGTATTTTCCTGATCCCATTTCTCCTTTTGAAGTCATGCAATAAACTGACAAAGGAGGGGTGAGGGAATCTCACTTTTATTTGCAAATATCCATAAGCAGACTATTTCAAACTACTATTTCAGACTGACTTTAGGCTATTTCAGCCACATTCAGCTTCCAGCAGGGATGTTGCTAGGTGACCAGGAGGCACCTATGCCCTCAACCTGCAGTTGAAATGGATGAGTTTTTGATGAGAAAAGGAACTATTTAAATAGTGCTTTTCAAAACAAACAGTTTTCTTTACTTTCTTCTTTACTTACTTGGATGAGGCTTATAGGTGAAATGCTGCTGCTGGAGGACTTGACATGACTTCAGGCACATGTTTATGGACAAATAGGACTATTGGTTACAGTAACAGTATCAATACTATTTGTATCATTTTTACTATATGAGAAATGTGTTAAACACTTTGCAAACAAAGCAAGGGATAGGTCTCTGCCGTGAACTGCCTAACACCTATACAAATGCAAAAGATGTAGACAGGGTGAAGATGGAATACAACTAGAAGGGGGTGAGTGAGGAGTAAAGAATTAGCCCATTTTATTATTCCCGCATATTTCTTCTAGTTCATGCTTGTTTCTTTAAGGTAGTAGTTATCAAATTTTTTCGACTTAAAGCAACTCTCTTGACACTAAAGGAACCTCTCCATAATTTTTGTGAATTGAGCAGCATCCCATTAACCTCCACCCCCAAAAAACCCACCCTACTTTATGTAGTACCTCCTTGCAGAGGGACCAAGTAGTGGGGGTCTGGAGCAGCCAGTAGGGGAGAGCCTGAGCCTGCTTATATCTGCTTATCTCCTCACACCTGTAGTCTGAGCCTGTCTTTACCTGCTTATTTCCTCATACTTCCTACACTACCCTTCAAAAGACCTCAGAGCACCCTAGTTGACCTTTGGAGAAAGACTACTTCATGGAGAAAGAATGGGGTATATGGTTATTGTTGGCCCTGACAATTAATAAATGGTGATATTACATGTCTCAATTCGCTGTTGCTTAATAGTGCCTAAAACCTGAAAAATTGCATTCAGGACTAATGCTAAGTGCCCTTTGGACTATTCATTCCATCCAGGAAGAACACACACCAACTGCAGATGCTTCCATGGCCTAACAAAGGGTATGCATACCCAAAAGCTTGGAAAGACTTTTTCCAACTATTTGAGTTGGTCTAATAAAAGATATTAGATTTACCCAAAGAATCTTGTCTGCCTTTAGACATCTTAATGTTATGCTACTTCCATGGAGGATGATCATTGATTGGTGTTAACTAGCTAGTTTTAAGTGAACTCCTAAGTATTCCACTGATATCAAATAACCAATTTAGAGTCTTCTGACATCCCAGGATGCATCATTCCCAGATTTTCCCGCTCCCCTGCTCTTGGAACAAGCTTTCTATCCTCCTGAACTCTAAAGCAGGTGGTGAGCCCAGAAGGCTGGAAGTCTCCTCAGCATCCCTTGCACTTCCTGCAGTCTTCACTGCATGCCCTGGAAGTGGGGAGTGTCAACAGGCAAACAGTGTGGAGTCTCAGGTTGCCAGCCCCACCTCCCCCATCTTCAGCTTCTCCTTGCAGCCACTCTTCCCCAGGTCTCCAGGAGAGCAGGGAGCTTGATGGCTGGTTGGAATGTGTGTCTGGCATGCATTCAGTCACCAGTCTAGGTTACCAGAGGTCCAGGGTACAGGAACAACCTCCCTACCCTCATGAGGAAAGCACCATGGATGGGATCCTTGCACCACCTTGCAGCCCTCCAAGAAGTTCTGCACCAAACATTGTGTAACCCCGGGTGCAACGCTACATGCACCCTCACCTGAATAATGGGATCCTGGGGTACCCAGTAGCCAGTAGCCCTGCCCAGCCCCCCTGGGGAGCCACTGCAGTGCTCTGAGAGGAGAGCCTCCCCATACAATCAAGCACCCTTGCAGACAGTTCTTGAACTATTTACAAGATGTAATTATTTACATCATAATAAATAATCAAGAAATAAACTCATGGATATTAGACAAATAAACCTTTAAGAACTCATTTACACAGTCTCTCATTTGCACACAGTGCACCGGGAATCCCTGTGTGTGCAGCCCCTGGCGGGGTATCTCAGGAAGCGGGACTGTCTGTGTCTCTGCACGTGGTCTGTGGACGCTCCCTGGCACCGGAGTCCGTCTCCATGCTCCTGGGGTCTCTGGGTAGCAAACAGCAGCTCCTCTGCAGTTCCTGCAAGACAGCCTAGCCTGCCTTTGCCCCCTTCCCTGGTTCTGCTGTGAGCAGCATCTGGGCTGCAGGTTATAGCAACCCTCCTGCTGCCCCACACAGCCTCACAGCCACCTGCAAATGCAGCCCCTCCCTGGGCTTTGTCCACCCCTGGGGCCCCTCACCCCTTGGGGAAACTAGGGTAGGCTCCAGCAGTCCCCACCCTGGCTCTGCTGTGCTCACCCAGTCTTTTTCCTGGGGCTCCAGCCTGCCAGCCAATCCCAGCTCAGAGCCCTTCCAGCCTTTTGCTAATGGCTCTCTTTCAAAGCTGTCTGGGGTTACATCGCCCCTCCCACTTCCAGAAGGGCTGCCCCCAAAACAGCTTCACTTGCCCTCAGAGCCTACAGTATCCCCTCTGGGACAATTTCTTTCTCTCTGCCAGGCAGCTCTTCCCATTCTGTTCAGGTGGGTCCATTTATAGAGGCTGCTACAATTGCATTAGATGACTCCCCTTGCAGCTTATTCTGGTCTCCACCAGCCTCAAGCCAAGGTGCTCCCTAATGCTTGCTGCATTAGGGACTTTGGTAAAAAGCCCCAGTGGCCCAGCCTTCCCTCACCATCCACAATGTATTGGAACAAGTCAGAATCTAGAGTCTTTATTTTTAAAATCTCTTTTACTTAACTACAATCAAGTAAATATGCTTGTAAGTGACTAACCTTCACATAATCTCTAACCCTTCTTGTCCATGCTTTTCTATCTCTTGCCATGTTGCTCTACCTCCCTTCATAGAGCAGGGAGAGACCAGGTGACTGGGCCCAGACATACCCTTACTCACCAGCCCACTAGTGTCAAATCTGAGCAGTGAAAGTTAGAGAGGGTATCCACTCTCGACAATGGCAGACAAGTGCATTCATGCAGTATGTGGAGCCACAGACCTATTCATAGTGCTACACACCACACATCCTGATGTTCTCTGTACTGCAAGGTAGCAATTGGGGGGGGGGGAGGGGGAGAAAAGACAGAAAAAAAAAGCTTGCAAAAAAAAAAAGCTGGACAGTGCACACAGAAGCAGTGCACTTCCCAAAAGTGGAGCCTGGCCGGACAGAGCCACATTCCAGCTGCTGGCCAAGCTCCAAGCAGGAAGATCACCAGGACTGCAGCTCCCCAAGGCCACCAGTCTCCAAGTAAGGTTTCTGGAGCCAGCACAGTTGCTGGACCTAGCCTCCCCTACCCCACCTGGGATAACTTGCTATGCACTAGAGGAATGTGTGGCACAGGTATTCCACTGGGACAAATAGCAGTGCCACAAGGTATACTACTGCTTCTTGTTCAGGGAGAAAGAAACATCCATGCTCATGTGAACATGGGCAATGTGTCACTGATCACCAGGGATCCTGCTTTGCTCTGATAAAAAAAAAATACCCAATTTTTGGACTAAAAAAAGTAACCAAAAATGAACATTTTTGCATGATTAAAATGAAATACCACTAATACAGATATATACATATATCTATATAGTAAAATTTCATTTTAATCATGGAAAAATGTGGATTTTGGATTACTCCTTTTAATCCAGAAACTGGGTTGTTTTTTTTTTATCAGAGAAAACTAGGATCCCTGATGGTCGTTAGCTCTTGATAACCTGAACATCAACTAACATTCCTTACCTTTAGCACTTGCAAACTTGAGCATGTAATCTTACCCTAAATGAATTACTTCTGAACTCTGTATGTGAAGAAAAGAAAAAAGGAAAAAGAAAAAAAAGTTGCTGTATTGTTAATGGGGTTTTATCAAATGTACTTTCAATATACTGCTTAGCTATTAATCATAGTTACAAGACATGCTCATTACAGTAGAGCATATCAAATATCATTTGTCAAATACTTTATTCTCTGAATTGTTGCTGGTTTTCCTCAAATAACATATTTAAATATCTTTGTCACTTGGAATAGTTTATTCAATGACTGGTGGCAAAATTAATCACGTTTTTCAGGGTTGGGTTCTTATCTGATTTGGGAGAGGAGGAGCAAGTTAACTTATAGTCATGCAAGCCTGCCCTCACTTGATTTTATATGAAATAGTAGTCATAGTGAATGCCAGAACAGATGATGTTTAACAAAAAAACAGTAATGCAAAACACAGCTTTTAACACACCATTAAAATGAATGTAGTACTCTGAACCTGTTCTACCCAGGTTAAGTGGATACAATGATTATCTAAATTAAATGGTTGAAATGAAAGTCACTTGTGCTCTGATTTTGAAAACACCTATGTTCATGCTTAAATGTATATGCAATCATAGTTGTACTGAATAGAGATTACTTGTCACAAGACAAAACTCACCTATTATCCCCACGTAAAAGCCTTACAATATTGCATTCAAGTATTTAAGTACATTAACTGACTTTTAGTAATATTTCTTTTTTCCTGGTGTGAGATATATCCTAACGCATCTCAAAAATTATAAAAGTCTCTAAGGACACCTTTTCATCACAAAATTACCCTAGGTGGTCAGTGCATAGTTTTAAGCACTGAGGTTATTTTAGGTGGGTTGTGAACAGTCCCATTACAAATCCTTTCACAGTTTACTACATCCTTTCTGGTGCAACTGCCCTGTGGATGAGTGGCAGGACTTCTGGGGACAAATCTCATGTTTTCTTTTAAATGGGTTTCTTTTTTTTTTCTTGTTGTTCTTTTAACCTACATCTTTAAGATAAATTATTTCAGCATTTTCTCTCAACGAATATGAGAGATGTTGTCTCTTTTTATGGGTACACAGGGGGAATTGTATGTGCTGCCTCCAGATTGCAACATAAACCCAAGCACAAGATATGCTCTGTGAACATATGAAACAGCCATTGGATAAAAACCATAAATGTATATGGCAGCAGGAACTGAAACCCAAGACTCTCCTCTCCTAAACAAGAGCTTTAACCACTTGCCCAAAATCTGGCTTGTTCTTGTTTGCTGGCTTATTCAATCTTGACTTCTTTTCAGAAAAAGGCCCAGTTTCAGAAAGGGAAGGGTTTGGAAAGTGTTCTGTCCCTGTTCCCTTCCCAACATCTCTTAGGGAGGTGTGTTATTAAATCTTAGGCTGAGGAGGGTTTAGAACCCACTTGCAAGGCGAGGGCTCCAGTGATACAATATTATATAAAAAGCAGTTACTACAGTTGTCCTTTTGTAAAGGAAGTGGTAGTCCTGTCTCAGTTCTTTGAAAAAAGTAGTGTAGGCCCCAAGCCTCAGGATAGGACTGTGGACTTTAGATCCTGAAAAGATTAAGGCATCTCCCTTCATACTCAGTTCATCTCTTTATTCTCCAGTAAAGGTATGAAGTTCCAGAGATACCCCAGTGTGAAGGGTTTCCCATTGGCTAAGTATATATGCCTGTCTGCTCACCATGTAGGTTTTTTTAATCATTTTTCTGAGATAGCTGACTTTGCCATTGTCTGTTTAGAAGGCTAGGAACCAAACTCTGGGTTTTGGATTCAGTTTCATGGTTATAAAAATTATATGCTGAAGCCCCTACCTTGTAGATGCCCAAGTCTTTTCTAGGATCTAGTTGTTTGTCCTTTATTGTACCCAGCCCCAAGCATTGTATTGATTCTGGCCCAAATTGCCTAAGTGAACAATCTGATGTAAAATGGTGAAATGGAAGCATAAGACAATCCCATTTACTTGGCAAAAAAACAGACGGGAAGAAAGTCCTTCTTGGTATCTCCAGCTATGAAGAAATGTCATTAATCACCACGGCTGGTTTTCTCTGATTTAAAAATATCCCCAATTTTCGGTTAAAAAAAAAATAACCCAAAATTCACATTTTTCCGTGATTAAAATGAAACACCACTAACACACACACATACACACATTGATTTATCTATCTATCTAGATATAGATATAGATGTAGATATAGTGGTGTTTCATTTTAATTACAGAAAAATATGGATTTTGTGTTACTTTTTTAAATGAAAATTAGGGATTGTTTTAAATCAGAGAAAACCAGGATCTGTGTTAATCACCTAGAAATGACATGCTGAATATCTGGGTTAGAAATTTCACATACAATTTTTTACTTTCATCATATATGAAGACTAAAAACTATTGTAATAATATGCTTTTATCCAATATTTTCAAATCCACTTCTAACTAAATGTCCCCCTACAAGCTAAAGCATATTGGAATGATGTTCTTTGACATCTTTTATGTGCATCAAATTTTATTTAATTAGGAAAAAAGACTTTTTCACCTTATTTTCAACTTTGTCTATGTCATTTTTCTTCAGTGATTCCTGATTAGTATAAAAAATAAACATTTACTGACATCCTCATTTCATTTGTAGGAAAAAGCTTTTATACACTAAGCCTTTAAAAATGCTCTATTTTTTCCTTCTTTACCTGAGTGACAGTTGATATACTCTCTTGCCTCAAGTTCTGTATGATATTTCAGGAAAACACAATTCATTTAAAATAGTTGGAAATATGTTCTCTCCTGCTTCTTTAGTGTATCAACATGCCCTTTTTCTTCAGAAAAGTGCTTGCTGTAGCATTAAGTCAGGGCTGGATTTTTAATCCTACTGGTACATTTATTCATGCTTATACTAGAGTCAACAGAGTGTTTCAGATTGTTTAACTGACGAGTTCTTTGAAATTCCTTTAATTTATAAATTAATGTTTCTGTACATGAAAAAGTTATCTGATTAAGTTCTGGAAGTATTTCTGAGGTCCAACCCAGCCAAATAATCAGCACAATATATATACACACACACACACACACACACACACACTAGAGAAAAAGCACTGTAGTACTTACAGCCTTGCAATGATTGATGAGTGACTCTTCTCCTCCTACCAGCTTTGCCCCTTTGTTCTGTGATTCCATCATCTCCCTCAAGCTAAGAAAGGCTAGGCTGAAATATTTGGAAAGTTGAACTCTGTGGAGCTCATTAGGTACGTTATTGCCAGTTCAGTAAGTTCAGTAAGTATATTTTAACTTTTAAGTGTTAAGTTTGCACCCAAGCATAGTATTAAGAAGTATTGTGTTAGTGAAGGAATTGTCTTCATTAAAAAACAACTGATAATAGTCAACTTATCCTTGAATTTATCCTGTGCTATAGAGTTATGTCAGGTGCTTTCCCATATCATTATTGGGGCATAGATAATACGCTTACCTTTCAAACACACACACACAAGCATAATAACATAAAACTGTGGATGATATCTATCCAATCTTATATCATCCTTCAAGATACAGTCCCATCCTGGGTTTCAACAGACATTATACAACCTTAACTCTATTAAGATCCAAATTAACTTAAACATCAAATACAAATATATACACTCCTACAAATACTTAGCTCAGCAGAATCAGATTAAAGGGTTCAATATATTTCAAACAATCTTAAGCTTTATCGACTTATAAACATGAGGTATAAATATACAAAATATAAGGCACATACCCTTAAAATGCAACTTAACTTTTCAAAGAAACCTAAGGCCCAGGCTCTCCCATCTCCTGTGGCCTCAAGGGGGGGAAGAAGCTTCCCCGATGCCCTTTAGGCTTTCCCCCAGCCCAGCCAAAATGCATTCCCCAAAACAAAACATCCAAACTCAGGGATCCCTGTTACTTTGGGTTTCCCTTCCAATGATCAGACTCACTAACATGAGTGAATTCCCCCTTCATGTGTGAGTCCTTTTCCATGGTAACTTATGACTCTAGGGCCTTGCTGAAGGATCTTTATCTCCTTCAGTGAGTTGCTGCCTCTTTTGCTGAGGCTCCAGCTGTTTCTGCCTCCCTCTGGGCCCACCAGCCATGGTGCACCTGAGGGCTTTACTCCTTTTCCCAAGTTTGGGGCCCTGAGCTGCCTTGCAGGATTCCAAGAGCTCAGTTCCAACTGAGGCCCCCCCATGCAAGGATTTCCACTTAAATGCCTTGCCTCATGTCATACTCATAGTATCATAGCATCTAGGGTCAGAAGGGGCCTAGAGCAGGCCATCTAGTCTGACCCCCTGCAAATGGCAGAAATGAGTGCTGGGGTCACAGGAGCCCAGCCAAGTACCTATCTAATCTACTCTTAAAGACGCCCAAGGTAGGAGCAAGAACAACTTCCCTAGGAAGCTGGTTCCACATCCTAGCCACCCTAAC
>JAGPOW010003316.1:129921465-129977970 GCA_030014935.1 Caiman crocodilus
TTTTTTTTTTTTTTGAAAAGCAGAGTGAAGAAAAATTTATCCTTCTTTGCCATATCATCAGGATCCTTTGCTAGTGGAAGGTATGGAATGGAAGAAGTGGCAGCTAGAGAACCCCAGGTACAGTACTGCAGCATTACTTTCACTTTTCTTCAACAGAGGTACGAACTTCTATTGCCTTATTTGTTCACCTATAATGCACACCCCAATTTCCAGCAACTGAATTTTGGAAATTAGATGTGTATATACACAAGAAAATATGGTGATGAAGCTATTTTTACCTGTAAGGTTTGGAATTCTAAGATCTAAAGTTGCAGAGTTTTAATCTTGTGTATAGTCCATAAAAGAACAACAACAAAAACTTAAGAAATGTTGCTGTTGGAATTTTTCCTTTCATTTTATCAGCATAGCTTTAAATTCTAAACATACCACATGCTTAATTTAATTTAAATTCTTAAAGATAGAATACTTGAAATTGGCCTCTTGGGCAGCCAAGAGAGGGAAAGTAAGAGCACAAACAAGGTGTGAGGCTCAGTGAGATGAGCACTGTTCTGGAAAAAGAGCAGTCCCTGATTTCTGGTCTGGAACTTTGTTCCAATTGTGGCAAAAACTTCTCCACTACTCTCCATCCATTTCTTACAATCACTATTGGATACAAATTGTAATGGTTTATTTCAAATTTATCATACAGGAGGGATCTGTCTAATCCCTAACCTATGTTTTGAACACCATATTGCAAATCAGAAAGACATATTCAAACTTCATCTGAAAGGGCCTAGATTCTGGATTTTCAACTTCCTGCACAAGTAATTCAACCATTTAGCTCTTGGGATTAAAACGGTACTCCCTTCTCCAGCTTCCTCATCTGTCCAACACCTATTAGTCATAGGTTTCTGTCTGGCTATGTTTTTGTAACAGATGTAATATTTGAGATGCTTTGAAGCAGAGAGATGTACATCTCCTACCATGCCCCTTCAAAATCTCTGTATCTCCATGCAGTTGTATGCTCTCCAACTAAGGAGTAGGATGGGGCTTCAGTGTCCTGCACTTATTAGGGGTGTGTGAAATGGGTTGTATTCAATTCAGATTTGGATTTGGACCAAATAGGGGAGAATGATTTGATCGATTCAGATAACTGTCCTGATTTGATTCAGACGAATCTGAAGATTCGATGTTGATTCAGAGAATCAGTGATTTAACCACAGACACAGCTTTAAATGTTTTTTCTACATACCTTGAGGTACCGGGTGTGGCTCATGAACATTGCAATGGTGGGTTGGATGGAACATCCCACAGGAGTGCAGGGCCCCCCCCTGTGTGCTTGGCGGTGAACCTGGAAGTAGACTGGAAGTACTTCTGGTCCACTTCTGGGTCTGCTTCTGAGCACCCCCCCCACCCCAATGGCTTAGCAATAGACTGCAGGAGGACCATGGGTGCCCACCCCAGACCCAGGAGGCACCAGTTGCTGAGCTAGGGGGTGGGGTTGGGTCCCCACATGCTCCCTGGCAGATGCAAAAGTGGACTGGAAGTGCTTCTGGTCCACTTCCAGGTCCACTGCTGAGCACCATGGGGACCCCACTGTACTCCTGTGGGACGCTCCATCCACCCCAGCATCTCAGCTTTCATGAGCTGCCTGGTTCCTTGAGTTATGTAAAAAAAACATTTAAAGCTGTGTCTATGTCCAAATCATCAAATCTTTTCAAATCTCTCTGGATCAATTCAGAAGGTTCCAATTTGATTCACAGAGATTAAAGGGTCTCCTGATTCGATTCGGGTTCAGAGATTTGGCTGCCAAATCAAGCCAAATCTCTGCTGAATTGAATCAGCTATCAAAGCTTCACACAGCCCTAGCAGTTTTCTGTGAGCCCACTGTCAGTAAGTGTTCTCCTCCTCTGTTCTTCTGAAATATCACCTGCTAGATCCAGAAGCATCTCAGGGACCACAGGACATCAGATATCCTGGTTCAGAAAAGGAGGGACTCCAGTGAAGCTAAGGTAGATCACATAAATGACAGCCTTCACCACACTCCCTTCTTTCCATGGCAGGAGAACAGAACAGCATTGTGGGATGCTGGAGGACTAAGTCTTTCCCATACACACAATATAAAGTATGCACACACAACAGGAAGACCTTCATTTTGAAGAGCCCCTAAATAGCTACTGTTTCCTATAGGGTTATTTTTGGAGTACTTCAGAGGGTGTATATATCTGTCCAATCATCCTTGAAGTGATTCAAAGATAGTTGAATTCTACATTTGTCCACACCCTTAGATACTCTGTTATGTCCTGAATATGCAAACATCACTGCTCTGTCAGTGAGTAATCTGTTTTGCATGCCTACATTTTGTGAGATCATATCTATTATTTATAACCTGTGAAGCCCAAAATTAGTGCCAGTTAAAACATTTTTACTTAAACATAGACTATGTGTTCTAAAATTGCCACATTGTATAGAAAAGGAAAAAAGTATTTTAGATAGGTGATGTCATCCAGTTCTGCAAAAATTTACTGCTCAGCCCAGTGCTACTCCCAAAAGATGTTTTACTGGAGAGCATGGGATAACTATTAAATAATAGCTATTGTAATGTGTTTGTAGGATTAGACCCTTAGAGCAATTTTAAAAAAATCGGGTTCCTGACTTGAGCCTGCGGTTTGACAATTATATGTGGAATAATGAAATGCCAATAAATGTGATTTTGTTTATTGAAGTCAACCCATATTCACTACATAATTTTGACTGAAAAAATATTTAAAGGAATAATTTTTCACCTACCTGTTGGTGTATACCTTAGCTACAATAATAATATATTTGGATTTAGTTCCTCCTTCTGCCTGAAAAGATCTGAATGGACATTTTCAGTTTTCCAGGAAAGTACCTTAACCTCTAGGCTATAAATTTTTTGTGATTTGTGTGTGCACTTTTATTTAAATTCTTCTGTGCATCATGTTTCTGCTTGTATAAATAATAAAGCATTGGAATGGGTAATGAAACCCAGATGCCCAACCTCCTAGGTGATTGTTCTAATTACCACCATGGACTCATTCCTTCTCAAGGACTACTGAAGTACTTTACGCAAAGCAGAATGATGGCAACAGGAGAAATATTCTTCAGTAGTTCTGCAAAATGAGAGATCTTGGTTCAAGTTCCTACTGTAACTCAGGGAGAGGGTGAATGTAATCTTTGACATAAGTAAACTAGGACATATTTTGGGAGTGCTCTAGTAGTATGTGCTCTGGGAGTGTTTCCAGGACGGGGGGTGCACTTTAATTATAGTAGCCAAAGCATCACATGTATCAGCATCCCTGTGCTGAGAAATGGAGGTAGGAGCACTTTAACTAAAGCTCATGGAATGGAATGAGCCAGTTCTTTAGTTAAAGAACTCCCACTGGCATTTTTCAGTGTAGGGATGCTGATACACATGACACTGAAGTTGGCTGGAGTGAGGTAATCACCAGGGATCCTGGTTTTCTCTGATAAAAAATCCACAATTTTTGGATTTAAAAAGTAAGACAAAATCCACATTCTTCTGTGATTACAATGAAATGTCACTTTATATATCTATCTCTATGCCTATATCTATACATACAATGATATGCCACTATAGTGCCACTATAGTGGCATTTCATTGTAATCACAGAAGAATGTGGATTTGGGGCTACTTTTTTAATATATATTTGTTGTAATTACAGCACATCAGAGCAGCCTCATTGCACATATATAAGCACCCCCAGCTACCAGGATGCCACTTCCTTGCTGAGTGATCTAACCAATGAGCTACTGGATAAAATGGAGGCACCATCACCTTTTCCTCTGGTGTTTTTATGAAACTATAATCTGCTGTTGCCTTGGCTTGTCTTGCAAGTGCCCAATGTGAAATGTAAGTGTTTGTGTCAAATGGAGCATTCTGTGTCAAACTAACTGTTATTTTTAGTTTTTCATTTCAGCAAGTAAAATTGGCCAATTTAAAAATAGTTCAAATTGTAAAAAAAATCCACATTTATACACACATAAGTCAAACACCGTTAAAGGGGCTTGATTTTCAAAAAGCTGTACATTTCCTAAAAATACCTATTTAAGATATCTCAAGAGAGTCTATATTTGTGCATGCATGTGTTATGGGCTCACACATATTGCAGACTCAGAATATCATGGGTGGGAACAGAACAGCCGGTGAAAATGGTTGATCCTGTTACTATGGATGCAGTGGAGCCTAATGGCCCCATGCCCAGGTGTAGGGAATGAGGAGAAGCCAGCCCATGTGGGCCAGGAGGGGAATACAAATAAAACATAGCAGTCTGCCAAGGTGGCTATGCTGGCAGTGTAACGGGGAATGCTGCTATAGTAATCCTAGGGCCTGCAGGGGTCAAGCAGTCCCTGGGAGGGGCTGTAAGCAGGATTCTTCTGCTGTTTCTTTATTTTGTTTGCAAACTTCCTTCAAAGCCTCTGAGGGACAAGAGGTGACCAGGAAAGAATGAAGCTCCCAGGGACTGTCCAATGACTCAGCAGTAAATACAATCAACAATTTGTTGGACTTTATTTTTCTTTTGCAGTTCTACAAATCCAGGGTGGCCTTGTGGTTCTATAGCCTGGCTCAGCTATAGCAGAGGTGAGGATCCTGAATAGCGGGCAGAAAGTGGCAGACCCTAAAGCCAGCAGAAAACATAGAAGTGGCCAGCTTGAGGTGCAAACATGCCTAGCTTTGCTCTGCCCCAAAGCTACCTAAACCAGCATGCGGTTTAACTGACCAAGTACATCAGTTAGTGATTCAGAGGGTCTACTAACTTAAATGGCTGGGTAAAAGAGTAGCTTCAGGGGATACATAACTATAGGTGCATCTGCATGTGCTGATTTAAGGCACCTTAGCCCAATTTAAGATGTATTAAAGGTATGTGTCTACATGTATGCACCCTTAATGCATCTAAAAATTGTGATTTTAGGCTACCTGCAAATTTAGGCATGCAAAAGGAGGTATCAAATTTAGGTGTGAATAGTTAAAGCACATTAATGCATGTGGAGATGCATTAAGGTGCATTTATGCTGTGTATAGGCTAACTTGGGACTAATTTTAGTCCCATGTTAGTCCACACACATGGCATTAAAATGGTTTAATGTAGGCATGTATAGACTTAAACCTAAATCACCTTAATGCGCATTAAGCTAATTTGCATTACATTTAGGCACACCTAAATGCACGTGTAAACATGCCCTGTGTGTCCCAATAAAGGACAAAAGGTAACTGATTTCTTACTCCTATGAAGAATATTATTATTTCTGTATCTGTCTTGTTAATTCCCATTCAAATTATGCCCAATCTTGCACAAGTCCTTGTTGTCCATCAACATTAGAGTTTCCCATTACTCACATTTGCTATATTTTTCAATTTAGCTAATGCATCCACTTTATCATTTGGTAATTTTAAGGAACACTGCATATTAAAATATTGTGAAAATTACTAAAAATGCTTTCAAGTTAAGTATAGTTTCAGATAAATATGGTCTGGCTGAATCATTTAAAATAGTTTGCCAGGCTCGCCAACTAAAACCTTCTTCATATTACTATCTCCTTCAAACATACTTTCCCCCTTTTTTTGAAGTGAAAGAGGTGGATGTGGAAAAAAACTACACATGTTAAAAATGTCAGCTTTCATCATGACATACAGGCATTTTATCCTGCTTAATGACAGCATTTGTTGAATGCAATAGTGTTTTTTGTTAATCTGTATTTTCAGTAATACAAATGCTTCAAGAGATTATCAAAATTCCTTTTGTATCATTAGTCCTTGTTTATGTAAAAAATATTAAGCCAAGTCAAAAAAAGATACCATGTAATCTAGGTGCATGACTGACCTCCCAACATTTTGTCTAATTGAAGGGTCATTAACCTGTTGAAATGCTGACTTGCTCTTCTTGTACTAGACCAAAGTACCTTAGTATTGCTTGAATCATTCAATACAGTTTCTCCATGAGAAGACAAACTGCAGGAATCTAAAGAAAGAAAGTATGCAACATTTGCAAGCTGTGTACATCTTGTTTATCTCTGAGGAGGTTGGATAGATATCTGGCTGGGGTATTATGATCCCAGCACTTTTTCCTGCCAAAGACAGGGAGTAGGACTTGATGACCTGTTCAGGTCCTTTCTGGCTCTAGAAACTATGAAACTATGTAACAAAAGCAATCAGTGCAGAGCACACAATTGCTAGCCAAGGATTAAGGCAGGGTCAGGACATCCAGAATATGCATTGATTTAGCATTTTTCTCAGGATATGGAAATACAGTTTACCACAGACCAACATAGATGAAATTCTTCCTTTTTCAGGTGTTCTGTGGTAACCACCTAAGTACACACACTTTTCCCACTGTAAATGGAAGCTAAGACTCAGTAACTCATCTTTTCATGAGCCAAGTTTTAGCTTCTGCCTATCAGGGAGGTAAAAGCAGGCATATGGGCAGTTATAAGGAAAATGACAATTATCTGAAGTAAGTACCTGCTGCATCACTGTAGGAGTATGCTACAGTGATGTAGCATCCACTGGGGTCTACATATGACCAGCAGATACTTCATCATAGTTATATGCTCCCCAAGTATAATGCACCACTACAGTGAAGTAGCTGCTAAAAATAACTGCACCACACACAGCGCACAGTACAGGATGTTACTGCACTGTGATTTAGTACTCAAAAAGGAAATACTAAATCACACCACAGTAACAACCTCACCATAGGGCTGTAACAACATCATCCAGTAAGTTTTTGAGTAGGTGTCTACACATGTGGAGATTAGGGATAAGATTTTCACCAGTTCCTTGCAGTCCTTCAATGAATCCCTCTGGCCACCAGGGGAAGCTCCAGTCTCTGCCTGGGTGCTAGCCCAGGGGCTGGCAGGGAGCACCAGGCCAGGAGACAGTGGCCTTTTGCTCTGGAGAGCTCCCTGCTGCTGGGGTGGGGACAATGTCCTCCTACCTCAGCACCAGAGAGCTCCTGACCCTGGCTCTCTGATAATGGGCACAGGAATTGTAAAGAGCTGCAGGGGAGGGGCAGGTCTCAGCCCCCTGCTCTGATCCACTGGTAGGGTAGCTAGGAGCTAGCTCGCTGGTAGCTGCCCCACCAATGGGTGGATCTGGGCAGGAAGCTGGAGCCAGTTAAGTCCTGAACCTTGATCACTTAATTAGTGCATGAGGCTAGGATCTGGCCCTGACTGAAACAGTTCTCAGCCAGCCCCAGGCTACACAGGGAAGTCTGACTGTGCAGCCTGGAACTGGCTGGGGACTGCCCAAAACAGGATAGTCCCCAACAACTTCCTGGCTGCACACGCTTCCCCATGCAGCCTGGGGCTGCCTGAAAACTGTCCCAGTGAGGGGCAAGTCCCAGCCAGCTCCAGACTGGGTGGGTAACTGTCCCCATATAAGGAGCTCCCAGCCCCTGCTCCGTAATTACAATTGCAATTGTAGACTGGGTGCTGTGGAGCTTATTCTCCACCCAGCTCCACAAGCATATTGCTGGGTGGGGAACAAGCTCCCCAGCCTGATCCCCACCCAGCTCCATACTTATGGAGTAACAAGCTCCTCAGCCCCCACCAGCTGAGAGCTCCCAGTGCTGGTGCCATGACCAGAGAGCTATTGTTGGGAGATGCTTATTTCTCAGCCTGATCCCCACGGTTGCAGGGCTTGCGCTGGGAGACCTTTATCTCCTAGAACTGGCTCTGCAACCATGGGGCCACTGCTGGAAGGTGCTTATTGTTAGACTCTGACTCCATTCCACACCTAACAACCAGATAGCAGCAAGCTGGTACACTCATTGGATTATCAAAGCTGTGGTTTATTGCATGACAGCACTCGGGACACTCGGAACTGGAATGACCCAGAGTATTTTTTTAAACAGATTTTATTAAGCTTGATTAACATATACCCCACCTTGTTCTCTTCCTTCTCCCACCTTTTTCAAAATGTGCATGTTCAGCACGGTCCTGTTACTTTCATTCCCCTCTTCCTGTGCATTGGTGGCCTTCAGCATTTCCTCTTATCTTAATTTTCTACTATCCTAACACTTATCTCCCAGCCTGAGCCCCACAGTTGTGGGGACCAGGGTATCCCAGCCCAAGCCACATGACAGTGGAGGTCAGGCTATGACATAAGCATCTCCCAGCAGTGGCACCATGGTGGCAGAGCTTCTGCTTGGAGATAAGGGTCTTACAGCTCCCCACTCCCTGATCATAATGGCAGAGTCAGAGCTAAGAGATAAGATCCTCCTAGTCCCTGTTCACCATTCACAATCTCAGAGCAAGGGGCTTGGAGTTCCCTGATGCTGGGGCAGGGAGACATAATTCCTTCCCGTGCTCCTGTGCTGGAGCCCACCCTGGCAGCAGGCAGCTCTCAGGAGCAGAAAGTTATATGCCATGCCCTTGTGGATGTGTGACTGGGAGCATATTTGGCTCCCAGCCAGAAGTCTACATGAGCACTACAGCACCATTACTAATGTCAAATAAATTTGTTACTTGTGTTTGTAGGTAGCAAATTTATTCAGGATTAGAGAGATTTACTGTGAATTAAACAAGAGCATGTGTAGACCCACATGCCTACTTCACAGTAAACTATGCTAATTTGCTGATACGTATCTCATGCAGATGTATCCAGTTTGTAATAGTATAGTTTGTCTATAGCCTGTCCTTTTCTTCAACTGCCACCTACAAAAGGATGAATCAAACACAGAAATGTACTTATTCCCCTATTGTTTTAATGCCTATACATATCTCCATTTTAGCACGTGTAATGTCATTTAAAAAGTTATATTCAAATTTCTCATGCATTGATTCCCTATTCAATCCTTAATAAATATAACAACTTATAATGTGCCACTAGTAATGTTAGGAGCAAATATAAATTAGTGACAGAAAGTTGGAAAGGATAGTGGCAAATATGCAAAGGAATAAAGTGGGAAAGAAACAAACACAAGAGGATACAGGTGGCCAGTAACTGAAACAGATAGATAGTGTTTTAGAAATAATCCCTCATCTTAAATTGATTTGGAGATATTTTACTTGTTGTCCTTGCCACCATTTGGATATTGTGATTTAGCATTTGGATACTATATTACTGGACATAAGTATCCAGAATGAATACATTTTAGGTTACCCATTGGAAAAGTCATTTCCCTAAAAAAAAGCATCAAAGCATCACTGTCATTGTGTGACATCATTTTATTATGTCACACAGATGATGTTTTACCTGATACGCGTTTAAAGCTCAACATCCTATGAATTGCTTTTCTGAAATCTAAGTATGACAGTAAGAATTTATCATTGCCTTAGATTCAGTGCATGTCAATCTGCATGAAATCCGGCAGAGCCAATCTTATAACAGTCCATTGTAGCATACATACAAACAAAGCAGTTCTTTGGCTAACTCTCATATATACAACCTGAACTTTCAAATTCATAAATTTGTGTTTAAAAAAAAAATGAAATCTCTGTTCAGTTAGCTAAAGTAGTAATTCCACTAACTCTGCCAGAAAGAACTTATGCAGAGGATTAAAATATGCCTTTATTTCTATCCTAAAGCTGGAAATAGTAAACAAATGATCACAACAAAATGTAGCTACCTGTAAGGCATGGTTTCTCACTGATCTTTAGTTGCAGCATTTGGATAATAATCTGAAATGGTCTATTATTATACATTATGCATGCTTATACATAGGTGCCAGGGTTATCAGTTAAAAAAAAAGATCATGAGCATATAAAATAATGAATGGAACAGAGAAGTTAAATCAGAAGGTTTTACTTACACTTTCTCAGAACACAAGAACGAGAGAGAATTCAATCAGACTGAAGAGACACAAATGGTGAACTATATGGAGAAAAAAAAACATTCTCCACAACACAGATATGCTAGAAACCAGTAAAATTTGCCACTGCAAATTATCACTGAGTCTATAATCTCAATAAGATCCTAAAAAGAATCAAGAACATATATGGATAGTGAAAACACTCATATTTACATTAGATAATATATTTCATAAATGGCTATAAACCAACATGTTTCATGTGGGGGCATAAATTAAAAGGGGGTTAGGAAGATACTATGGCAGTGATTTCCAGCTAGGGTGCTGTGGCACTCTGAGGTGCCTTAAGATCCTTTCTTGGGTCCCACAGGATGCTGCACAATATTAGTGCTGGTAGGTAGTCAAAAAAAAACAAGTACAAACTAAGATCTGGCATTTTCCAAGGAGTGCCTTGAGTCTAAAATTGTTGAGAACCACTAACCCAAAATAATATATATATATTTTTCTGTTATTGTTCATTAGGGAGTTTTTTAGACATGTCTCTTCACAGTCTGGTTCTGGATATTGACAAAAATAATATGGTGGGTGCGTGATATAATTAAAAAAGTTGAACTGCATAGGTGATTTCTCTTATAACAGTCCATTGAGATCTGTGTTTCTGTGCTCCTTTCTATCAGCAGTTGGCAATCACAGTTTGAATCCTCCCACATTTCTCTGCACCTGCAGGATAAATAGGGATTTATGCCCCCAAATTCCTGAATCACTTTTTTTCTTTGAGAGACCACGGCCTCAGCCTACTAAGGACTAGTACTCCTTCATCTCCTCTACAAAGGCTTAGTAGGTCTAATGGAGCCCAACTTGACAAGTGGGTTCCAGATGACTCTGATCATATAGTAAGAAGGAGGAACAATAAATTCCAAGTTAGTCTGACCTTTTGTACAACATTTTCATGGGGATACATCAGATGATGTATCCATCTCTTCATCTATTTCCTCAGATTCACACAGCTAGTAGTGATCCTGGAATAAGATGATGTTTCAAAGGTTCACTTCTCTTTTCTGTTGCTCTTGCAAGAGATCACCCTCCCAGGCAGGATTGCTTTCAGCCAGAGTAGGGTTGATGATTTTTGGAATTTACTTCTTTTACTATGTTCTTGAAAATGTTGACAATGAAAACTAATATAAGGACACGCACATTGACCAACAGAGATTATAACCAGCAATTATATTCCAAATGTGTCTTTCATTATCTCCACAAAAGCATAAGGTTGAAAGATCCATTTGTTTTGTTTAGGAAATTCAGTGAGCAACTTTATGAATTTCAAAAGTTTTGCAAAGGAAGAAACAAGTTTGGTTATTGTTTTGGTACAGCGTTTCTTAAGCAATAGAGAATTATAGAGGATCTTCCATCTTGCATCAAAATAGGCAAGAAAGAAAATTACTATTTTTAAATATTCATGAGAAATATTTTGCATGACAATAACTGAGCAAATACATAAAATATAAATAATTGTTATAATTGTATAATGACATAGTGGTAGTAAGAACTCATGAGTTTTTACAGCCGCTATATTCTTCCCTACGGCTACAATAATTTAATCAACGTATAACACGGTTTCATAATATATTTTATAATCTATCTTGCTATTCATAGTAGAAGATTGAGCTTCAAATACAATGTGGTTTTAAGAAAACTCATCCATTTGGTTATATTTCCCAGAAAGTTGGACTTTTCCCTTTAATATATATTTCAATCTAGAGAGCGACATCTTGGCAAAATGAAAACAAATGACAGTGGTATCTCCAACGAGACAATGTATTATTTCAAAATGTATGAAAGGGCCCTTGCCCTGCCCTTATGACAGTTAAATGCTCAAAGTGAGACAGCCAAAAAATGTATTTAACTCATTCAAGGAGACATGAAAAGTGAGCCTTCTTTTTTTCTTTAATGTAAGAGAAGGAGGGAGAAAAGATGATGCCAAGGGAGAAAAATGTTTTGGTTTGGTTTTTATGTGAGAAATGTATTATATATTAATTTCTGTTTGGTTCTGATAGTACATAAAATGAAGCAAACAGGTTTAGAATCTTAGAAGGCAACAATGATCTGCAGATTGTTGCAATATTATTTGAATAAAATAAGATTAACTGTAAACACCATTCAACTCATTACAAGCATTAACAGATTACAAGATTGGATTATGTTATTATGTTTGTAAATAGCCAGTTCTTGATTAAACTTCAGTGCTTATTGGAGTAATAAAACCCTCACTTTTTACTGACTTAAATATTTTTACAACATTGTGGGTCAAAATCTATTCCATTGATTCTGTGTGTAAATGGATATAGGTGTGATCCTACTCCAGCTTGTTTGCGTCCATTAAAAAAATGTTAATTCAAAAGATTGGTGGGTCCTTCTCCTCCTTGATGATTTTTGTGACCCAAGCCTAAGGTAAGAATGATACATAAATAGATACAAGAACGGATTTTCAAGTCTTGAACAGGGTAGAATGGCATCTCTGCCCCTAAGTGATACCTGAAATGTGGAATAGAATCTAGTCCTAAATGTTTATAAGGCAAAATTCTGCTTTAAACTATATTTCTTCACCTCAGGACTGCAACACCTTGGTTAAATCACTCAGTTCTGGGAGATATCCAGATGGAGCCTGCCTAGGTAGCTTAGTGATATGACACCTCCCTGGGAAAGGAAATCCTGGGCAATGGCACCTTCTACTATGACTGTTTTTATGAAGGAACACAGTAACCATTAGGACCAGGTACCGGGTAAACGGTATATCTACTGTCTAGCAAACACACAGAAAGCTGTCTACAGTTGTAACCAAACATGGTTCACAGAGCACATAAAAATTAACAGAGCCAATTCTAAAGTAACCATGGATATACATGGTATCAGACTACAGTGCTATACATTAGGACACTGTATCAAATGCCTGTGCCAGATCCCATCAGAAGTCAAGGTAGGCCACATTCCACTGAAGTCCCATGGAGCATGGCACCCTGCTCACCCCTGCCTCACAGATCTAGCCAAAGTCAGATTTTGTCTCCTCTGTCTGTGCTCTGGACTGGCCCTGACCCCAAACTGTCTTTGACCCAAGGCAGTAAAGTTATAGTTTCCAATTCTTCTCCCTGCTTTGTTTCCTCTGGCCAACTGTGAGCTGTAGTCTGGTTTGAGTGAGGGTGGAAGTGGTCTGTACCTTACAACTAGCCTCAGCACTTAGGCTCCCATGTCCCCAGGCCTTCCCCCTTGTGCCTGTATGGAGGAGCCCTAACAGTGATTAGGCAGCACAGCTGCAGGTTACCAGGGCAACCCATGAAGTCAGCTGACCCTAGGGGGCAGGGCCTGGCTCTTATAAAGAGAGAGAGAGGAACTCTTTGCCCTAAGAGAGACAGGGAGAGGAAGCCTAAGGCAGGGGCTGCAGCTGTGAGGTGAAGGGCCGTGGCAGGACCGAATGGTGTTTGGGCCGAGGGGCTTCTGTTTTGTTATAGCCAAAGGGTTTGTTGTTGTTGCAGCAAGATGGCTTATGTCCTCAGTTGTAGCCAAGAGGCTTGAATTTGCTTTGTTGTTGTTATGAGTGACCGGCGGTTTGAGTGAGGCTATAAGGGGTTGGAGGAGGCCTCATAGGGTCCCACAGGGTGTGGGGCTCTAGCACCAGAGAAGGTGCGGCAGAGCACCAGTGAGGGCGCAGTGGCACGGGGTGCAGAGACCCCAGCCCCAGAGAGGGGGCATTTGGTAGGAAGTCCTAGTTGGGCACAACAGGCCCAGGAAGGGTGAAGCACTGAGAAGCCCGAGAGGGGCAATGTTTGAGAGGCCCTGAGAGGGGCCACACTGAGAGGCCCAGGAGGGGCAGCATTGAGAAGCCCGAGAGAGGCAGCATTGAAGAACGTAAGTTAGGTGCTGCAAGCCCAATAGGGAGCTGCATTTACTGGAGAGCCCAAGTTGGGCACGGTAAGCCCCAGGAAGGGGGCCCTCTTACGGAGAGGCCCAAATAGGGTGCAGGGACTGAGTAGACATCTGAGAGGCTTGGGCTGTGGTATTGGGGAGGAAGGAGCTGCAGATAGTGCACCCAGGCATTGGAGCACGAGTGGGCAGCCTCTTGCTAATTAACATCAATTAATTAATTACTATCAAAGGCGTGGCAGGTGAGACTAGGTGGGCGGTTGCCCAAGGACAGGTACATGGTCCACATGGAGGGTGGGCCTGAGTGCTGAACTGTCACACCCCCCAACCCCATCATGAAGCACTCCACAGACCAGATGTGGACAGCATTCAAAGGGTCCAGAGGAGGGCCTCTTGCATTGTTAGGGGGCAGCAGGGCAGGCCCTATGAGGAAAGGCTTCTGGACCTGAACCCTCTGCAAGAGAAGTCTGAGAGGGGATCTGGTTGCCGTCTATAAACTTACCAAGGGGGACCAGCAGGAACTGGGAGACTCTATTTCCCCAAGCACTACCAGGAGTAACTAGGAATAATGGCCATAAGTTGACTGACAAAAGGTTCAGGCTAAACATCAGGAAGCACTACTTCATAGGGCAGCTAGGACCTGGAACCAACTTCCAAGGGAAGTGGTGCTTGCTCCTACCCTTGGTCTTCAAAAGGAGGCTAGATAATGACCTTGTCAGGGTTGTTTGACCCCTGCATTCTTTCCTGCTCATGGCAGGGTGTCGGACTTGATCATCTGCTCAGGTCCCTTCCAACCCTACCAACTATGAAACTATGACTCGACACTGAAACTGAGAGAACCCACCATGTGTGGGGACAGCACTGTGGGAACTGGGCCCTGGCACCATACACCTTCCCAGGAAACCAACAAGGTCAGGCACCCTGTCAGTCAGACCCCAGTATGCTCCCTGTCCCCAGCAGAATCTGGTATGGGAGGTTCTCCTCTGCTGACTCAGGGTGGCTGAGCCAGAAGATCAGACTTAGGCCTACATGAAGTGACCCTGTGGCATCCACAACTTGAGCACAGCTGCAGGTACCCAGCCCATGAGCACCTGGTGTGCTGCAAGGCTTCTTTTGGTCTGCAGCTCCAGGGTCCCACTTTTCCTTTCATATGGTATCAGATAGTACCTCATAAATTTGGAAGTTGATGTCTGGTATTATCACTCAGTGTATGGATTCTATCTATCTCATCTGGGCATTCATAAAAATTGCAGCTTTTGATAATTTTGCCACCTTTACATTAAAGTGAGAACTCAACATTATCTGAGTATTGACTAAGAAACTGAAATCTGACCAACCCTAAAAAAAAAAACCAAGATCAGACACAGCAGCCTTGTCAAATATTGGATTTTAATATCAAGAGAAATTAAGTTAGCTATGTCAGTCTGAAGTCGGACAGAAAGCAGGGTAGAGTCGTACCTTGTAGACTAACTAAATCAGAGATGTATAGCTTTACTTTCTGTGGTTCAGAGCTCATTTCATCAAATGCTGAAAAGGACATGCACAGAACTGTGTATCAAATAGAAAATGGGTTTAGAATACAAAAGATATAAAACACAGAGTGAGAGGAGAGAGGGAAGAGAGGAGACAGTCCTGGGAAAGTCAAACAAGTAATAAATACAGACGAAGGGGTCAAAAGTGCTAATCTAGGTAATGGGATAAGATTCCATAGGCCTTATTTGGGGACCATGTGCATAGCACCCAAGCTTGGGACATGGTCCTGTCTGCTTGGGTGACTGACATTCTGTCCTTTGCAATAGATAGTTCAGGGTGCACATGGGTAAGAAGACAAGGACTTGGAGACAACAGACCAATGGGCTGCCTTACAGATCTGTTCTCGCTCCAACCTTGTGTAACCTCTACACCAGTCACCTGCCACAGATCCAGTCATGGAAACTCATTGATGCTCATGATATTTGCTGTGGATTCTAGGCCCAAACTTTTTCTGAGATAGAACATACTCTGAAGAGTAATGTCACAAAGTTGGCTGCCTACTGTAAGACTTAGTACCTCCAGCCAAATATCAGTAAGACAATTTTCCAGCGTTTTCCACTTGCATAATGCCAGTGCTGCCTGGGCACTGAACATCTACCTGAATGGCCAGAGGCTGAGGCATCAAGTACAATCACCTGAGTGTGATGCTAGATCAGGCATTGAGCTACCATGAATACTTGAAAAAGATAGCAAGGACAGTTAAAACTCACAAAAACTTCCTTAGCAAGCTGGCTGGGTCACTGTGGGGTGAAAGAGCCTCAACACTAACAATGTCAAGTCTTGTCATCTCATATTCTGTAGCAGGGAATTGTGCCTCAGTCTGGAACTGGTCATCACACACCAAACTTGTGATGTGCAGCTATTTTTAATGATGCTCATCATCTTAGAAACTCTTTGACCAACCCCTCTACCATGACTCCCAGTCCTGAGCACATTGATCCTCCTCATATCTAATGGGAAGTTGCAACTAGCAAGCTACTGGAGAAGATCTATGCCAATCCGAGCCTACTACTGTACTACAATCTCATAAACCTACCTGCTGCACACCTACCATCACAATACCCACTGTGGTCCAAACTGCTGCACCAAGACCAAAAGACAGAGACCCTCTGTTGTGAGCAATGGCCAGCAGTGTGACTTTGGCTGGCTAGGCTCTGGTTTCAGGTGGCACATGCTACAGCACATGTGGCATGTGCGGTTCAAGGTGCCACAGACAGGCTTGTGGAGCTCAAAACTGCACATGCGTGCTTGTGGAGATGAGCCCAATCTGTCTACTATCTTGCACTGGCTGCAGCCCATTTGCAGATGCTTCAGAGGAAAGTGATGGAATCCTGCAGGAGACACATATGGACTAAGATGATCCTGAGTTCTAAGATGCTGGTTGAAGATCTGAACCACTATATTACACAAATACCTTTCAGAATGTATCTTTAATCATAACCTCTCAATATGTTCTTGTTAACCATTGTCCAATCCCTTGTTGAATCTTGCTATACTTTTGCCTCAATGACTTTTAGCACAGACAAGTTTCACAGTCTAATTACAAGTTGTATGAAAAGCATTACTTTCATCAGGTTTGAATTTTGCCTTCTGTTAATGTTATTAATGTCCCAGAGAGGTATTTTCGAACTTATATGACCCTCTTCCTGTCTTACCAGATATGAGTAAAATTCTTATTTTGAAGCTTTTCCTTTTCACTACCATTTCAGTCTCTCTGTTTTTCATTTGTTTGTTTGTTTTGGGGGGTGGAGTTGTAAAGCTGCTAATGTTCCTTTGCTTTCTGGTTTGTTAAATAGCTGGGCTAAATACTACTCTTATAGAACTTAATGACAAAGTTCTAACTGGACAAAGCTCTAGCACTTCAACAAGAGACAGATGGGATCCAGATATTACTGAACATTTATACTAACCAAATGCAAATGCTAAGTAATATTGCTATTTGAATTTATCTAAAGATCCTATTATTTTCATATCCTGGCAGAAGATGTGGTGTACCTTTAGTGAGGCATCTGCTTAAGAATAATAAAAGACCAACCCCACTATCTTCAGAGATTTCTGCTAAGAAGTCTGATCGAAATGATGACTGAGATAAAACAGCTAGAAAATTATCTATTACCTGTAAGTAATTTCCTGCTCATATCCATTTAAAAATAATAATTCTTCAGTTTTCTAATAAAACATCACTCTAGCATTACGCTACATCACCTCCTGCAGAGAGAATTATATGCTTCCACAGAAGACTATGCACCCTATGCAGTCTATTAAACAATCTTGTAGTATATTCCTGAATCATTTAGAAGCTTTAATATATTGATATGTGATTGGCTGAGGCTGAAAAATTTTCCAGCAGAGAGATATAGTCTGAAGTGGGGCAGAAAGCCACTGATTTACACCTTAGACACACTTTTACAGATAAATCTTTACACGTAAGAAGGAATACATCATAATCTAACATGAGCTCCAGAACGACACAGAAGCTCCCTGGACATTCTGGACATTTTTACACATGCAAGCGCTGCAACATTGGGCACTTTGAAAAGCACCAGCACTGCGATGCTTGCAGTTGTTTAAGCGGCGAAATGCGTGTCAGCACTGAGAAAATGGCAGCAGAGCGCTTTTGAACTAAAGCACATACAAGTTGCTTTAATTCAAAAGTGGACTGTTACCATTTTTTGTGTGCTAGCATGCCTTTCACCACCTACGTAACTGCATGCAATGTGGCGCAGTGCATGGCAGTTTGTGTGTCGAGCAGACTTGATTAATCTCCAGTGTATTGTGGGACCAAAAAGTATGTGTATAAATGCCCTCCAATTGCTGACTTCAGGGTAGCTATTCTTAGTCAACAACACTTTAAAAACCAACTTGAATGAGAAATTAATGGCCCCTATCAATTCTTAAGCCATTATCTTTAGCTTTTTGACCTCTTTATTTCTATGGATTTATTGCTTATTTGCCTGTACCAATACTGACCTTTCACTTCTCCTATCCATCTCTCTGTTCCTGACTTTTCAAATGAATTTTCTATTCAAATCAATCTCTCTATTGTATTGCAAACTGCTTTATGCAAATCCTTTCTCAGCATCTGATGAAGTGAGTTTGGGTTCATGAAAGCTTACATTGTATATATGTCTGATGTGCAAATCTATCCTCACTCCTGAAAAATCTCTTCTTCTAAGACCACTAAATACATTAAATGTTTTGAAATTGACACAGAAGAAGAAAATGAGTATCCAGGGTTAGGCAAAGTGTTACTGGAAGATAATGATTGGTATCCTCATCATTTATGTATTCAAACTGAACCCAAACTTTTGTTTTCTAAATACAGCAAGAGTTCATTTACATTGAGGCTATCTTTTAGCCACCTTTCCTTCTCTGTGATCTCCTTGAACCTATTCTAAATAGGATTTTCCTAAAACATACACAAAACTTTCCATAGTTTAATGGGGAAAGAGAAAAGCTAACGCTATTCTGAGCCTCGGCTGTTTCTTCTTTGAAATGCCTTTCAACATACTTTCCATTGCAGCTTGTAGATCATGATAGTATCTATTACAAATAACACAATCTTAACTAGTGAGCCAGCAACTAGTGAGCCAGAACCCCACATTTACATTAACAATTATATAGTATAAAATGTAATGAAGTCAGCCAAAAAAAGTTTGTGTTTTCCAAACCAACCAATTTTATTTATTGTCCAAAATATCATAGCTTTTTTCTGTGAAGACTTTTTCACCCTTTTTCACTAGTGCTTGAGAGTTATTCCTCCCTTCCCCCATTCTGTTTTATTCTCTTCTCCTTTACCCTTGTGTGGGGAAAGAGGAAGTAGACTTCTGTTTACTATAAAATAATATTATTTTTATGATATTTCGGTAATCAGAAAGTAAATATTAAACAAAATACAATTTTGGTATAGAGAACTATTTCTGGAAAAAATGTTTATGGAGTTGTTTCAAGTAACTGTGGTTGTATATGGCTTGTGCATGATGATAACTTTACCAATTCATGGGAAGAGCTATCTAAAGATAATCTTTTTTTATTTAGTATTTTATGAAAGTGAGCTGCCATTCTTATTTCATACTAAATACTAACTAATTTCAATAGGACCACTCAAAGAATAAAGCACTATTCAGTGTAATAATAGAAGCAAAAAGAAGCCCATGTATAGGTCTAAAATTTCATTTATTTAGTGATATTTTAATCTGTACATGTTCATAAAGATGGGGAGAAAATAAAGATTGGTTCATTCTTCATGCTAGGCACCTTTGAATTCACAACCATACTTATGCTTTGGGGAGAAGTGTGGGGTAGTTTTTTTTCCCTTGTCGTTGCTTTAGAGGGGAGGAAATAATTAGAGGCATTGGTCTACTTCCCCAGAAGCAATCCAATAGATAAGAGAAGACAATATCCATCATTATTGAATTGAGAGGTGGCCAGCCTGTAGTCCTGTTGCCACAAGTGTCACAGGCAGCCTCTGTGTGGAAGGTCATGAAAAGGACAAATAGCACAACAGTAGATACAGCAGGAAGCAGAAAGCAGAGCAGGAGATCCGGCAGAGGAGGGTATCGGAGTGGCACTTGGGGACAGCACCAGCTCAGGGAGCAGAAAGTAGAGAATGATATTAGGCAGGGAAAAGAAAGCAGAGCAACAGATTAGGCAGAGAAGAGTATCCAAGTGGTACTTGCGGACAGCACAGCGCCCCTGTGAAAAAGATTGGCCCCTACTACCTTAAAGGATCACCATCCCACCCATAATGAATAGGGAAACTTCCAGCAAGTAAGATGGCTCCTTCAAAAAGAATCACCTTTGATGATCTTTAATGTAAAACTGTTGCAAAATGCCATGATTTTCCCTGATTTTCAAGAGGATTCTCTAGACATCTCAGTGCTCTAGCTAGGAGCTGTGTAAGTTTATATTAAATGGCAATTTTGTTAAATATAAACTCAAAAATCTAGTCAAAGACATTAATATATGAATGCATTTAACTGCTTAGAGGGAATACATAATGCGCCTACATATTCAGCAAATCATTTGGAATTCTTTTGACAATGGTATTACCTATTTGTAATTACTTTTAAGTGTTTCCAGGGTACATATAACTCAATCAAAATACAATTATAAACTTAGAAGATTTACTCAGTTAGTGTTAATTTATTAGGGCAATTAATTTTCAACATTATAAAAATTACATGTAAACTAGTTTAAAGAGCTAAACTCTCCCTGGATTTAGACATTATTCTAATATAAATTGGACTATGAAGCAATGCAAACATCTGTCTTTTATTCTGTGCAGGTTAAAAGTGTGAGGCAATTGTTTACAGTGTGCAGAATGTATGTGACATACAATATGTGGATGTGTATCTTTTCAAAAGCTGAGTGGCAAGCATGAAAAATGGTTCTCAATATTGATGACTGTACTCCTAGCCCAGATGACAACTCTGTGGGTATTTCCCTGGAGGGCAGTTTGAAATTGAGAATGCTAGGGACTTGAGCCAAGTTAAAAACAGAGCATTGCCATTACCTACTATAAGAGGACCAAACTTTCTGCAGAGTGCTGAAAAGAAGCATTCAAACTTTATATTATTTTTATTTATTGTTCCGAGATCAGTATGCTTTAACGGCATATAAAATCTACATTATTGTGTCACAACAATCATTTCAATAATGATGGATATTATCTCCTCTCATTCCTTCCTTGAAGGCTGCAGCTCTGCCTGTTGAAATATTTATACCATGTGGTCAATTTCTCCTTTATTGCAATTATACATATATTGTGATGATTACCATAGATTACATATGTAATGCTGCTGATTAAAATGAATGTATTGTTTTAAAGAAATAATAGCATTTCTTCAACACCAAAGATTTTTATTACATAGAAACATAGAAAACATAGAAATGATTCTAATAAAAATCTTTGCCTGGTGCTGGGAAAAAAATAAATCTGTTTGGAACAAGATTTCTTGCAGTTGCAAATACAGTTGGATCCCGAGTTACATGAGGGATATGTTTCTGAAAAACACCATAGAAGCTGAAACCGTGTAACTCAAGGAATTAAGTCAATGGAAAACAGGGGGATAGGGACCTGGGAACAAGGTTTGATAATATTATTTCATAATAAAAGGATATTTAAACACAAAATAATGGAATTAATAGCATTATTAAAACTTTTACTCCCAGCTACGTGCTCATATAGAAACAAAGTTTTAGCTCTAATTGCCCCTCTGTCAACAACTGCTCCTTTTGTATTTGTCATTTCACTGATCCAAAGATCAAGGAGTTTCTCAATCTTATCTAAATGAGGAAATTAGTGTCTCCAATGACACTCTCAAACTCACAGGGGTTGTCATTTTTACAGTCTCTAATTTTTTGCTCACTTTTTTTAATGGTACACACAGTTGATTCACTTAAACTCTATTGGCGAGCAATCAACGCAGCACTGTTGCCTTCTCTTAATTTATCAAGGATTTGTATTTTCTGGGCCAGGGTGATAGATTTACATGCTCTTTTGGATATAACATCAAAGGCTTTCTTTGATGCCATTTTCACAAATATTCAGGGATTAATATAACCAAAAATGATGGACAATTTTGGAGAAGACAACAAGTGATGCTAATGCTAAGTAAACACACACAAAACTGACAATCGCTGTACCATAAACAGTGTAAACATGAAGCAGGATATTGCATAAATTGAAACATGGTCCTGTTAAATAAAACGTGTATACACGAATCAGTGTAACTCGAAACTGTGTAACTGGGGGTCTGACTGTACAGTGAAGGACTCTTATTCAGGCCACATATATCACCTCTCATGTTAAAAATTATGAATCAGAATCGCCCAAATCATGAGATTTGGTTTAAGTATTGTCAGATTCAGAATAATAAACTATATATTATTTCCTATTTTTTCACCTTCTTCCAGTCCCACTTATGTGATCATTTTGAGTTCAACATCAATCTTAAGTATACACGCACGATCACTTAACCTTTTCTGCCTAGAAGCTACTATTTCACTGCTCTCAGCCTCTCTCTCTCTCTATATATATATAGACAGAGACCAGCTTCATTCACCTCCCTTTTCCTGTTGCCTGTTTGCCAAGTCTTTCCCACCATACCTTGTTTCTTTGTCCCTTTTTTCCTCTCTCAGTTTTCAACCATCATAGTATCCTTTTCTGTCATACTATATTCTAGTGTTCTTTTTCCCATGCCCCTTCTTCCTCTACCTCCTGTTCCCTTCAGCAAGTTCCCCAGTCTTCATATTCACCTCCATCTGCCTCCAGCCACTGTTTTTCCCCCCCAGTTCCCTAGTTCCTCATCATTTTGAGTCCCAATTCTTAGTCCTCCCACAATCCCATCCTTGGAGCTTCCATAATCCCATGTCTCCAGTCTTTACTCTATAAAAGGACCCATAGATCCCCGATGCCTAGCTAACCTCAACCTCATCAGAAGCAAAGGGTGATGACATCCAAGTTTGAAAACAGTGTCACTTCTATGTACAAAAGCTAGAAGAATGTGACAGCCACATCACTGAAGGAAGCTTGTGGTTTCAGTCCTTGACTTTGCTTTGGTCTACCTTGCTACCACTTCAAGGATCAAACAAACCTAGTAGTCATCTTCTTGAGACTATCATACCATCTCCCTGGCACACACTGCACCTATTGTGCAATTAATGAGTTAATTACACAATAAATTTGGACTTGTTACACATGCAAAATAATTATCACCAGAGATCCTGGTTTTCTCTGATTTAAAAAAAAAATTAAGTTATAAAAAGGAACTATGCCCAAATCAGCATAGTTTAAAAAGAACACCACTAATATATATGTGTATATACACATATATATATACACACGCAATACATAAAATACCTGTATATATCTATATATAGAGATATACACACACACACATATACAGGTAGTTTACATATTGTATATATATATATATATATTAGTGGTGCTTCTTTTAAATCATGGGACTATGCTGATTTTATATATATAAAATATATATTATATATAGGTATTTTATATATCGTGTGTGTGTGTGTGTGTGTGTGTGTGTGTGTGTGTGTGTGTATATATATATTAGTGGTGTTCCTTTTAAATTATGGGACTAAGCTGATTTGGGGTTCCTTTTTTTAACTGAAAATTGGGGATTTTTTTTTAAATCGGAGAAAACCAAGATCTCTGGTGATAATTACTTTGCATGTGTAACAAGTCCAAATTTATTGTGTATTTAAGTCATCAATTGCACAATAGGTGCAGTGTGTGCCAGGGAGATGGTATGATATTCTCATGAAGATGACTACTATGTTTGTTTGATCCTTGAAGTATTATATATATATATATATTAGTGGTGTTTCATTTAAATTACAGAAGAATGTTGATTTGGGGTTACTTTTTTTTTAACCAAAAACTGGGATTTTTTTTTTTAAATCAGAAAAGAACAGGATCTCTGATTATCACACAATTAAAATGGCTGAAATATAAATTTGTTGAGCAAGAAATGTAGAACATTGTTTATAGCTAGTTTTTATCAAGCTTTAATTTGAAAAAGTGGCATGCCATTTAGGGTGATAGTGTTGGTCAGATCCATAGTTTCATTCATATGAAGAGGCTATGACTATATTGAATAAAAGTCAAATTTAGCAGAAATAAAAAAATGCATTAACTATAAACTATAAACACTGCAAATATAGTAAGCATCACAAAAATAGCAGGAGTCAGCAACACTGAACAAGTCCACAAAGCTATCAATTGAATGTTTTGTGAGATTGGGAATTTCCTCTCAATTATTATAGTTAAAATACGTTTAAAAATATTGCCTGGTTTGTAGAAGTTTCTCAAAAATTTAAACACCTGATAAAGGCCTTTGAGAATAGAAATGTCATCAGCATCTTAACCTCTGAACGCCTAATCAGTTACATTAAAAAAGAGAGAAATATGAATAGGTAGCAGGGCAGATTATGCTCCTGATTTTTAAGGAGCGTTCCGAGTTGGTTTCAGTTAAGTGTTTGCTGAAAATGAAGCAAGTATGATATAGCCAAATATCTCCATACCCATATTTAATAGATTTCTCCATCTTCAATTCATGCTAATATACTTACGTACTTTGCAAGCAGTATAGACTTCTATATGCACATAGAGCTGAAAATAAGGATACATTTTAAAGGAAATTTGGAAATATAGTTAAATGTAATGTGATATGACTGAAAGGTGACTACCCACTAGTAGAAAATTGTACTTTTATTCTTCTTTAGATTGTAGTGCACTTTCGATTTGTGCTAACTTTGTATTTCCTACAGATATAAAATTGAAGAGTTTGACACAGTTAAAGCTTTTCTCCTTTGGTTGTGATTTATAATTGCCCCTCAAATTGGACTGTAGATGTAATTAAAGAAATAAGTATAAGCAAGAACCTAGTTAATGAGCCAACACTTTTTTTAAATGTATTGTCCATACTGTCATTATACTTACATGTATTGTAGTTAAATGAAAAGTTAAGTATGTATTATTAGATTTAAAGAATGAGACACAGATTCAGTGATCGTAACTGGGTGCATCTACATATACGCTTTAATACGTAGTAGCCTATTTTACTGTGCATTAAAGCATCATGCAAAACTGTGCTATTATGCTAATGCACATCTTAAAAACACCAATAGGCTAATGAACATCTTTAAAATGTCACTTAAAAGCCATGCACATTCATTACTATTCAGTAAGGCAGAATAATGTACATCTGTTTAGTACCTCACATTGGAGATATTAAATTTAATGTTCATTAGGAAGAGTGCCTCAATGCACATGTTGACGTTCTCATGAAAAATCAAACTAATTCTCACTTTTTAGTCTCTTTGCTTTTGGTATTTATCATGTGAAAATCAAGATGAGAAAAAAAGACAAAGTAGAAACATCAAGTTTTCTCAGAATCTTTTAGAACAGGGTTTGCTAATTTTACCAGAGAAGCCAATAAACTGCTCCATCCAAGTTCAATGTAAGGTGGGGAATCCCTTTCAACTTAGAGTACATACAATAATTATATTTAGATAAACCTAATTAGGGTTAGAGCAGTCAAAATGCCCATTCATTCACTAGGTCAGAGGGTTTAAATCAGCCACAATGGCACACCTGATCTAAGTTACTTCACCACACAGGAGGTTTGCTAACTTACATGAAGAAAGGGTTAATTCAATCTAATGAATGCCTATGTACATTTGCAGCACAGCCCTAGGTTTGGGAAAGCCCAGCAACTTGTTCCAGCCTTTAACCTGCTCCCATAAGTTCCTGACCCCGATCAGGCTATTTTTAACTCTCAATCCCTCCCTCTCTCTGACTAGGAACCTGCCCCCCCGTGGAACCACCAGACTAACTACAGACCCACCAGCCAACGATATGGCACCACCAGGCCCCTCTGATTTTGCTAGCCCCTTCTCCCACACTGAGTTACTAAACTCAAGCTGTTTGTGCCATTCCTGGCAGTGGTGAACAACTGAGTGAACAGCTGCACATGCTGCTCCCTGTCAAGGTTTATGCAGCCTAAACCAGTAAATTAGGGCCTTGTTACACAATACATTTAGGTGGCTCCTACAGCTCTTAACCCCTGGCTTGTCCACGTATTGACTCCGGAAATTAGTTTTAAGCACACTTTAGGCAGCTTAAAGTTATCCTACTGTAGGTCACATTTATCTCTGATCTGTGTTACCCAGTTTATGTTCCATTAATGTGTGGCCATTCTCCACAAATGTGCAGCCCAAATTGTAATCCAGCATTGCAGGATACAGACTCCTTTCCCCATCCTCCCATTTTGTGTGAAAAAATGTCCCACCCCCTGAACTTGACTACACAGGGGATAGTTCTGACACCAAATCAACTCCGCTTTCTGCTGCCAAGGGGTGTGACCTTCTACATCCCAGGGGTGCAACCCTGTGCAAACAGCCTACAGAGCACATGCCAGCTAGTCAGGTCACAGGGTATGGACAGGTACAAGGGTGGGTTCTGGGTGGGGAAGAACAAGGTAGGGAGCTAGATTGAATCCTCATGACCTGTTGCTTCCTTCCCATAGCTCCCCCAAAAGCACAATCCCTCACTGCTCCCACCACCCAGTCAACCTGGGAAGCATAGCCAGCACCCCCACACCCCAACCCTAAATCCCAGTTTATTGAAACATGAGATCTTCTTTAATTTTCTTCCTCTGTATTTCTTTTTCAATTCTTTCCCCCCCCCCTTTACTTCTCTTTATTTTATCTTTCAGTGACTGGCTGACTTTATTTCACTACCCTTTCCCTAACCCCACTTCCTTTCCACCTTCCATTTCATATCTACCCCGTATCTACCTCATCACATTAACTCTCCACCACCCAGCTTCATGTTTGTGCCTCCTCCAAGACTATCTCCCATGCAGAGCAGTCATATAAGCCTATCCTAGCTCAGCATTCTTGTAGCAGCAATTCATAGCTGTAGGACCTATTCAGGCCTCTGCTTGCCAGCCCTCTAGTGGTAAGTCACAGGTGTGCAGGAAAACCTCAGAAAAAGTTTTTAGTCTTAGCTTTTGAATGTTCCAAACTTAAGCTAGCACTAATACCAGTTAACATTTGAGCAGCTCAAAGTACAATGTGTAACAAGGCCCTAAACTCTTTCACACCCTTAGCTGCTGCTGCTGTCATTTCTCTCCACTGGTGGGTCACTACACAGGCAATACTTTCTGCTGCCAAAGTGTCATAGAAGCCCTGGCATTGAAAGTTGGACAGAATTACTCCATGGAGTGAATCTAATCCACTGGCCATAGGTTTCCCATAACCATTTAGGAGGTTACTTCGTTTGTATGGTTATGGCAAACAACAGCAGAGAAGGTACAGCTAATTAAAGCTGTATGTTGAGGTTTGATAGCCAGTTGATGGCACCCAGGCCAGCTAAGTGGATTGCTTCAATCCCTCCATGATATGCAAGTTCAGGGCAGGAGCTTACAATGTGACTCAATGACTCAATGTGGCTCATTGACAGTCTGGCAAATTGAGCAGATTAGAACCAGGTAAATTCCTACACTAAGAAGTGTAAAGTGCTCCATCTGGGGAGAAACAATCCCCAACATACTTACAGGCTCAGTGGTGCCAAACTGACTAGCACCAAAACTGAAAGAGATCTACAGGTAATAATAGGTCGTAGCATGAACATGAGCCATCAGTACGATGCTGTAGCCAGCAGGGCAAACAATACTCTGGCATACATCAACCAATGCATCTCAAGCAAAACTAAGGAAGTGATTCGTCCACTTCACACAGTACTTATGAGACCACAGCTGGAGTACTGTGTCCAGTTCTGGGTGCCGCACTTCAACGAGGACATGGAAAAGCTTGAGAAAGTTCAAAGAGCCACCTGTATGATCAGAGAATTGCAAGGCAAGCCATATGAGGAAAAGCTGAGGGACTTGGGTCTCTTCAGCCTAAAAAAAGAGAAGGTTGAGATGGGACGTGGTCGCAGCTTACTGCTACATCAGGGGAATACATCAAGGGCCCAGAGAAAAATTGTTCACCAGAGCACTCTTGGGTAAAAACAGGAGTAATGGCTATAAACTCCTGGAAGACCATTTCAGGCTTAATGCTAAGAAAAACTTCTTCACAGTCAGGGTGTCCAGACTGTGGAATAAGTTCCCTCCAGAGATGGTGCAGTCATCTACCCTGGAAATCTTCAAGTGGAGATTAGACAGTCACTTCACTGGGGTTACCTGAACCCAGTTGTCTTTCCTGCCTAGAGCAGGGGGGCTGGACCTGATGATTTTGTGAGGATCCTTCCAACCCCTTACAATCTTTGAACCTATGACTGCACCTCACTGCATATGCAGATCAGTGAGTCCTTGATGCCCCATTTATTCAATAAATAGGTACACCTTCTATGTCCCATATGAATGTGGTTCAATGTAGTCCAATATGTATGATGCAACTAGAACCCTGAAAGCGCAATGGCCAAATCTACAACCAAATGTTTGTTGCACAGTACTGCTGCAGACCAGATTGCACACCAGCAGCTCTCAGTGTCCAGACTGTTCAATGAAAGTTGGAAAGGGTGTTACCAGGAGGTTACTGATTTTGTTATACTGAAGAAATAATTGCTTTTCGAAATGCAACTAATTTCTTTCTCAAATTACAGGGGAAAAATATCATATAATCTTTCTAATATTCCTTGAAATAGAGAAAATTATTTTTTTCTAATTGGCAATCTTTTCAATTTTACATACACTTCTAGCTAGATATTTGTTTTCAGCATAGAGATGACAATTAGCAATGAGTCCAAAACAATACTTTAGATATTAACTCCCCTAACTCTGCAACTAGTGTTAAATCTGTTATGTTATTCCATAAGTCGTATTAGATCTAGGTTGCATTATAAAAGTATCTTGTCCACAGCTGGATTCACTATAGTAGGAATATTTAGGAGTAAAATGAGAGGAACATGCATATGAAAAATGATGATCAAGTAAAGGATCTAGAATAGGTAATGGGACTTTTAGAAATAACCTCACAATACATATGCGAAAAAAGGAAAGTTAAGTACTATTAGAAAAGGGCATTGTCCAGACCTTGAGTCATTGTTTTCCTAGATATATTTTTTCCCTGCCCATTTCTTAGAATGACTTTCAAATGCAAGTTCAGACTGCATATACTTTCAGTAACTGTGTGATGCAGAAACTTTTCTGCAGCTGTGGCACTCTATATGGTGACAGTTAATTTAAAGACTCCATTCCATCCATCACCTTAACACAAACATAGGGAAATAAAAGAATACTAACATGCCAGCAATATCTGGTCTCTTCAAGGGATCCCTTCTGTGAACCATCATCTGATTGAGTGTCCTATTACATCAGAAAGAAAATTGTCTGCTTCTGTGACCATTTCAATTTCAATAGCTCTGTGTTTTGAATTACCCCTCCCCTTTTCTAAATTAAAAAATAAAAGCTTTAAAAGTGATAGGAAAAAGTAATTAAGAGAAAAAATAGTATTTTATTTTTTATATTAAACCACAAAGTAAAATTAAATTGCAGTTTCCCTAACCTAGCCTAAGTTCTTGGACAAGACATGTCTCCTATATCTCAAAGACCAGTTTTGTCTGTATTGGCCAAGTCTTCTCTTGTTCAGAGACAGCTTCATAAGGAAGATTAGGGGGGATGAAATTTACATCTCTGTTCCAGTTCCTTTGTTCCTGGAGTAGGACCAGAGTAATGTGAGGAAGCCCTAATGGCCAGAGCCAAATAAAAGAGAATGGTATATATCATAGCACTTAAGTGGACACTGCAATCCTGGCACTACTTACGTACAGGCCTCTCTACCTGCCTCTCTGGCAGTGGTGGGGGAAAGCAGGGTAGGGTGAGCTGCTGGCTGGCTGAATGGTCCCTGAGCTGTGGGGGAGGGGTGCTTCCCTCTGTGGCAGCAGTGGCACCCCATAGGCAGTACTGGCCCCCAGGCACCCAGCCTGAGTGGTCCCAGAGGGCACTGCAGCCATGGAAGGAAGCCCCGGGCCCCTGAACAGCTCAGGCAGGCAGGATCCAGGGAAACAAACAAAAAAAAAAGATTAAGCTCGTCTCTTTTTTTTTTTTCTTTAGGGGAGCCTGCCTGAATGGGTCGCTGCCAGGCTGGCTGCATGGGCTGCCTGCACAACCCCTCAGCTCTGCATCTGTAAAGTAGCAGACTAAAACACCTCAGCCATGTTTTACTTTCTATATCCCAAAGTCATTTAACGTGCAGTACATCACCAACAGTGTAAACAATAGCACCATTAATGTGCAATGTGCTGTCAACTGTGTAAACAGCAACACCATTAAACCAGGGAAAAAGGGCTTTTAAGTCACTTTAAGGGCCAATTTTGTGGTGTGTACAAAGATGCCCTGGCTGACTAGAATCAGAAAGGCACTTAAGTGTTTGTTCTAGGCACGCTCTGATTTACTCCTTCTTGCCAGTGCAGTGAAGCTGGACACCTATCTCATGCCTAAGCCTCTGTGGGATTCAATAACTTTTTTCTACTTGTATGCTGGGTTCAATCTGTTATGTGAACCAGGAGCTCTCCTTTCAGGTTAAGCTCCACACAAGGCACAGCCAAAGAAATATTTGTGGCTCCATGTTATTAAAAGAATGACACCTAACTCCAGTAGAAGGTCCTGCCCTCCAATTCCCAATATGATGAAGTCTTAGGCAAGATTTAAATCTTCTTCCTCCCTTAATTGTTCCATATTGGCTGGCTATAGGTAGTTTCCTGTTCAGCTGCTTTGAATCCGGTGTTTCACTTTTCCTTCATACAGCTTATGTATCTCTTTTCCTCAGGGCTGCAGATTCTCTTCTTGAAGACCAAGCACCAAAAAGTTAGCCATTGTGATATTCAGGTTTCAAATATTTAAATCTCCAGACATTCAGGCATGTGCAGTTTGTGGTGCTAGAAACCATATACCCAATGTATTAAAATGTGCCCCATGCTGTAAATTTGCATCATGGGGGCAAGATCTGCTATCAGGAAGTCCCAACAGCAAAAAAATACTTCATGAAAAAAAGTGGCATGGCAACACCACAGGAGCAGGTGCCAGAAGACATGAAGGCTCAGTCCTTCAGGGAGAGGCTGCTGGCCATAGTCTCCTCCTCTAGTTCTGCCCTGGTACCTCCAGCACTCTGGGAACTAGCATAAGCAGGAAAAGGGCAGTTTCCTGAAGTGGGGCATTTTGCCCCACACCAAACCACATAGGCAGGGGTGTACGCAGTGAAAAAGTATTTTTGCTGCTGCAAAAGCACACCTTTATTGTGGGGATGCACCCACAGTGTCTAAAAATGTAAGCAGGGTTTCAATGGTTGACTCACTTTGTATGTCTAAGCCATATGAACAATCAAAATCGAATCACTAAAAATAATTGAAAGACTTCAGTCGAGAATCCAAATATTTTCTTCTATGTTTTGGCTGTTAGGCTGGTACATTTTTAACAATACTGGATATCCCATGTAATGGAAGAAAAGGAAGACTTTAGGAACTATTACTTCCTCATTAGAAACAGAAAATATTCTGATTTATAGCATTTGTGTCCCAAGTTTTATATTATTATCTGAATGAACACGAGTAAAATAATTGGACATCTTCAAGGAATTGAGATTTCCCAACCCACTGTGAAGTATACACATTTTTCATTATAATTCAATCACAATTTACCTTGAATATAGTACATAATAGAAAATGCTTTGTAAATGTGTCTACTAAAATAATTCTTATTGGATTTATGCAATATATTCTTCTTAAATACTTCTTACGTATCTGTTATATGCTAAATGTTATATTACTTGCATAATACCAGAGATGAAAATTCAGCATCCTTAATCATTCCCCTACAGCCTATTTAGCTTTTTCTTTGAATGGATACGCTTTCACATCCTGTCAATACCATCTTTTGTTGTGTAAGTGTATTATAATGCCAGTTCTAAAGTAGAGTCCTAAAACACTTTTACATTCAGTATCTATAGTTTCAATTCTGTTTCCACTGAAGCTGTGGCATAATCCTGACAATTTAAAAGGGTTCAGGACCATTCTACAAATACATTGTTTCCAGAAACTTCATAATGTGAAGTCAGCTTCTACAGCTAGAAAACTTTTTATACATAAGACCATGGCAGATATTCAGTAATTGCTGGGGGAGGCTTGCTATTTTGATTCTTTCATGGAAAACAATTAAAAATAGTTTTTTCCCAATACAAACTAGCCCTCTTACCAGAGATAGCATTCATTTCCAAGTCACAACTTTTTCAACTCTTATTTTTTGCCCAGTTTTTAATTCTTGCTAGCTTGAAAGACTCCTTGCTAGTGTCTCAATCAGCACTAATAGGAAGAGACACTTTGCAGGTGTCCTGAATTTTTTTTAATTACATGTCTTAAACAATCCTCATCATCTGTCATTGTATTGTTGCAGTTCTGATAAATATCTATACATGTTCCCTTTTTGAGGAAGGAGGCATAAACCTTTTGCTTTTTTTTCCCTAAGGAAGGAGGTAGTTTTATCAATGATTAAATAAGTAATTTTTGCTTCTGGCCAAATTATCTGTAAATTTAATGCAGGACACTTTGACCATTTTCCTATGGCTGCAAACAGACATCACCCTTGTACCACCTTAAATATTTTTGTGGTGGCACAAAACCCAATGAACAGCCATACCTACTCTTTGTCATGTCCTCAATGCCCCAAAATTATGGTGCAATGAATCCCAGTAATAATTTGTGTTGCCTTTTCATGAGAAATGTCTCTTAATTTATGCCATAAAATTATGAGTAACCAGAGATGATTGTGTTCTCCATTTACCCCAGGCATGTGCCTCCTGATGCCTATCCCCAATTTAGGGGCACCTTGCTCAGTTCTCAGGGGGCACCCTAGGCATTCCTGCAAGGAAGCCTCTGCAAGTGGCAAGGACCCACTTTTACGGGATAATGACATTAAGAAATGTCTGTCTTTGCAAACCAAGACATAACCCAGCACAGCTGATGCACAAAAATGATGTCTGTTTGTAGCCTATCATCTCCCTTATAAGTGCAGGACAGGACTGCCACTCACAATTAAGGTGGCTTATTGGAGACCTAAGCACACACATCAGCACTGCTTTCAGGTTCACCAGAGCACATGCTTAGGCTTTGCAAAAGAAAGAAAAAATACATCCTGGAACCTCAGTTCTACGCTGTGAATGTTTGGACTCATATATATGGTATACCTATATATTACCCTACACAGCAAACCATCTAGGGCTGTATTCTGCAAAAGTCATATAAGAAATCAGTTGGACTAGCTAGCTTATGCTAGTAAGGTCTACAGGGCTGAGGAGATGTTTGTGTTTTACTGGAGTAATGTTCATATAGAAAGATGTATTTATCAGCAGGGATCTTTGTTTTCTCTGATTTTAGGAAACCCCCAACTTTCAGTTAAAAAAAAAGTTATCCCAAATACACATTTCTCCATGATTAAAATGAAACACCACTATACATATATATATATATATATATATATATATATATATATATACACACACATGTATATGTATATATGTATATATGTATATGTATGTCAGTTATGTTTCATTTTAATCATGCAAAAATGAGAATTTGGGGTTACATTTTTAATCCAAAAGTTGGGGATTTCTTTTAATCTGAGAAAACCAGGATCCCTGCTTATCAGCAGCCAGATATTCTAGTAAAGCACAGATCACAAGACATTGTACCCAAAAAAGCAAGGGGTTGCACGATGATCACCTCCTATGTTCAGAAGTTTTATTATGATCAGTGATCCTACTACGAACAGGGATCCTATATATATTAGTGGTGTTTCATTTTAATCATGGAAAGATGTGGATTTTGGGTTCCTTTTCTAATTCCGAAGATTGGAGATATTTGTTAATCACAGAAAACCAAGATCCCTGAGTAAGATTATAAGTATATAGCATTTCCATATAGCACAGGGAATAATAAATCCATAGAGGTAGACCTCAAGGGTCATTGCACTCCTAAATTATCGCTATGAGAAAGTTTATCTTCTCTCTCAAGTTATTTACCCACGGGGATTCAGCAGGCTACCAGAAAAACTGAGAATGAAAACTTGATTGTCTGACTCATAAGCCAATGTTCTCTCCAGTGGAATATGTTTTTTCATCTCTATTGCAACAACTGAAACTATAAAAAGATAAAATGGTTTTAGCACTAGTTCTATATTCAAGAAATTATCTATTTCTGTAGGCTCTGGTTTTGTGAATGGCCCTTTATATCATCTAACGTGTATGTACCAGTGAATTCTATCTAAGCACTTTTAGATGGATGCGTATGCAGAAATCAATCACCCTCAAACTAATCCCCTAAAAAAGTTCTTCATGTTTGATCTACACTCTCACATACTGTATTTCCCAACAGTATTCAGTCTCTTTGTGATTGGAAACAAACTTGTAATTTTTCCCCCCTTTTGTTTCTCGGCATTTTATCTGGTAGTTTGCCTTTTTTCCATTCTGGTGAACAGAAAATAAAAATCTAGTTAGAAAGAATTTTGAATTTTTCCTTCTTTCCTTCCTTCCTTAAGCATGCTGTCCTCTGGCTGGTGGTGCCCACCTTTGTGGCATGCTGGGCCCCTGAGGGAGCACTGTGCCACATGGAGGATGGCTATCCTCGACATGCGCTCTGATGTCATGACCGGTCTGGGTGATCAGGCAGGCTTAGTGGCCAACTGTGATGCCAGGCTCGCGCCATGCCCTGGGTCCTCACCAGACTGCATTTTGCTTTTTTTGGGTGTGGGAAGTTGAAGGTTTTGCCATGTGTATGTATGATTGGATACAACAGAGTAGGAATCATTTGTTTATAAAGGGCTTTGGTCTGTACAACCATGTGGCCGGTGCCCTGACCACATAATGGCATGTTAGGCGCGACATGTAATACAGTGAAACTGTCCATCATGGTGTGATGTTATGAATGTAATGACTTGGTGCTCTTGGTTTGATGACAAATTGTCTTTGCTTTGTATATTAGACCTGGACCCCAAAGGGGTCAACATTTTGTACCCCAAACCCCTGAATAAAGTAGCTTAAAGTAAGTTCTTCCTTTTTTGTTTACTTTCTTAGCTAATACCATAGTGATTAAAGCATACACTTGTAATGATGGGTACACAAGTAGAGTATGAACTGGAACCTAGGTTTCACACATTCCAGGTGAGCGCCTAAATCACCTAACTACAAATTTGCAGTGCAGCGCATGGTTTTACATTCCCTGCATGTGGTTTGTGACAACACAAAGTGGTTTGTGGCACCGCAAACCACGTACCCCTGCACATGGGGACCTGCCATAGGGAGCTGGGCATCAGAACTAACAGAGAGCCAGTGAGTTGGACAGCTTTGAAGAGCTGGGGAGTTGTGGAAGAGCTGGAAACTGCAGGACAGTGTAGGAAAAGATGCTAGTTATGAAAGAGCCACAAGAAATCCACTGGAAATTGCTGGCAGCTCAGGAAAAGCTACAAAAATGTTGGAGAGTCTGGCACCTAAAGGGTAGACTTGACAGCTCCTAGCGATTCCCTGGTTCACCAGCTCTCAAGTGGCTAGTCAGGGCTGTGCACATCACAGAAGGCATCGACCCTCCATGTGAAACTGCTCACAATGTGTGAAAATTTTAAAACCATACACTATTACATATATGATAGAAGGTGTGAAATATAACCAGGAATCCTGATTTTCTCTGATAAAAAAAAATCCCCAATTTTTTATTTTAAAAAAATGACCCAATGTCTTCTGTTATCAAAATTAAACATCACTAGTGTGTGTGTGTGTGTGTGTGTGTGTGTGTGTGTAATGTGGCTTTTGAGTTACTTTTTAATTCCAAAAATTGGGGATTTTTTTTAATCAGAGAAAACCTGGATCCTTGATTATAACAATTGATAATACCCTGAATCTTCAAATACTAAAAATAAACAAAGTTCTGAGAGAGGTTGGGAACACCCTAAAGTTGTAATTATTTCTTCAGATGAATGCTTTAAACCATTTACATTATTTTTATTCTTTGCACATGTACCCACACACATACATTGATGGTGTGCAATGTGTGTTCACACACCAATACAGAGCTGACAACTTTTTAGAATACTTTTACGGATAGCTCCTGATTTCAAGTTCCTGGTCCCCTAAATGCTTAAATAAGGATACTGCATAAAATAGTGAAATATTCAGAGTGAGAACTGGGACCAAGCCCAACATGCTGAGTTAATTTTGTAAGCACTAAGCTGGTGGCCTGTTCATACTTCTGCACTCTGGCCTGATGAGTAACTATGTATACAAAGTGGATAAGGCAGAGAAGGGAACATTGTCTCCACCTGACTAGCTCGGTAAAGGGGGCTTCTTTTCAGGCAGTTGTATTTTGTGCAGACTGAAGTTAGATGTGCTCTGAGAATGACTACTGAATTAAGCCCCTCTGGTAATATAGATGGAGGAATGCTTTGTGTGTGCATCCTGACTTGATTTAACCTTGAGTTAGGTGTTGAGCAGCTCAGCACAGTTAATCCTGAGGCACTTCTTGACATGTCCATAAGCAGAACATTAGGCCCTGGAGGGGCCCTAGGCACCTATGAAAACTTAGGTACCTACGAATTTTAGCTGCCTCCAGAGTCAGACAGTAACTGAGCATGAGGGTTCTCAAACTAACAATTTCTGACTTAGGTACCCAGCTCCTTTTGGAGCTAGTTTCTACAACCTAATATTTCAAATTTTGTTGGCCAAATTCTGCTCTTGCCAATATGATTCAAGAATAACTTTATTGCTCCCTATATATTTCGACCAGCAAAAACAGGGCAAGACCTTAGCCTCAGATTTGTAACTGCTTACCAAATCTCCACCCTAATTTCAGAGGGTGCACCCCCAGTACACACCAATATTAATAACCAAACCATCTCACACCAGTGAGAGATGAAACTAGCTGTTTGCACATCCTAGCATACAGTTTGCACACAAATCTGTGGTAAAGAAATCATTCTCACAAATTAGTCCTGCAGTTTAGAAAACAATCATTTTGTTTTATTTTACAGGACAATTCATATGTACATGTTTTAAACTTCAGAGAAATACTGTAAATATTTAAGTAAATATTGTCATTGTAAGTACTGGACTTCATCAAACTTAAAACTCTTGGCAAATCTACAAAATTTTGAGAGCTTAGATATATTTATAGTGGTCTGGCAAGTATTTCACACATCATTTTTTAGCCAACTGGCAATAAATCACATATTATATAAAGGGGTGATTTCTAGGTTTTTGTATGTCATATTATATAAAGGTAACTCTTTCTCTAAGATGAGCTTCTGAAAATTAAACTCCTATGCTATTTACATTCTATGAACTATGTAGTAGTGCCAGGATATTCAGTATTGATTACTTTGTGGTTGAATTGTGCAGCCCTTGCCCTATCATATGTCCTTGAGACAGTTTGCAGAAATCCAATTGCCCTATCCTTAACCTTTCACATGACTGCTGATTTTAGTTATTGTATGGAGGAAGGATGTGAAATAGCTATGTCCCCATGGGAATCATGATAATGGAAATTAAACAAACAGGTACAGAAACAAGCTTACAAATTCAATGTCACCTGCAGCAAGTTGTGTACAGTCCCAAAGTTATATCAGTCTTAAATCTCCTATCTGCTGTAATATACGTCAGCAATCACCAGTGTTAAAAATAGTATTATCTATGTGACTTTTAAAAATAGCAACTACATTGGCTTGCTTCCCATAATACTATTAAGTATGCATACTGCTGTGTTTGTACAGTGGCCCTGCAGCAACCCACTGCTCTGCCAGTTTGGATTCTTGGATCTGGAAGTAGACAAGGGCTCCAACACACTTGGATCCCCTGACTGCAAAGGGAAGGCAAGAGCTACCACAGGCGAAAGGGAGCATTCCCTAATGATTGCAAAAGAGGCCATCACAGTATTGAATGCTGAGGATCATGATAGTGTTGGAAAATATTTGACAGCCTGAGGGAGCATCAAATAAATCAGTGCCAAAGCTTCAATCCATCTAGGACAATTAAGATTTTTTTCCCTCTTCTTAAATTAATTAATTTATTTTTCTGTGTTTCTTTAATGCCAACTATAATTAAATCTAAAATGCCACTCTGCATATAGATAAACTCATGTATATTTAAATAAAATTACTTACTCTTATAATAGTGCTTTGTGGTGTCAAACATCTTTGTGTAACAGCATGATTCATTGTTGTTACACTATGAATAGTAATGTAATATATGCTGTCAATATCTGCTACAGAACAGGCTAAAGGAAAGTAATATGCTCCTTTTTTGGGCCCCATAAAAATTGTAAGCAACAGAACAAGAGATTTTCACTTTTTAAATTGACATAAATAATCTATGTGGATGACGGCGTTTCCAGAAGCTAAAAGGAATGTGGAGGAAAAGTGCTTAAATGGAAAGTCAGTTGGCAGTAGATGAGCCTAGCCAAAACAAATATCTACTCTCTTTTTCTCTGTAGCCACAGGATTCACTGTGCATGATAGATCCTCTGTGCTTTGAGGAAAAGTAACTTTATGAGGAAGAAGGGAGAAAAGTTCCACTTCATATCATCAGCCTCTAGATGTCTTTCCAGTTGGAATGTAAGAAAACTCTCAAAATCACCTTATTGCCTGAGTACCCTCCATACATCTGATTTCTATATCTAATTGGGAGCATCTACATGTGCATTTAAGCATGATTAAATTTATGTCACATTAAGCTACTGTGCAGCAAGTAATTTTTGACAGGTGTCTACACGTGCAGAATTGGCACTAAATCCCCCAGCCCTGCCATGTGCCTCTGTGGCCACCAGCAGGAGTTCCAGCCTCCAGCCACATGGCTATTAGCACTTGGCAGCCATGTTCAAGCCAGAGCGAGCTGCCAACATTTGGCAGCCATCTTTAAAAAACAGCCCCACCCTCTGATCCCTGGCCAGCTCTTTCCATGCCCAGGAGCCACATGCCCAGAACAGGGACAGCACACCAGGTCCTTCACCAGGTCATCCCCCGTGGCAAGGACCAAGTCCAGCAAGGCATTTCCTCTGGTGGGATTATGTTTTAAGCTTCTGGTGGTATGGAAGCAGGGACACCCGATAGGTTGCTTCCACAACTCCTCCAATGCCTTGTGATGACTGTGACTTAGACCACTCAGCAGTAGGAGGCCAATGTAGGCTTTCAGCTCTATTTCATCCAGATTTTTCCACTCCTTACTATTTTCAGAATGCCTATCATTCCACTCCCTGAATCTTATTTCTGACTCTCTGTTTGTTTTTCTTATGATAACACTGAGGCTATCTTGGGAGAGAAACAACTGGAATGTTTCCACCAATGTGTCTTTATTACTTTCTCTGGTTGGCCCAGTATTTTCATGGACTATGTCCTTGGCTTTTTTCTTATAATGTATTAGAGGTGGCCTTTTTTCCACAGTCTGCCATTCCTTCCTCTAAAGATGTCAGCACCTGCAATGTTTTCTGGGGATGGTGGCAGTGATTCTTCTCCATGTCCTGCTGTAGCTCTCCTTGGTCTTCCATGGCAACCTTGGGCAGGTCCTCCTTCCTTTCCCACTGGAAGTGTTAGCATCACTTTTGCTTGTGGCACCAATTTCTACTCATATGAGCTAGATAAAGATCCCATAGAAACATGGTCTTCTTGCTCTGAACAATCTCTGATATCTGGAACAAAGTCAGCATCCTCAATTGGGATAAGACTTCATCAGTGGATGTGTCACTGTCATGCCTGGTTACCTGTGCAAGACAGGCTTCAACACTGAATATGCGCTGCCTTCTTATCCTGGACTGCAGAAAAAAAGAAAAAAAACGATTACTTCTGAATGCATATAAATAACAATAAAAAACCAAGCCTGTCCATCTATGCTGTCATAGAAGCAATTCCACCCTGCCGTATGGCAGCCTGGGTAGCACCCTCTCGTCCTGGCCACAGAAGCCAGAGACCAGCATCCAACCTTTGCAGGCAAGCCAAATGTGGGTGGATGCCATTTGGAAACCACACATGCAGAGACTTATTGAGAGCAGGCAAAAGAGGTATGAGGGTGTCAAGCCCTTACCATTGAAGGGGACTCCATAAGGTATGCTGTATTGCAGTATGATGTTTTTCTATTTCTCTCTGTTGTCCTCACTTCCAACATAGGCAGGGCAAACTAGCTTGTATGTTATGAAAGGGGCAGTTGAGGTGGAGTTTTGCCACAAGAAGAGAGAATAGAGATGGATTTGAGTGTGACAATGGTTTGGGGTTTTTTTGACAAAGGGCAGGGTATTTTGATGACCTTGCAGCCTGGAAGCAAAGTGGTTAGCAAAAGGGAATACCACATTTTCTGCAAAATCAGATTGGAGGATGGCCATCTATTAGTTACCATGGAAACCTGAAGTCGGCATGAATGAGGTGTGAATGAATGTTGATGTTTCAGATGCATCCACCCAAACTGGCCAAACAGGTCTAGGCCTGTCATTTACACAGAAGTTGCATTGGGGTAACAAGTTACCCCAATACATAACATGGGCTTCGGGTAAGATGTTACCCCATATGGAAAAACACATTCACGCCCAAGGTAAAATTTTACCCTGGAAAGTGTTTCATCCACAGAAAGCAAAGCATTCATGTAAGCTGGCTGTTCTTTGGGTAAATTGTGCACTGCAGTGCCAATGACAACATCTTAAAAAGAATTTTTTTAGAACCAATTCACTTTAAGATACTGCATAAAGTATGTGTCTTCGGTAGGAAATTCCCCCCATGGGAATGCATGAAGGTTAAAGCTAAAAACCTTCTCTGGCTGTCCCCCAACTGCACAGCTGTGCCTTGCCGTTAGAGGTCTGATGAGTTGCTACTAGAAGATAGTTAGCCAGGACAGGCTTCAATTCCTGGTCTAGGTAGGTCTGTTTTGAAGAGTTGGTTTGGGAGGGCAGGGGCAGGACATGAAGTTGGGAGGTAGTGAGTCAATGGGATGGGGGGGGTAATATAATAGAAGATGGAAAAGAAATTGGGGTGTGGAACTAAGGAAGTCATCCACTGGAAGATAAAATAAATAGAAGCAAAGAAAGAAAGACTTTGACTTTAAGAGGCGTTTATTCCAGGCAGGGTGACCCATCGGGACCAGTAGAGGGTAGTTACAGGCTGGCCCGAACACCTGGGCCTCACAGACATGGTCCTGGGCTCACGACCTGCAAGGCCTGCCCATATATTCTCGAGCAACCACCACCCTAAACAGCCAACAGACTATTTACATATTTAAATGTCTGCCAGCAGAGACCCCCACAGGGGGGTTCTCAGTGGTCGACCCGTGTGAAGCACAGTCTGAGACCTCAGCCCGCTGGACGCATCGCCACAGCTGGAGCAGCTGGGGGTGTTACAGGGTGAGGAGCAGGTGCCCCTCCTCGACTCGGCAGAGCACCCCCCCAAGGGCCCAGCGTTCCTCTAAGGTGGGCACCATCCACCGCAGGACTGCATGCTCAAACTCGAGGGAGAGGCGGGCCCACACCAGCAGGCAGAACAGCTGCAGGACGTCGGTCATCCCGGTCCCGGCGAGCCGGTTTCGCCGGCTCCTCAAGGTGGCCATCTTGGCCTGGCCCAGCAGGAAGTTGACCAGGCTGACCACGGCCTGCTCCAATGCCCGGTAGGGGAAGGAGTAAACGTAGACGTCATCAGAGAAGTCCCGGCCCAGCGCCCGAAGCAGCGCGCCCATGGCGGCAAAGAGCTCTGAAGCTGGGGGCAATCAAGGAACGCGTGGAATATGTCCTCGTCCGGCACCCCCGGGCAGAAGGGGCAGGCTGCCAAGGCCGCCGGGTCCAGGTGGCGAACAAAGGTGCCGGTGGCCAGGATGCCATGCACGAGTTGCCACTGCAGGTCTCCAGTCTTCTTGGCGGTGGATGCCTTGTATAGCGTGCGCCACGCTAGGGTCCTGGGCCGCGCCAGGTGCCGCCGCCACACGGTGTAGGGGTGGCTGGCCAGCACCCGGGCATGCCAGGCTCGTACCACCCACAGGTAGAGGCCCTTGCGAGGCAGGGTACCAAAAGGGCAGCCCACCTCGCTGTTGGGGGGCGCTGGAAGCCTAAGCAGCATGTCCGGCCGCTCAGCCAGCTCGCCGGGGACCATGGGGACAACGGGCAGTGGCAGGAAGGCGTTGAGCACGGCGTCTGCAGCGGGCAGAGTCCAGAGAGCCTGGAGATAGGCTTCCAGGGCGGTTGCCGCTTCCGCCGGGAGGACATCCCTGACGGTCCGCAGAAGTTGGTCCACGGTGTGGATGGAGCGTAGTGCCAGTCGAGCGGCCAGGGTCTCGGGGGACAGCCACGCCAACCGAGCAGGGTCCAGGAGGTGTTCCAGGCAGATGGTGCACGCCTCGATGAGGGCCGCCGTGAGGCTGGCGGAGGCCAGGCTTGGCACGACTTGCTGCAGGACTGGGTTGTAGAGCAGCGGCTCCCGAAGCAGGTGCGGGAACCGCAGGCACCTGGCCTGGGGGCAGAGCTGGAAGGCAGGTCGCCAGGCCTGCACTACGCTGCGGTAGAACGGGGAGACGACCGTCCCATTCAGGAAAGCGCAGTCCAGCAGGAACAGCTCCCGGTCCAAGCTGAGGCCCCCGACCCGTCACAGGAACCGGCACGCCAGCTGTCACCATGGGAGGTGGCCTTCGGCGTACAGAAGCTGCTGGAGAGCCTGCAGCCAGTAGGCAACCACTTGGCTGGCCAGGTCGACCAGGCCTTGGCCCCCTTCCCTGGTGGGCAGGTAGAGGGCGGCTCAGGGGAGCCAGTGGCGTCTGTCCCACAGGAAGTCGACCAGGAGCCGCTGCACTCTCTCCAGGAGCTCTGGTGGAGGGTCCAGCACCACGCAGCGGGTGGCTACCGCCAGGTTGTTGGCCACGAGGACCTGGCCATGGTAAGAAAGGGAGGGCAGGTGCCAGCGCCAAGGCTGCAGGCCGGCCTCCACTCCGTCCGCCAAGACCTCCCAGTTGCAGGCCGCAAAGGCCGGTGGCCCCAGGAACACGCCCAGGGCTTTGAGGCCATCCCGGCGCCAGGCGAGGCCTCCCAGCAGGTCCGGAGGTGGCACTCCAGCCCACGTCCCCAGCAGGAAGGCATCACTTTTGCCCCAGTTGATGCGGGCCGAGGCGGCGAGCTTGTAGGTGCACTGGTAGCCCACCAGGGCCCGCATGTCCTCCTGGCTGCCCAGGAAGACGGTCACGTCGTCCGCGTAACGCCGTCAGCCAGAGTGGGTGGCCGGTGGCTGGGCCCGGCGCTGGTGGCAGGGTGAGGCCGGTCAGGCGACGTCGCAGTGCGTACAGCATGCCTGACAGGGGGCAGCCCTGGCGGATGCCACGCCGCACAGGGAATGGGGAGCACAGCGCGCAGTTCACCTTGAGGAGGACAGAGGCATCGTGGTATGGGTCCTGGAGCGCCGCGGTGAAAACCGGCCCGAAGCCGAAGGCGCCAAGCAGGTACCGGTGGTCGAAGGCTTTCTCCTGGTCCAGGGAGAGTACGCCGATGTTGAGGCTGAAAAGCTCTGCAGCCGTGAGCAGGAACAAGTTGTCCTGGATGGTCCTGCCTGGCACGCAGTAGCTCTGCGTGGGCCCAATGACGGAGGCCATGACAGTGCGGAGGTGGTTTGCCAGTGCTTTGGCCAGGATCTTGCACACAGGACAAAGACAGGCTGCCAGTTCTTCAGGCAGCCGAGGTTTCCTGTTGTTGGGCAGCAGGGTGAGCACAGCCCAGCTGCAGCTGGTCGGCAGGGTAACACAATGACATCCTGCACTCCAACAAGAATTTTTCCCCTGTCACTTCGCTGAGCCCACCAGGGCTTGAACTCAGATCCACCACATTACAGGTAGAAACTCTACCACACAACTATCACTGCTGGGTGAAAGAAAGAAAGAAAGTGTCAATTAAAGAAGGTCTCATACTTTAATATATTGGAATTTTGGATTGGAATGCAAGCCAGTCTTCTGGGTCGGGGGGAGTTCCTAGCCATGGCTCTGCTTCAGTAAGCTCTATGCCCTGGCCAACTGCCAAACACCCATGAAATTTCAGAAGAATCACATTTACTAGTGGTTAACTGAAATTTTCCCACAGCCTTTCCTGACATCAAGGAGACTGGACAGCCAGGTTACAGGCGATGGAACTGTCTAGGAGCAGGTGCTAGGGAAGTGGATGGGGAAACAAGCCAGGGGCCTGGGCTGGGCTTTGCTACAGCACATGCATTTTTATAAATGTTGAAACGTGCATCAGCGCTGAGAAAAATGGTGGCAGCATACTTTTGAACTACAACACAGCAAAGGTGTTTTAGTTCAATAAAGTGTACTGCTGCCAGTTTCTGCATGCTGACACATTTCACCATTTATACAAATGCATGCAATGCAGCGCTGAGCATGTCAGCTCATGTGCTTTGCAGACTTTATTAATCAAGTCTGCTCTGACATGATAGATTTCCGGCGCATAGGAGCAGACAAAAGTATGTGTATAAATGCCCACTGTGTCTGAAGCAAGCAGGCATTCACATCCTGGGACATTAAAAAAAAACTCCAAACAGTGTTCCATAACATGAAACATTATTGCTGCATGGTCACAGTAACCAACTGCAGAGCCCTTGGGATTTCCCCTTTTGGTAGACGGACCAAATTAAGACACCAGTAAAGGACCAAATTAAGATGTATGCATGTGATGACTTTGGTGGAACAGAGGAATATTCTGATAGGACAGAACATGGACAGTATGGTGACCACAGGGAGACAATCAGTGGTGCTTGGGAATGAAGAGCCAGAGAAAAAGAGTATAAAAGGAGGGATTTCAGAGCAGGTCCCTGATGGCACACCACCAACCTGTCCTACCCACTGGGGTAGGATAGGCCTTGGCTCTCAATCACCAGGCTGCTGACACCTGACATTTAAGAAAGAACCACAGAGTGAAGCTCGCACACTGGCCAGATGTATATTGTCACTGTAACAGCCCTAGGACTGGTAGATATAGAATCAGGAGCGTGGGTTGGGGGGACGTATTTTTTTTTGCTTCGCCTGCATTATTTTTATCTGATATTACTGTATACCAGTAAAATGTACCTATTATTGAATAGAGAAGCTGTAGTCAATCTGAGGGATTGGATCTGCTTGGAACAAGGTGTCTGGGTCATAAATCCAGCACCACAAGCCTCCGTTCTTCACCTTTCAAAGCTGTCTAGCGCAATACCAGCCCAATGCCGGATACCCTTTCCCATACCCAAACTCTGACTTATCTGTGAGGTTTTCTGCTGCATTCTTGATGGCCTTTCTCACTGAGGCTGCTCCCATCCTGTCCTTGGTCCACCTTCTGGGTCTTCTGAGTCCTGGTTTCAGCAAGAGGGATCAGGAACAGGGTCAGAGAGGACACCGAATCTTTGAAATAATCCTGCAGGAAGGAGGTAGCTTCTAGGAGAAGGCTGCATCAGTGCTATCTCCCTCTTCCTCTTTATATCAGACCAGCCCTGAGGTTGTACACTACACAATGTGGTGGGGAAAGATAGTGTGGTTCCTCTTCAGGATCCCAGTGAGACCATCGTGGAAGTGGATCAGAGTCCTGCCTTCCCAGGGGACCCTATTGGTGTCCCTGCCCCTTGCATAGAGGGATTTTAGGGATTTTATACTGGTCTGGATCTAAAGCCAGTCTTGCTGATGCCTTCATGTCTCCCTCTGCACCATGGTCCTTTCAAAGATGGCCTGATTTTGCCTGCTGCTTTTCATCCTTTTTTACAGTAGCAGTGATGGTTCTGTCTTCTTTTCAGATCCCAGTGAAGTCCAACACCTCACCACAGATCCAATTTGATGCCCACCTGATGGGGCCCAGGGGTGCATCCTGGGGCTCATGCTGGAGAAGGTGACTGAACTTCAGGTTGAAGAAAAGTTTCTGTTTGCTACCTGCCTAGCTGGCATGTACATGCTGTTTGCACAGGATTGCACCCCAGGGAGTAGGAAGGTCTCACACTCCTGGGGGTGGGAAGGGGAGTTGGTTTGGTGCCACAACGACCCCTTGACAGTAGAGTTCAGGGAGAGGAAAGCTTGTCCACACAGAACAGGAGGATAGGGTAGGAAGCATTGCATTCTGGGTAGCTAGAGGACTGTAATTTGGGTGGCTCATCTGTGTGGAGTGGCCACACATTAAAGGAACATAAGCTGGTTAATATAGATCCAAGATAAACCTACCATCTAGTGGCATAGCTTTAAATTTCCTAAAACATGATTAAAATTAGTTTCAGGTGTTAATGCATGGATAATCCAGGGGTTAAGAGCTCCAGGGCCCTCCTAAGATTAATGTGTAATAAGGCCTGCAGAGAATCAAGAATTTACAGGATATTAAGCAAATTTAATTTTGGCCAGTGTACTTAGTTATTTGGAGTTACTTTTCCCCTGTATGTACCGACTGACACAGAACAGAAAAAGCAATGTTGCAACTTCATCTCATACAAGTCATGAAGTCCTGACAGGATTTATAGGAAGAAGAAGCTTTCCCTAGTTTGAAGACAAACGAGAAAAACAAAGATGTTTAGATGTTTCATCATCTGTCTGCATAATATGCACCTGTCCAAACTTTTTTATCCTGTCATCTTTTCCATGCAGGAAATCTCCGATTATGTTTGTTATTGATTACCATATGATTGTAAATTCCTTTGGACAGATACTATATCTCCTCTTTGAATAGATTAGCTAATGTTTTATGGGACTTAAAATGTTACTAATAAATAATAATATACTTTTAACATGATCAATGTAGTTATACATTATACTATTAGAACATTTAACTTTAGGTGCCATTTTAAAGTATAAGATTATAACACATTGTTGAGACCTTTTTGTTATTGCACACTTGGCAAGCATTGAAAACCTGTAGAGAAATGTTGGTTGGTAACTATTAGCTCATTTTAACTTGTGTGACTCATTAGTTTCCAACTGGTATGAATGACGGAAGTGGCTCTCTGGCTGATCATGCAGTCTGGGATAGAAAGATCTTTTGAAGTAAAACCTAGAAAAAAATTAAACTTGTTTTAGTTAGGATCTGATGTTGCTTGTTTGCTGTTATCCTGCCAATAGAGCAAGATAACATTTTATACCACATGTGCAGATTTGTGACTAACTTACTTAGCACTGCATATTGTCACTCAAATAGGTAACTATTATTTTGAACTGGCTGCATTTCACATATACTTTGCACTTGTGAGAAAAAGTATAGGAGATGGCTTTCCAGAACATCTAGAACATAATTCAAAACCCTGCTCCTTTCCAAGTCAACAATAAAACTTCCGTTATAAGAGTGGGAGCAGATATAGGCCAGTGAAAAGTACTTCTGAAAATTGCCATGTGTTCTGGAATCTAATGAATTGGATGTATTATTTGAAACAGTGTGGGAACACCATCTGCTTAGAGATACTGCATTTCCCTTGCAGCATCTAGTAAGCAATATGAATATTTTGCCTACTGTTGGATGTTGCCAACTTTTCACAAAATATACATCAAAAGACATTTATCTGTTGGTATTGCTATAATTAATTCAAGGAGAATTAAACTGCTGGGGATGTTCTTAATCATTTTTGAATTATTATAAATTATTCAGAATAATCTCACTTTTAGGTAGGGGTTGTGCACTTTAAAGGTAATTTAAGCCATGTCAGATATGAATTTTTGAACAGGTGGTGAGAACTGAGGATACATACTGTCCCCTCCCATGCTTTTCCCTGAAATATTGAAATACAGCTTTTGATTCTTTTCTTAAAAATGCATACAAACAGCTAATTGAAAAGAAGCTTAGTTACTTATTGTGCTATAGAGTTCCAGTGCTTCCTTTCACAAGGGAGGCTTCTATCTTTGTATTTTTGGAATGAATGTATTTGTCAATCAGATGCCCATGAAGAGTACAGAAAGCATGAAAATAAATAGTTAATATAAAAATAAGAAGCTGTAATAAGCAAACAGCAATTTATGACTAATTAAAAAAAAACCAAAACAAACCATTAATCATTTAAAAGTTAAACACTTCCTGTCAGAAGCTGCCTTTTAGTGTGTATATATATATGTATAAATTTTCAGTATATGTGTAAAATTCTCTCTGTACAGCAAAGTCTAAAATATTACAAAAAATATCAGCTTAGTGATTGAGCCCCATGTTAGCTGGGAAATAGGAATAGTTTGCAGTTTATAGTAGTTGAGAAGAGGTCTCTCAATCTTCAATCAATAAAAGTTAGTTGACTGCAAATTTCTTAGCTATCTTTTTCTTTTCAGTAACTAGAGTTTGTAGTTGGGAGTAAGGGACTTATATGGAAAAACTGTTGGAAATGTTTGTAATAAAGTACAATCAAATTCCAATGGCAAAAAACAAAGGATGTAAAACTATATCTACAACAAGAAACAGTGGAGCAAAGAAGTAAAATCAGAGGACTATTAGAATGTAACCCTTTGCTAGCCAGTTCTATAAAAGTAGCCATACCAAAAGGTATAGTTTTCAAACATTTTGTACCTTTTCTTTCTGCTTAAGTCACTCACTCTCAACTAGAAACTTAGTTCTAAAAAAACAATATGATTGTTCTGTGATTAATTTGAGATTCATGAGTTAAATTATAATATGTCAGATATTAAAGCAATTAATCCCAGGACAAAAATGGTGAACACTCCCTCAAATGGTGATTGTTTAACCTCAAAAAGTTATTTATTGAAACTGGGATATCTCTGTGGCACATAAGTATCTCATCTGCAATGCAGAGTTGAGAGTTTTAGGAAGATTAGGGCCCTTCTTTGGAAAACAAAAGGAAGCATTTTAAGCAATATTTAAAAAGAGAGCAAGGTCTATTATGACAGCTAGTATTACACCACAAATTTGATCCAGGAAGCCCAAGAACAGGGTAGAAGGTCCAGCATGGTAGATGACCCCTTATGAGTGACAGAACAGAAACACATTTTGCTAGTAAATTTGATAAAGACCTGGATTTAGAGGATAAAATTTCTGCTATCTTAGTTCTCTGGACTATCCAAAAACACACTTTAACATTTAATATGAGTTTTCTATAGATCATGATTGCCTATTCAAGTTTTAGAGATAAAGCCATGAAGGCAAATTGTGGGTACACACAGCTATTACATTTAGATGAACCTAATCCTAGTAAGGGTCTAAGGAGAACTGACTTAGATCAAGACTGTGTCAAATCTACCTAGGAAAGGGGTGGTGTGGGCATTAAGGTGCATGACTGATAGCCCAAAGGATGGAAGGTTAAGGCCACAGCAGAAGCATGGCCCTGTCAGATTTCTAACAAATCTGCAAATCTGTTATTTCTTTAAAATAACTAGCCATAAGAAGCAAAGGAAGTGGGTAAGTTGATATCACAAATGCCTATGTGAGGTTTATAATGTAGTCTTAGGGTTGGGAAAGTCCAGTTACTTACCCCAGGCCTGGGGTTGTTCCCACCCTGGCTGGACTACTTTTAGATTCCTGATCCCAACCCAATGAGGTAATCCCACTCTGAGAACTCACCATCTCCCTACTCCCTGATCCTGTTAACCCCTTGCCACCCCCCACTGAGTTACTTACCCTGGTTTCCCTGTGCAGTTGAGAAAAGTGTAAGCATGAATGAACGTACTGCTTTCAGGAGTGGTAGTGAACTTCTCCTTGCTCCTTGTCTAGGTGTGGATGTTTTAAAGTAAGCCTCCCACACCTAGATCATATACAACAAACGTTTGTTCACATCCTCTGATATCAATCTTGTCTGGTATATTAATTGATTTACTCCCAAGTTAGTTTAATGTAAGAGTGTAGCCAGGTCCCTTGTCTTCTTACAAGACTTACTTCATATGTATTGATATGCTGACTTATAAATATAAACTATTTGTTATCCTTTTTTAATGTCATGATAAAATCTGACATCTCCAGAGATGGAAAATAGCATGGTATTAATACTGGACAGTAAATGAAGACTGTCCTGTTCCCAAATAGCCTGTAACTAGAGTTGACTGGGGAAAAAAATAAACAAACAAACAAAAAAACCCTTAATAATCATGACTCCTATTTTACTCCAGGATTCATTAAAACTTCATGTTGTGGGAGGGAGGTGGGAAAGAAAAGAGAAGAATTCCAACAGTGTAGGAAGGTCTTGTTTCGAATTTTTTATTTCATTTTTTTTTCAGTTGACAATGGCATTTTTCATTGATTTTAATTATGTAATTTACATTATATAATATAAAATCAAAATTAAAACTACATCTGCATAATGATCTAAAAAAAAGTTTGCTGCACAATGTGCTTGTATTGTGTATGCCATCAGTTTATTTCTTTATCATAATAAGCATATGTCCCTATCTCACAATTCACTCAGGATCCATTGGGCTAAAGCAGAGGGAGCACAAAGGGAAGTTATTCCTGTGACCTAGTGGTTAAAGCATATATCTTAGAAGGGCAATTCTAGTATTTTACTATAAACAGTCATTTGATAAAACATAGAAAAACTTCTGTGAGCAGAAGCAGCCTCAGGACATCTCTTTCCTATATGAAAGACCTAAATATTAGACTAAAGACTTCACTCTTTTTGTGGTCTGCAGAATCTATGAATTGTTTATAGAACACTTATATAGCTTTAGTCAGTGTGATGGAAAATATTTTCACCTAAAATTTGCTACAGCCTTGCTTTAAGTGTAGTTTCCCAACAAGGATAGAGATGTAAGTTTGAGCTTCTTTAGTCTCTAGAGGGAATAAAGCCACTTTCTGGCCAGGGATTTCAACCTCTTAGCTCACAGGAGAGCATTCCTAGGTCTTAGGCATTCAAGCACTTGAGCTCTGAAAAACAGAGAGATCACAAATATATTCTGTTTTTACTGTTCTTACTGGCTAGTACTAAGAAGCTTTCCTGTTTAAAAAGCTGGCAGTTTTCCTTTTCTGAGGCTCTTGTGCTACATGCATTTCATAGTGGAGCTTATAGCTCTAAGATATCAGAGATGGGGGGCAACAAAGGCGCCAGTCACAGGGCTCAAGTGCCTATACACTAATGCTAGGAGCATGAGGAGCAAGCAGGATGAACTAGCACTGCTGCTTGCAGAAAACACCTATGACTTAGTAGGGCTAACAGAAACCTGGTGGGATTCTTCCCATGACTGAGCAATACACATTGAGGGTTATAAGCTATACAGAAAGGATAGAGTGGGAAAGAGAAGGGGAGGGGTGGCGCTCTATGTCAATGAGCAATATACATCAACCCTTATCAAAACATAATCGGAGGAGGAGAAAGTAGAAGGATTGTGGGTTAGATTACATGGAGGTCAAGGAGAAAGGGATTTGGTGGTAGGGATCTGCTACAAACCCCCACACCAAGGAGAAGAACTAGATTTGGGGCTCCTGAGGTAGTTCTCAGAGACCATAAAAACTAGGGAAGTGGTGGTCATGGGGGACCTTAACTACCCAGACATCTGCTGGGAGATGCAGACAGCAAAGTCCCACCATTCACGCAGGTTCGTAACCTGTGTACAGGACCTCCATCTGATGCAGGATGTACATGGTCCCACTAGGGGTAATGCCTTACTGGATCTGGTAATGGCAACGGGGGATGACATGCTAGGAGACCTACAGATCAGTGATCACCTGCGGGACAGTGATCACCAAATAATAGAATTGACCATAAGATGTCAAGTAGGTAAGGTAACTAGTAGGGTTAAAATGCAAGACTTTAGGAAAGCTGATTTCAATGAACTCAGGCGTTTAGTCAAGGACGAACTCCAGAGTAAAAGTTTTAAAGAGTTGGGAGCCCAGGAAGTGTGGCTGTGCCTTAAGGAAATGATCCTTTGGGCACAGAGGGAGATGATCTTGATGAAGGTAAAAATGGGGAAAGGGGCCAAGAGGCTTCCTTGACTGACCAGAGATATCCAGAGCAGCCCATGGGCTAAAAGGAGGGCATATAAAAAGTGGAAACAGGGAGAGATTACTAAAGAGGAGTATACCTCTGCTTGCGCTTGTAGGGAGGCAGTTAGACAGGTCAAAGCTACCATGGAACTGAGGATGGCATCCCAAGTTAAGGATAACACAAATTGTTTTTTTAGATATATAGGGAGTAAAAGGAAGGCCCAGGGTGGAATAGGACGTCTACTAAATGGGCATAAGCAATTGGTGACGGACAGGGAGGACAAGGCTGAACTCCTCAATGAGTTCTTTGCCTCAGTGTTCCTAAGTGAGGGGCATGACAAGTCTCTCACTGGGATTATAGAGAGGCAGCAGCGGGGCACCAGACTACCAAGTGTAGACCCTGAGATGGTGCAGAAGCACTTGAAGGAACTGGATGAGTTTAAGTCAGCAGGCCCAGATGAGCTCCATCCAAGGGTACTGAAGGCACTGGCTGATGTCATGGCACAGCCACTAGAGGGAATATTTGAACACTTGTGGTGCATGGGCCAGGTCCCACAGGACTGGAAAAGGGCTAATGTGGTCCCCATTTTCAAGAAGGGGAGGAAGGAGCACTCGGGCAACTATAGGCGAGTCAGTCTCACCTCCATCCTTGGCAAAGTCTTAGAAAAAATTATCAAGGTTCACATTTGTGAGAGCCCAGCAGGAAAAATTATGCTTAGGGGAAATCAGCACGGGTTTGTAGCAGGTAGATCATGCCTGACTAATCTAGTCTCTTTTATGACCAGGTTACAAAACACCTGGATGCAGGAGTAGGGGTTGACGTCGTTTACTTAGACTTCAGGAAGGCCTTCAATACGGTACCCCATACTGGTGAAAAAGTTAAGAGGCTGTGACTTGGGTGACTACTCAGTTTGGTGGGTTGTGAATTGGCTACAGGCTCGCACACAGAAAGTCAAGGTGGAGTCCTAGCAAGAGTACTGGCATATCCTACCCTACCTGCAGTTGACACTTAATGCCTTTGAGGAAGACAAAAAAAAACAAAAGAAAAAAGAAAAAAAATGCTTTAACCCTGTAGCGACAGGAGAGTTAATCAAACTCCCTCCATTCTGCTATGCAACCTGGAAACAACAAGCAAACTTCACATCTCACTCTCTAACTGGATAACAAAAACTCTCCTTTCTGTACCCCCTCCACAAATGTATCCCAGCCACTTCAAGCATTTTTTACAACCAGGCTCTTTGTAGAGCTCTGCTTTATTTTGCCACTGCTGAGAATGGTCCTCTCTAAAATCCATGTGGTCTAGGCAGGGGCAGACATAGGCATGGGAAAACCAAGTGGCCACCCAGGGTCCAGACATAAATGGGGCCTGAAAATGGTAATTTTTATTAATTATTATCATTATCTTTTTTCTTGTTTCTGAGGTGTCTTCTCACCCAACTTAGTCTTCCTCACCCCAGTCCAGAACTTCATAGCTTCAGCAGAAGAAGCACTTTGAGGTCATGAGATTGGGTATGCAAAAAGAAAACAGATCCCCTCCTTCAGAGGAAGAGGAATACCTGAAGCATCAATTGCACTGGGGAAATGCTTGACACAGAAAATCAATAAGGAAAAACAAGAAAAATGATTGATTACAGAAAAAATTACATATATAATTAAAAGCACTTACAGTTAAGGAGACAGATACAAGAAAAATAAAAGGTTGAAGATACAAGTTCTTACCCTTCTTCTTTTTCTAGAATCAGCTCCAAAATAATCCCTGATAACCAGCAATTTCCTTGCAAATGGCTTTTCTTAGATAACACCATACCAGCCTACAGACTCCCTCACTTTGTTCCTGCTGAGCCCTAGATGGGTTCCCCAAGTTTGGTAGCACACAATTTCTTTATCAGAAACTGAGGCCTTAAAATGCCTCTTCCTTTGGGATACCCTTCCCATCTCCACTTAGATTTGGGGGAGAAAAAATGTGTCAATGAGTTTTTCTCTCAATTGAATGGGTGCCTCCAATCTTGTGTCACTCCCATTCCAGACAAAAGCATTTGGGCTAATTTTGGCCACTGTTTCAATTAATGAAAGAGTAAACATGACCTTGAGTGGAAACAGCTATTTTTTGTGATCATCTATCATCACTATCCTGTGTGGTCTGATTATTGGGTCCCTCTTGAGTATAAGAAAAAGTAACTACCCCACCTGACCATTTGGAGTTATAGCAGATAACTATGGTTTTTTTTCAACCACACATTGTCACCACTCTGTCTGGCTCAACTTGCATACCAACTGGATATCCCTTGGATGGGTACTTACAGATTTCATAGACATTAGGGCTGGAAGGGCCTTACGAGATCATCGAGTCCAGCCCCCCGCCCACAGATTCCAAGCATTCCTTAAAGGTATCCAGAGTAGATGCTTGCACCATTTTTAAGGGGAGTGTATTCCAGACTCTGGAGACACAGATGGTAAAAAAGTTTTTCTTTATATCCACTCTAAAATGGTCTTCAAGCAGTCTGTGACTGTTAGCCCTTGTCTTCCTTTGGGGTTCCCTGGTGAACAGACATTCTCCTAGCTCCTGGTAGACACCACTTGCATACTTATAGGCTGCCACCAAGTCACCCCTGAACTTCTGCTTCTACAGGTTGAAGAGTTCTATGCCTCTCAGCCTTTCCTCATAAGGACTGTTCTCTTGACCTATAATCATGTGTGTGGCTCTCCTCTGGACTCTTTCAAGATTTTCCACACCCTTTCTGAAGTGTAGAGCCCAGAATTTGATGCATTACTCCAGTTATGGCCTCACCATGGAAGAGTAAAGCAGGAGGATGACTTCTTGGGTCCTGCTTGAGAAGCATCGGTAAATACAAGCCAGTTTTATTTGCTTTGCTGGCTGTGGCATCACATCATGTTCATCTTGTGGTTAAGACCCCCAAGTCTCTTTTGGTCATGGTGCTAATGAATGTAGCACTGCTGAGCCTATAAGTATGACTCTTAGAAGAGTTTTTTTTTTCTCCCAAGGTGGAGCACCTTGCATTTCTCCATGTTGAATGTCATCAGGTTTTTATCTGCCCACCTTGTGAGCCTGTCCAGGTTGGCCTGAATTGCCAGCCTCTAGCATGACTACACTTCCCCATAATTTGGTGTTATCTGTGAATTTAGATAGTCCACTTCTGACACTTGAATCCAGATAATTTATGAATCTGTTAAAGAGTACTGGTATGAGTACTGAGCCCTGGGGGACACCACTGGTCACTATGTGCCAGGTTGCCTCGGTTCCTTGACAGTCACTCTCTGGGTCCAACCATGGAGCCAATTCCCCAGTCATCAGACTGTAAGGTTGTAGAGGCTGCAGTTCCCCAATTTTACAATGAGGACATCATGGGAGAGCAAGTCAAAGACTTTTTTTGAAATCTAAATATATGACCTCAATCTATTCTCCTTTCTCCCTATGATGCTTCATTGGTCATAGAAGGAAATGAGGTTGGTCAGGCAAGGCCTATCTATAACAAAGCCATGTTGATTCAGTCTCAGAACATTGCTTTCTGTTAGCCTGTTTTTCATGGTTTCTTTGATGATTTTTTCCAAGACCTTTCCAGGAATTGAGGTCAAACTGGTTCACCTGCAATTCTCTGGATCTTCCTTCCTTCCTTTCTTGAAGATAGGGACCACAGTGGTGCTCTCCTGAGCACCACAAGTTCTCATATATCCTCACCATTGGGCATGCTATGATGTCAGCCAACTGTTTTAGCACTCTTGGATTCATTCCATCCAGACCAGCTGACTTGTGCATGCCTGGCCTCTCAAGCTATTCCCTCACAAGATCTTCATCAATTATAGGCATATGATCACCTTTACCCTGGTAGTCCTATGTTCTGTCAGGCAGGGTGATCCCCTTAGGCTGGTGGAAAACTGACACAAAGTAATCGTAGAGATTAGCTTTTTACAGGGTGCCGGGTGTCAGCTGCCAGTTTGGTTCAGCAAGGGTCTGATGTTTCCCTAGTTTTTTTTTCTAACTTCCCACTTTTCAGCTATATCATGCACAGGGATCCTGGTTTTCTCTAAAAAAAAAAATCCAATTTTTTGGATTAAAAATAGTACCTCCAAATTCACATTTTTCCATGATTAAAATGAACCATCACTAATATATAGATATATATTGTGGTGTTTTCATTTTAATCATGGAAAAATGTGAATTTGGTGGTATTTTTTCCACTGAAAATTGGGGATTTTTTTTTACAATCAGAGAACACTAGGATCTGTGATCATGAATTACAAAAGTGCATTTCTATTAATAATATAATGCATACCAGTGGCAACTTGTAGGGGGTGCACAGGAGTGCACGTGCACCCCTGAGAGTGATGGTGCACTCCCTGTCAGATTGCACTCCCTGTTTAGGTGATGGGCCAGGGGCAGGCAGGAGTGTTGGTGCACCAGCTGGGGAGTAGGACTGCCAGCAAAAGCAGCCATGCCACTTCCAAAAGTGGCAGTGGGACTTTTGGAAGAGGTCCAGCCACGTTTTAGTGAATGAGATCAGTGGCAGGGGACCCCCTGACCCCCATTCAGTAAGATTGGCTGCCAGGGAGCCTCCCCCCTCCCTCCCAGTCACTGACTGGTGTCAGGGGTGTATATAAGCCCCCCTCCAGACTCAAGAGGCATCAGTCACCATGATGCATACAAAGAGAACACAGCTCAACACTAGCTACAAACAGATACTGAACACCATAAATAACACAGGAATAAATCTCATTTGCAAGAATATTCATTAATGCCACATAGTGAACCCCAAAGACAACTTGGTTTTGGAGTGAATACCTTCCCCCTAAAAAGTGGTAATGCATATATCAGAGGAGACTGTTGGGCCGAGGGTGAGGGTTGACCTAGTGGAAGGGCTTCTAGAAGGGCTGGATGTCTTCAAGTCGGCAGGCCCGGATGACCTACACCCGAGGGTG
>JAGPOW010003316.1:129978070-129995583 GCA_030014935.1 Caiman crocodilus
CAGGCTCTTTTTTCCCGGGCACCACCAGGGGTAACTAGGACCAATGGTTACAAGTTACTGGAGAGCAGGTTTAGGTTGGACATTAGGAGGCACTACTTCGCAGTTAGGGTGGCTAGGATTTGGAACCAGCTTCCTAGGGAAGTTGTCCTTGCTCCTACCTTGGGCGTCTTCAAGAGTAGATTAGACAGGTACTTGGCTGGGGTCCTGTGACCCCAGCACTCTTTCCTGCCATTGGCGGGGGGTCAGACTAGATGGCCTGTTCTAGGCCCCTTCTGACCCTAGTTACTATGAAACTATGAGACACATTTGCTCCTCCAGGATAAGGTAGCATATAATATATACTTTTGATACACACAATTTCCATATAGAATTCTTAGAGCAACAAGCTCCATTTTAGCACTGTTAAATATGATAATGATAGAATTTTTCCTATTTTTTTGCAAACTCAAAACATTGTTATGGATCCTGATCTCTGCAGCAATGGAAAAAGGTTCTCTCTCTAATTTATGGCAGTCATTCAAACATTTGAAAGCTACTATCATGTCTCTTAATCACCTTTTCTGGAAGCTGAACATGATTATTCTTTCAATCTTTCCCCATATAGTTTGCTTTCCAAACCCTTTATCATTTTTGTTGCCCATCTCTGAACCCTCTCCAACTTTTCCACATCCTTTTTAAAATGCGAAGCCAAAAACTGCACACAGTACTCTAGATGAGGCCTAACCAGTGCTTAGTAAAGAGGCACTATTACCTCCCATGTCTTACAACTAACACTTCATTGAAGCAGGGCAAAACCACATGTAACTGCATCACACTACAGACGTGAGCTGAGTTTTTACTGCACCAAGACTTCCAGATGATCTTCATAATGCTACCATCTAACCAACTGTCACTCATCTTGTATTTGTTTTATATTATTCTTCCTGAGGTTTAGTGCCTTACATTTCAATGTCTGAGTATTGTCAGTATTAAATTTCATCCTGTTAACTTTACCCCAGCTTTCCAGCTTATCAAGTTCCTTCTGAACTATGTTCCTATCCTCCAGTATATTCACAGTCCTTCCTAGTTTTGTGCCATCTGCACATTTGCTCAAGAAGCAAATAATTCTAACATCCAAATAATTAATAATCATGTTGAATAGCCCTGGGCCCAGGATAGGCCTTTGTAGAAATCATTGGCAATGTGTAGCGGGTGCACACAGGTGAACATGCACCTCCTGAGTGTGGCAGTGCACCCCCTCTGGGTGGTCACCACTTGCCACCAACAGCACCTGTGGGTGGTCTGTGATTGCTGTGATTGATGCTGCCAGCAGTGTCTGCAGGTGATTGCTGACCACTGGTCGGTGCTTGCCACCCCACTCCCTGCTGCTGACAGCTCTACAGTTGCCTGTGGCACCTCCCCACTTGCCTCTGCCATGCTCCTGCCACCAACAGCACCACTGTCACCCGCGGGAGCTCACCATTCCCACCCCCCACTACAGCCTCCAGGGTCCTGCATCTTTCATGGTAGAAATTCTCTCAAAATCGCCTGCTATTCTGATGTGGATCCTTTTATAATTACACTAATTGAACCTGCACTTTGATGTGTAAGATTAATTTGACTTTAAAAAAATTATAACTTTTTGTCATAATCATCATCATCTTCACTTAATGGTTTATGACTCATTGCCTGTTCCAACTTCAAAAGCTTTCAGACCATCATTTCCATCTGGTTTCTTTTCTTGTAGACTGTAATTGCATTTTTTTACATGGGTGAGTATCATGATACAGCCTCCTGAGGGGTGGCTGTGATGTCCCCAGGGAACTGTGAATGTGCCAGCTCCACCCTATGGTCACCTACTAATCTTTCCTGCCATGTCTTGCTGGTTTAATTGATGAATTGGAAGGTTGCCCTCAGGTTGATGCTTGGTAACAGTCCTGACAGACCCTGTGGGCTGTTGGATCACTTCCTGGGTCCCACAATCAGGAGATGCTTTACAATACCCACAAGCCTTATGGCTTATGGGCTAGATATGTGGCTCTAAAACCTTCCCTTTACCCAGCCCCATGCCTTGCAGATGCAGTTAGACATTGTCTCTTGTGATGACTACTCAGTCTAGTTCAGCCTCTCATTGTCACTGGACCCTTAGCCTCAGTAACTCTGCCCTTTGACACCTGGCTCTCCACAGCCCTGTTGTTGCACCCTCTGATACTAGGCTCTCCACAGCCCCTGTTGCTGTCTGCTCTGGTGCTGGTGTCTCCACACTGTCGTGTGCCCCAGTGAGGTCTCCTCCTCCACAATGGCCTTAGCCTGGTCCACAGGCATACAAACAATGAAAATATGTAGGATATAGGATATATCATAATACTACAGTTCAGGGTGAACCCTGTCTCTTTTAAAGAGGCAAACTTCTCCTCAAACATTAAGTGCCTTGCAGCGCAGGGTACCTGATGAGCTCCTGTAGCCCCATTAGTCCTGTAAGCAATATAACAAGTGGTCATAGCATCTTTGGGCAGTTATTCTCTGCAGAACCTTCTTCCCCTGGCAGCAGCCAGAGAAATAACGCCTGATAGCTTCAGCCATGGGTCTTATATGTGCCCAGGGTCCCGCCTTCTTCTGGTCAGCTGACTGGGTGCACATGCAGGCTAATTCCCTCATTTGCCCATGGCTATAGCAACCTGCACCTATGGGGGGAGGGGTCTGCCTGGCTTCTAGGTCCCTCTCTCTAGGCAGTTTCTGCCCTTAAAGGATCAGGCAAATGTTAGTGCCCTGCAACAGTGAGGTACCAATATCCCACACTACCCCTAACCTGGAAGAACAGACCAGAGCCACTTTAGTTGTTTTTTTCACAGTTCCCTGGAGACCATCATGGCACTTTAACAACATAGAAAACATTATTAGGTGCACTTTAACTGGTATCTAGGCAACGTTGAATCTTGAGCAAAGTATTTACTAAACAGCCCTGAATCATTATAGCACTATGAATTGCGTGTAGGTCAGGGATGGGCAAAATATGGCCTGTGAGCTGGATCTGGGCCACCAAGCACTTACATCCACTCCACAGGGGCCTGCCCAGCCCTTCCACCTATAAGCCCTTCCACCCCACCCAACCCTTCCACCCATGAGAGTGGAAGTGAGGTATCCATGTATACACTCAGCTGCAAAAATGTAACCTACTGCCTGGCTCCCACCCTCATGAGTGCAAGGGCCAGGCTGGCCAGTATGTAGCTTCTGTGCAGGGCTTCTGAAGCCACAGTCCCTGGGACCTGGTAAATTTCCCAGTCTTCTGCTGGCTCTGGACAGCAAGTAGGGAAGCAGCAGGGGCAAGGATGCAGCTGGGAAGGATCCCAGAGTATGGGGCTAGGGTTGATTTCAGCATAGAGACCATGCCCAGGGGATAGGCAATGTGAAGCTGGGGTAGGCAGCATATGGGTGTGAGGGAGAGTAGAAGGTGTGGGGACCCCGCCCCGACATGCCTCCCCTGGTGCACAAGCCCAGCAAATGGTGGCAGAAGCAGCAGGCACGGTGCTGACTTGACTCATGCCAGATCAATGCTTGGGATCTTAATATTGTGCTGTTAGGTAGGAGGGCTTGACACAAAACTATATACACATGCACAATCTGCACATAGAAAGCTATAAGTCCACACACATACACACACACAAACTTGAACTTCAGTGGTGGCTGTGTATTAACACTAGGTGGTGCTTGGAGTACTTGGTAACTAGCGGGGGCACTTGAGGCCTTGGGAGGAGGCAGCAGTGAAGATGGGGCCAAGAGAGCCAGCTGAGAGGCAGCGGAGCAGAGAAGAGAAGTTGAGAGTTGAGAGTTAAGGAGCCAGCCAAGCATGTCTGAGCTGGGAGGCAGGAAGGAGGAGAGATGGGAGGTGGGAGAGTGGTGGAGAGTATCTGAGAGCTGGGAGGTAAAAGTCAGAGGAAGAGGAGGCTTGTAGATAAGCCAGGAGCTGGGAGGTAAAGAGCCAGGAGTGGGAAGGAGTGGGTGGCAGAGAAGAGCTGGAGGAGGAGGCTGAGAGCTGGGAGTTTGAGAATAGTAGAGAGAGAAATCAGAGAAGGGGAAGCTGGGAGGTAAGGAGCCAGGAGCGGGCAGTGGAGAAAAGCCACAGGAAAAGGAGGCTGGTAGGTGATGAGCTGGCTTAGCAGGTGAGAGCCAGGAGGACAGGGGGTGGAGAGATGGGAGGTGGCAGAGCGGTGGAGTGAAGCCAGGAGGCAGAGGGGCAGAGAGCTGGAGGAAGAGGAAGCTAGTAGAGAAGCCAGGAGGTCATGAGAAGTTGGGAGGGGTGGCAGCAAGCCAGGGGAAGTGGGAGACCCAGGAAGCCATGTGGCAGAGAGCCAGGGGAAATCAGGGTGACAGTGAGATGAGAGACAGTGGCAGAAAGAAGCCGAGTAAGGAAGCCAGGATATCAAAAAGCAGAGCAGGGGCTAGAGCCAGGAGGCAAAGACACAAGGAGCCAGGGGAGATTGGGGTGACTGCAAGCTGGGAGGCAGCAGTGGAGAGAAATCTGGGGAGGAAGCAGAGCAGAGCAGGGCCAAGGCCAGGAGGTGGAAGGACAAAGAGCTGGGAAACAGCAATGGAGAGAAGACATGGGAGGAAGGCAGGAGAACAAAGGGCAGTACAGGAGCTATAGCTAGGAGGCAGAGAGCCAAGGGAGATTGGGGTAAAAGCGAGCAGGGAGATTAAAGAGTGGAGTGGGACTGAAGCTGGGAAGCAGCGGTGGAGATAAGCTTGGGGAGGCAGAGACTGTGAAGCAGCAGGTTGGGGATTAAAGGAGGCCAAGAGGAGGCAGAGTGGAAGCGGAGGAAAGAAAGAGAGATGGGATGAAGGCCAGAGGGGCAAGGAGCAGAGATTGGAGCAGGACCAGGCCACAGAAAGACAAAACCCAACTCAGGGTTTCAAATAACCATTTTATTAGATGGTTAATGCAATACACAGACCACAACATTTTTGGTTCCCCCCCACGCACACACATACACACACATATACACACAAAATAGGAGCAGGAGAAAAAAAAGCTTAGTAGAGGAACTGAAGTCATGGTGTAAAGAAACAGAACTCAGATCTCTTGCCTGGAGGAAAGATGAGGCTGATAGCTACCTATTCCAGGCTGATCCTTGATAGCCATTTGGTGACTTCTCCAGCGAGGTGTTGTCCAGAGGCGGGTGTTGGCAGGGCCCCTGGGTGGATAGGTGGCATGATGTAGGTAGGTCCAGATTGAGAGGGAGTTCCAAGGAGGCTACCTGTGACTCCAATGGGGCTAGTGACTGCTAGCCAATCCTGCTCAGATGAAGTTATGCAGGTCCAGGTTTCCTCATTGTCTGGTGGGATATAATGGTGGAGTTGCTGGTTTCTATTCTGTTCTTTGTTTCCATGTTGCTGTTTTCTTGGAGGATCTTATCTTTCAAATGTTGGGCTTTGTCTCTGGTTCTGGAAGTAGATCTGTGATTTCAGGGACAGTCAATACAAGGCAGTGGTAGGGTCATTAAGCTGATGGTCCGGTCATTTAGTAGGAGCTATTTTTAGGCCTGCTACCGTTATGTCTCAAGTACCCTCATTCACTATCATTCTTCCAGGAACCAATTTACATAGAAGGGGTAGGTATAAGCCACAGTCACAACATAATTACAATAGGGTATGCCTAGGCATGGGACACAAAATGGAGACTTGACAAGACAAGATGGAGACTTGACGTTACTTTGGGTAATTTACAGAAACAGGCCTAAATCATACAATATCAATATAAAACAGTAAATATCAATACAGACATAATAGAAATATAATATAAAACAACAAAAATCAATACCAACATAATAGGACATTATTTACAATGATGCATGGACAATAAAAAAGGGGCTTGTTCTTATCATGTGCTTTAGCTTAACTATGACTTATCTCAACTATTTATAACTACTTATAAGGGATAGAGAGGGCAGAGAGAAAATCATAAACATTTTGGGAAGGGGAGAGAACGTATTTTTAAATTAAAAAAAAGAAAAATCTGGGGGTTTGCTCAACGGCATTCAGGTTGCAGATGCCCAGCAAGGCACAGCTCTGGCCAGTGCTGCACATCACAGAGAGGTGTTACTTTAAATTGCAATCACCAAATTATGAACGGGACCTTCTAAAGGGGGATATGGCTAAATGCTGCATTTATTGATTACATGAATTAGACATAGGGGTTTGGACACACAACTTATATAGACACACATAAATCATCATGCACTAAACTTACACACAGGCACATGCAAACGCAAAACAACCATTCCATTCAGACATTATAGTTACCAGTAGCAGTTGTTCAGTGATAGCACTGGGTGGGGCTGACCCAGGCCTTATTGAGAGAAGATGCAAATGGCCAGTAGGGTGGTTATTATGAGAGAAAGATCCTGTAGATAACAGATTGGAGTGGGGTGAAACAGACACGTCTGTGCTCCAAGGAAACAGCAGTTGAAGGAAAGGCTCACCCAACTTGGCATTCTTAAAATTCTCTTTTATAGGGACTGGTATACTTTGTTTCAGTACTTTGGAGTTTTTCTATGCCCAGCTTCTGTTTTTGCAACAACGCGGAGTTGTTCCTCTCCGTGTTTAACTTATCTCAGCCCAAGTTCAGTTTGGTCATCAAAATTGATATCTCAGCCTTGGAGTGTACTTGCTGCCCATCTGGAAGGATAGGTGTATTCCTTTTCCTCATTATCTTCTTTGTGCCCTAGGCCTGAAAGAGATTCTTCAGCCATTCATTAATTAGTTTACTGACTGGCAACTTACATTTGGTGCCTTATTGCTTACATAAGCAGTTAAATATTCTTCCCCCACCCCTATGTCATTCTCTCACCATTCACCCATTTACACACACTCATGCATAAAGGCTATGCAGAGTTCATTCACTTATGTAAAGCAGAAAGATACAAAATGGAGCTTACAGGACAAGACTAACATGGTTGAATTTCACTATTATTACACTCTATGTTAACATCAGCTACTTTAGTTCAGTTCCTGCTACAGAGGAACACAGCCTCTGCGTGGATGTCTGTATTGCCAGTGTTCCCTACCACTCATCCACAGCCCCTGCACTCACACAGCATAGAAGGAAGCCCCACATGCTGGAGTCAGGCATCTTCCCTACTGGGGCTGTGTATCATATTGTTTTCACTTCCTCTCAAGTGTCCCATCACCTTCACATCCTCCATCAATTCTTCCCAACTGATCAGATCCAGATCCAAGATAGATGATCCCCTGGTTGTATCCTCAACTTTCTAGAACTTAAAGTTGTCTTTCATATAAATTAGGAACTTGGTTAACATTTTTTTTCTTGGCTATATTATTCTTCCAGCAAATATCTGAAAAGCTGAAGTTGTAGGAAAACCCCCAGCTTTTCTTTTTTATTTCACTTAAAAATACATTGCCTCCCCTTCCCCAATTGTTTCTGACTTTCTCTCTCCCCTTTCTATTCCTTATAAGTAATTGTATGTAGTCATAGATAAGTTCTTGTATTCCATCATTGTACCAAACCCTTTTTATATTGTAAATAGTGTTCTGTTATTTTTGTATCATCAACATCTTTCTTCCAAGCAAGGGACCTGAGTTTTATTTCTATCCACTTTGACTCCAATGCCTCTACTAAGCCTTTATCCCCCTGGTACCATTGTGTGGATGTGTGTGTGAGTTTGTGTGTGAGTGTGTGTGAGAACCAATAACTTCATGGTCTGTATATTGTACTGCCTGTCTAATAAAACTGATATTTTTGGACCCCAAGCTAGCCTTCGTCTTGCTACAGGCTCCACACTTAACCCCCATCTCTTTGCCCCCTCATCTGAACCAACCTCATGTCTAACTCCTGTCCCTCTGCTCCCCATCCCGGCTCTCTTCCTCCTTTGACCCCCATCCCAGGTCTCCCTCTATGTCCCAGCTTCTCTGCCAGCTTCCTGCTCCCCCAGCTCATTGTTGCTCCACCACCTCCACCTCTCCTGACCTCCCTGCTTGTTTGCTGACTTTCTGCTCCTCCGGCTCACTGCTGCTACACCCCCTCCCCCTCCCAACTTTCAGTATTTTTTCCCTGGCTCTTATGTGCCTCTACTTCCCAGCTCTCTACCCCAGGTTTCCCTGCCACCTCTCTGGGTTCTCTGCCAGCTCTCCCCGCCCCCTAGCTTCCTACCTCCATCTCTGCTGCCTCCACTCTCTCAGCTCCATGTCTGGATTTCCTGGTCCTGTCTCCACTGCCTCCTCCATCTGGGGCCCCAAGTGCCCCCTAGTCACCAAGCACCCCAATTACCTCCAAGTGCCCCCTAGTGTTAACACACACAGCCACCAAAGTGTGTGTGTGTGTGTGTGTGTGTGTGTGTGTATGTGTGTGGACCCATAGGGTCATATGTGCAGTGTGTGTGTGTGTGTGTGTGTGTGTGTGTGTAATTTGTGTCACACCCTCCTGCCTAACAGCTCAATATTGAGATCCTCAGTGTTGATCTGGTGTGTGTCAAGTCAACAAAGACTCTCATCAGTACTATCTCACAACTTTTGGATATTTTTGAGCAGTGCTTACTCATGTCTTCCTCCTGATTTGATAGTCTATAATAAGTCCCATGATCATGTCACTACTGCACATTTCATCTTTTATCTTTTCCTGAATATGTTCTGATCTTCTGCCTTCTTCCTCCTAATTTACGGAAGAAGTATATGTACTTCTGATGCATAACATGATGGTAACACCACTATCTTTTCTCCCAACCCTGTCCTTCCAAATAATGCGTAGCAGGAGAGTTTACCCCTCAAATTTGATATACTTGCATGTCTTAGATCATTCCTCTCCTCTTGTGATAGAATTTTATCAGGACCTATATGGTGCCATTTTGAAATGAACCTTAGGAAGAGATATTACAGCTATTTAAAAGGAAAATCACTAAACAAAAAATGACACTTTTCTTAGTATTCACATTGGCTCCATGACTGTCCATCAGTTATCTGTATTAATATTTTAATTGATGTGTTAGTTTTCCACATTAATATTCTACATTTTAATTGTTTTTGCTATACTTAACAATATGCTCACCATTGTTCACTTTGATTATACATGGAAACTGAAAATGCCTAATACTTTGCTTATTCATAGCTAAATAAGAGGATAAAAATTAATTTTCTGCACTGTGGAGGTAACTTTACTTATTTCCTTATGTGTAAAATAAGTGGGCAAATAACTGGTTAAATACAATATATTCTGCCCTCTGAATCATCTGGGATTTTTCAGATTTTATAGTGTGCTGTTGCACTGAGGCGTATGTATGATACACATACAGTAATAAATTTGAAAGGCCCTTAAGGAGTAAGGGAGAATGTTGTTCCTCCTTATTTAGTTATGAAAAATTTAGAAATGAAGATTGCTCTGACAAATTGTGCAACTTGGACATGAGAGTCAAAACTAACATCAGGCACATATTTAGCTTAATGTCCGACCAAGATTTAAGCCTAGATCTCTGGACCTGGAAAGATCAACACATTAATTCTCTCTACTGCCTAATAATTTCTTTCTTGGTTTCCAGCTCTCCTTGAGCTTTTCAAACACAATTTCAATAAACTCTTTTTCTGTCGTAATCAATATTGACTTCTATCTACTTTTCCAGCTGCTTCATTGTAAAACTCTACTGAAATTCTTTTTTCTGCTGATTTAAAGTGTATTGTTTGATCTCTCAAATATCAGGGAGACAGAAGTGGAAAAGATTAAAATGAATGTGATACTACTTGTCTATTATTACTTATGAGGCATCTTGTAGATATCAAGCATGAAGTAGATATTTTTTGCTTTTTTATTGGTTTCGCCTTCTGGAGTTAAGGTACCTATGTTAGTGATCTGGCAGTATTTCTTTACAAAAATCAGTTTTCTATCTCTAGTGTATGGATTCAATAGACTTATCAAATGATATTTGCAAAGAGTTAGGATCCATGAAGTCAAATTCAATCTACTGAAAATCAGATTACTTCAAGGGAGTCACAACAACCATAAAAACAACTCTATTAGGGAAAAAAAAAACCCTGTTTGTTTAAAAGAAATGGAGCAATAGGTGCTAGTTTGTGTTCTATGCTTAATTCAGAGATAAAATGTTTGGATGTAGGAGCTAATGAGGGGAAATCAGCATTATTCTAATTCTATCTGTACACTGCAGTCAGATCCATGGGTAGATAAATTAGCTTATGCTGAGCTCCATACTGTTCCAGTTAGATTGCTACCAGTACATGAGCTAGTTTGGATATTCCTATGCCATGCTGCAGTCACTATGGCCTCCTGTATATATTACACTTAAGGCATAATTAATGAGATAACCACACCTTAAGTTGTGACCCAGCTATAAATTCAATTAATTAATAGTGTAATAAAACAAGCTATACACTACAAAGTTATTCCACAAAAATGTACCTATGTATAAAAGTGTGGAATATCTTTGTAGCTTGTTCTAATCACACCATTAATTGAACATGTGACCAAGTGCTGTCCTGTAGCTGGGAGTCCCATCAAGTGAGGGGCTCCTAGCCACCCGGGTGCACAACCTGCTCCAGCCATGTAGTGGACAAGGCGTGCAGTGGTGACAGCATTGTCAGCTGTGAGACTTGCAGCAGGGAGAACACTGCCTTCCCCTGAGAGCCTTGTCAGCTGCAGGGTGAGCAGCAGGGTGAGCAGGAAGAATGCTGCCACCACTACAAGTGCCTTACCCCATGAGGCTTGCAGTGCCAGTAGCATTCTCCATGCTGCCCAGGCTGTGTGCCCCACAACCAATGAAGCTTTCAGGCGGAGCCGCATTTTCCCTGCTTACCCCACTGTGAGCCGTGCACCTCCAAAGGCTTAAAGTGGCAGCATGATCCCAGGTTTCCCCTGTACCAGTGATAAGCAGGGATTCTGGTTTTCTGTAACAAAAAAAGGACAGATTTTCAGGTTAAAAAAGTAACACAAAATCCGCATTTTTTCATGATCAAAATTAAATACCACTGTATCTATCTATCTATCTATCTATCTATCTATCTATCTATCTATCTATCATTGGCTTTTCATTGTAGTCATGGAAAAATATAGATTTAGGGTTACTTCTTTTAATCCAAAAATTGGAGAATTTGTTTTTTTTATTAGAGAAAGTCGGAATCCCTGGTGATAAGGCACAAAGGGATCCAATGCATAATCCTACATTTCAGTCTCACCATCATACCCCCTACCATGCATGTATGGCATGGCAGGTGACATGACTGTGTGGTTCGCACATGAGATCCCCTTGTGCCTTTACCTGCATGTGTAGAAGGGCCCTATAATTATCACATATTGAGAATGCAGAAGTTTTATTTAATTTTAAATAGGTAAACAAATTTATCCATTATTCAAGCATCATACAAGAGAGGAAAGTGATGTAAAAAAACTTCCAATTGTGATTAGTCTTTTAATATTTACCTAAATTATTGTCTTTGAGTACAAGGAGGTACTGTTACCATGGTACTGTTACCATGGTTAACCTACATCAGATTTAGACTACAGACAACCCCCACTTAACACTGTTTTGCTTAGCGCTATTTCGCTATAACCCTCATTTTATATTGCTACCTGATTTCACTTAGTGCTCAACAAGTTTCACTATAACGCTTGTGGTCACCACCTTAGGTCATTAAAAATGCTTGCAGTCCTCAAATATTTTGGTTTAGCTTAACACACATTTTTCTTACGGCTTAGCTTTTCACAAACCAATTAAGAACACTAAGTGGGGATTGCCTGTATTTCTAATAAAAGTGTCCAAATTATGGTTTTGCAACACAATAAAATGGCAAGTATTCGGATATCAAATGTAATTTATATAATTCATGTAAGTACTCTTAATTCTGCTGAAACCAACAGACCTACCATGAGGCTGAATACAGATAATAAAGGTTACTTTATATGTTGCCCTAGTAGATCAGTACTAATACAGAAGTATGTAGAAGTATTGCTAGGACTATTTCCAGTGTTTACATTTCAGTATTCAAATCCTAGATAATGTATTAGAAAAAAAGTAAATTTTATTGTTAATATATATGTATTCCAGGATAGACAGGTATATTGACTTACTGGATGAGTTTTATAAAGAACGTTGTGTGTGTGTGTGTGTGTGTGTGTGTGTGTGTGTGTGTGTAATATGCAGTGCTAAATTGAAAAGTTAAGGTTGAATGGTGCCCTGATATTTCAAACTTATGAACATGTTTAACTTTATTCACTGTGAGTAATCAGATTGAAATTCTTTGAAATGTTTGTGCACACACAGATACAGGAGTCTTTTTGAGACCAGGTCTAAATTTCTTTTTATTTAACTAAAAAACCTGTAAAACAAAAATTAGAAATAATTAAAATAATTTAAAAAAATGAGTGCTATAATAATTTTAGATAATCTTTCTTTTGCATGATTCTTGAAGAATGCCTAAATTAGTTTACCTACTTAAAAATGATATGTGCGCAGACATGGATCCAGGACAATAAAAACATAAAACAAGAGCTCTGGACAGTGAACTGTTACCTTACTTCATCTTTGGTCCCTTCCCCCCCACCCCTCGCTTGATCCCTTTCTTTATGTGGAAATGTGATATCGTATAATAGCTCTAGACTAATACTGCATTCATGAGGAATTGCCACATAGTAGTGTTATCTTTTCATACTACATGTTATAGTATATACATGCGTGTTATAGTAGTATTATCTTATCACCACACAAATTACTACCATAAAAATAGACTATATATGCCAGTGGAGTTTGTATCCAACTTTCCTATTTAATTTATGTACCACAAATACTACAGTATATTCTATCAATTCTGCTCTCAGCTACTTTCCCTGAAGCCCAACTGAACTATAGATTTCCCAGGTTTTTATGTAAACAGCTGGAGTCGCAAAGACTGATCTTGATTGATTTTAATTAAATTAGCTTATACACATCCCATTATATAATGGTATGTATATGTCCAGTTTTACTTTTTTTTTTAATCTTGGAAAATGTGGAGTTATTCTCCAAAAGTAAAATCAACAATTATTAATGGCAAGTACTTTCAAAAGCTTATTTTTTGTCATAATTTTCTAGCTCATTAAAGTATTCTTTCTGGATACTGTAGTCTTTCCCATCATCAAAGAGTATATGAAGCTTATTAACGACCTTGAACTGCCAAATGTTCAAGATGAAATTTAATCTTTATTCCCCCTTTAAATGATTTACTTCTTAAACAATATGAACAACTTCATAATGAAATGTTTTGACTAAAAAATATATGTTTTCTGGAAGAGAGTGGGTGTAGAACAGCCAGCTATACAAAAAGCCTTCATCATACAAAGTATGGGAACTTGAATCCAAGGACAATTACAAATACTAAAATAATCTTTTAGATTAATAAAGGAAATGTTTTTATATAGCTATGAAATAGTGATGGGTAACAGTGTTTAATATTTCGTTATTACTTAGCACAAAGGTGCAGTATCTTCCCTCAAATAACAATGAACAATACCATCATACTTAATTTTTTGAAATTAAAACAATAGTGATATGGTATGGAAAGAGCCATCAGGAAAGATAGTTCCAATTTTGCATTAACAGTATTACCTTTAACCAGTTTGATATTTATATTTAAAACTTGACCAAAATACAGCGACAGGGTATAAAATCCTCCCTTCCAAGCTACCCAGAGCTACCATGTTAAGAAAACTGGCTGTAATGTAGCATGTTTTATTATTTTTTTTTCAATCTCATAACTTAAGTAACTGTCTTTTGTTCTGCTTTAAGGTTTTACCTCCCTCTCCCCTTTTCACCCTCCCCACTATAAAAGGACTTATAGATATTTCTTGGAAGTAGGATGGGAAAAGTAGGTGCTCCGACTTCTGCTATTAGGTATTTTTGATAGGTTCATGGAAATTGCAGTTGGATCATAGGATCATATGAATATGGGGAGGTAAAGCTGCCAAGCTCATCTAGTTCAGCCCCTTGCTCAAGGAAGGGACCGTCCCTCACTAAACCATCCCAGCCAAGTGTCTGTCCAACCTGCTCTTGAAAACTTCCAAGGATGAATATTTTACAATGTCTCTAGGGAGTTTGTTCCAATGCTTGACCTCACTCATAGTCAGAAATTTCCTTCTTATTTGCAACCTACAGATCCTCTGCTGCACTTCAGGCCTAAAGTCCTAGTCTTGTTCCCTATAACTATGGAGAGAAGTCTATCTCCATTCTCATTATAATTATCTTTCAAGTATTGGAAGACTATTATCAAATCCACTCCAAGATATCTCTAAAAAAACCCTAGTTCTTTCAATCATTCCTCAACAATTTTGCTACTCAAGCTCCTAATCATTTTGGTTGTTCTTCATGGACACTCTATAATCTGTTCATATCCTTCTTGAAATGTGGGGTGCAAAGCTGGACATAACACTCCAGGTGAGGACTTGTCAGTGCTGAATAGAGTGGAAGAATCACTGCCTTTGATTTGTAAATGACAGTGTTGTTGATACACCCTACTGTGCTGTTGGTATTTTGCAAAACTTGCACATTACTAGTCATATTCAGCTTATGGACCACTATAACCTCCAGGTCCTTCTCTTCAGTACTGAAAATTAGTCAATCATTCCCTAGTTTGTGCTTGCGCATATCCAATAGGATAATGAATAGGATTGTTTGGTACCTCCTGCACACCCAGAGATAGGTTAGTAGATTGCTACACTATACAATCAGATATTTGACTTCTGCTAGGTAGTTTGTACTCTTGCAGACTCCCTCAGGGAATTTGCTGAGTTGGTCAGGACCAAGACTAGGAGGCTGATTCATTTTGCCTTGTTTATAACATGCTCTAATGTTAAGGGTCCATTAGCAGCAGTGTAGAGATGTGGCTGGTTGCTCAGGGCAAAGTAGAAGCAAAGATTTCCGATTGCTGCTGACATTTTTTTTCCAAACACAAACACAGCAGTCACTTTCCACATTCCTCACTCAAGTCAGTGCTGAGGGCAGTTGCCCCTTATCCCCCTTTTTGCTACATTTTCCATGATTTCTTTATTTTTAAGTCTTTCTCAGAGGCATCAGTTGTTGGCTTCAGCCAAGCAAGGGATTGTAACTGAGGTGTGCCAATGTTCCTGCTGGGACTTAAAGCCAGATATTCCTGACTAGAGAGTTTTGCTCCTCCAATCAGGGTCAGACCAATCACCATATTTGGGGTCAGAAAGGAATTTTACCTCATGGCCAGATTGCTATAGATTGTGGATGTTTTGCCTTGCTCTGTAGCAAGGGGAACACATCCCTCTTCCTGGGATCTCTTGAGCATATATTAACAACTTTTTATAGAAGCAGGACTTTGGTCACCATGGTCCCCCTGCTTTATCTGGGACACGTTAGGGTGTTACGTCTTGTATTGTGTCAAAGTTGACTTCAGGTTTCCTAAGAGATTAGATTATGGATTTGCACTAGATAGCTTCTGGTGTTCCCTTTCTCTATGATTTTATGGTTCTATCCTTACTTCCTCTGCTTCCAGTTATGTCATTTTCATTGGCTCCACCATTGAACAGGTTTGTGTATTGTGTTAAAAAGGGTATGGTGAAAGACAGAAAGGAAAAAGAAGTGGCAGACAGGGTGGGGGGAAACCCTTATAAAAATTAGGTTGAAAATATTATAGCACTGAATTAATGGATAATAAATCAACCATGATAAGAAAAGGGGAAAAGAGCCAGAAGTAAGATAAAAAGGGGATGAAGATTAAAAAAGAATAGATACACCCTATATATATAAAGCACATGTAGAAATTTACAACTGGGGCAGAAGATACCGGCAGCAGCAGGAAAAATTATTCTATCTTTAATAAATAGCATACACTTCCTCTTGCCTAGGATTTTTTATTGTTTTTTAAATAGACAAAATGGATGGATTTAAATTGCAGGAGGAAAGTGACTTGATTATAAGTAACTTCACAGAAAGAAAATAGTGGGCATTAAAAGGCTCTTTCATTTATCAAAGAAAGGACTTGTGGCTGGAAGTTAAAGCTGGACAAATTCAAATTAGAAATAACACACTTGGGGGAAAAAAACCAGCATAGGTGATTGGCCACTGGATCAATCATCAAGTGAACCAAGAACCAAGGGAAGAGGAAAATTTTCCATTCCTTCTTGTGAAAAAAATTAAGACTGACTATCCTTCTGGAAGATTTGTCTTAATCATGTTCCTGAGGTCAATGAAGGGTGGGTATATTTCTATGGGTTGTGTTATAGAAAAGGACATATTAGATAATCTAATTGTCCCTTTTTGACTTAAAAATGACTCAGAAGATTACCACTTTGAAGTTATTTTTAAACCCCAAAATAAAGTTTGTAAATTGGACTTTCAAAAAGAATTTGATAAGTTCCCTCCTTAAAGGCTTTTAAAGAAAACTGTCTTGCTATGAGATTGGAGGGAAGGTTCTTCTGTAGACTGAGAGCTATTTAGAAGGTAGGAAGTAAAGGGCAGGGCTAAATGGCTGCTTTTCAGGTTAAAGGCAGAAGTGTGCTGCACTCTATTCTGTTCAACTTTTTCATCAATGACCTGGGAAGGAGGGCATGGTGTGTGCAAAGTGAAATTTCCAAGTGCACAGATGACCCCAAATTATTCCAGATAGTCAAGTCCCAAAACTGACAGATAGGGGCTACAGAAAGAGCTCACCATGTTAGCCCTCATCTGTTCTCATGAAACCATAACTGTTGTTGTTCTCATGGGGTGACTTGTTACCCCATCCTCATGAACAAAGTGGAATCAATGACAACAGTATAAATGTACCAAAAACTATTTATTAAACAGACAGCTTGTTTGAAAGAGTACGTATGATGATTTGTATCCAAAATACTATTTAACTAGAACTATGAACAGAAGTTAACCTTTCTTTAAAAGTTTCAAAATGTGAATGAACAATTTGCTAACTCTCCAGTTCACACTGTTTTCAAACTAACAATGGGTTCCAAAAACATTTCTAAATTGTTTAAACTAAATATAGCATTCCTCACAAAGCAGCAGTGATGTACTATGGTACACACAAGCAAATTGCTTACAATCGTCTCATTGTTCCTGGGTTTTGCGGTCATCTGTCCTTAGACAAAAAGCACAAGGTCCACTCATACTTGCAGAAGGTTCTACTGGGGTGCATGGTGGCAATTTGTAATTTAGGCTAGTCATACAAGACTTGACAGACTTAGATTATGTGCATGAATCATTCTTCATTTTATTTGTCTGTCAATCAACTGTTCTACAAGCTCCTTCAAAAAAAAATCCAGGATACTGAAAAATAGTGTCATTGGCCACCTGTTGATTTTTCATCTGCAGGTGGTCATATGGACTAACTGGTCAAGGTTATCCACCTGTCACAGAGCACCCTGGTGCCCTGTGCCTACACAGGAAAAGAACTGACAGAGGGGGAGCCCTAACAGTGATTAGGCAGCACAACTGCAGGTTACCAGGGCAACCCATGAAGTCAGCTGACCCTAGGGGGCAGGGCCTGGCTCTTATAAAGCCCAGAGCCAGGGCCAGGCTGGCAGTTCCCTG
>JAGPOW010003316.1:129995683-130015673 GCA_030014935.1 Caiman crocodilus
TACCAGGGCAACCCATGAAGTCAGCTGACCCTAGGGGGCAGGGCCTGGCTCTTATAAAGCCCAGAGCCAGGGCCAGGCTGGCAGTTCCCTGCTGGCTACTAGAGAGAGAGAGGAGCATTGTGCCCTGAGAGAGACAGGGAGAGGAAGCCTGAGGCAGGGGCTGCAGCTGTGAGGTGAAGGGCCGTGGCAGGAATGAATGTTGTTTGGGCCGAGGGGCTTGTTTCACTATAGCCAAAGGGCTTGTGTTTGTTGTTGTTGCAGCCAGATGGCTTATGTCTTCAGTTATAGCCAAGAGGCTTGAATTTGCTTTGTTGTTGTTATGAATGACCGGTGGTTTGGGCAAGGCTGTAGGGGAAGGAGGAGGCCTCATAAAGGGACCCCAGCAGTGTGGGGATCCTGGCGCCTGTGAGGGCACAGTGTTCCTATAGGCGCCAGAGAGGGCACATCATCCTCAGGGGAGACCCACCGTAGTGCGGTAGTGCGGGATCCTGGCGCCAGGGAAGGCACAACAGCACGGGAGTGCGTAGACCCCAGCGCTGGAGAGGGGGCACTGGGCTAGGAGGCCCAAGTTGGGCACAGCAGGCCCCAGGAGGGGGCAATGCTGAGAGGCCCAAGAAGGACAACACGGTGAACACTGAGAGGCCCAGATGTGGGCACGGAGAGCCCAGAAGGGGGACTGTATTCCTTTGGAAGCCCAAGTTGGGCACCGCAGCCCCAGAAGGGGGCAACATTGAGGAGCCCCAAGGAAGGGGCAATACTGAGGCCCTCAACAGAGGGCAGCATGTTGAGAAGCCCAGTGAGGGCGTGGTGAGCCCAGAGTGGGGAGCGCCGTATTGAGAAGCCCAGTGAGGGCGTGTAGAGTCCAGGAAGGGGATAACATGGGTGACGGCCCAGAGAGGATAAAGAGAGGCTGTGGTAGGCAAGATCCATGTGACATCTGCGAGGCTTGGGCTGCGGTATTGGGGAGGAAGGAGCTGCAGATAGCGACCCCTGGTGGAGGGGGGCAATACAAGTAGAAGGGCAGACTCCTGCTAATTGACATCAATTAATTAATTAACATCAAAGGCATGGCAGGTGAGATGAGGCAGGCGGTTGCCCAAGGACAGGTGCGTGGGCCACATGGAGGGTGGCCCCAAGTCCCAACCTATTACACCACCTCCATTCTTGTTTTTATTGTCATGGATAATTGTCATGGATAATATTGCCATGTAGTCTGGCTTTTTTTTGCTCTCTGCCCACTGACAGGTCATGGGGAATGTTTGACAGCAACAGCACAACTTTGGACTTTTTGGAACAGGAAACTAGAGTAAGTTCCCTATCAAAAGCAAACATGGATGAAAAAAATGTCCCTTCTTCAATTTCTTGCATTTCATTTGGGATATTGGCCTTGGTTTTCCAAATTGTACCCACATAGTTCGAGTCCTGCTTTGGCAGTCTTTCTGCCAGGTCAGTACTGGTGAAGAAATTGTCACCCACAATATTCCTTCCTGTCTTACACTAGGGATGAACCAGTTTCTCAACAACCTGGGTACCAAGATTACCTTGGCATGGAGCTTTTGGTTGTTTGCCCAGGTAGATGTTTCCAGATTTAGGGGGGGGGGGGGGAATAATGTTGCTGTATCACAGCACCACCAAATTTTGGAGCCATATTTGTCAGATTTGCTGGGCATTTACTATCTGAAGGGACAGCAACCCCTGAACACATTGAGCTGTCACTGTCACCCCCGGTTACCTGTGCAAGACAGGCTTCACCACTGAATATATGCTGCCTTGTCAGCCTGGACTGCACAAAAGAAGAAAAAACTTAATTACTGCTGAATGTACATAAATAACAATCAAAGACAATCCTGTCCACCTATGCTGTCACAGAAGCAGTTCTGCCATGCCCTATAGCAGTGCAAGTAGTGCCCCCTCCTCCTGGGCACAAATACCAGAGACCAGCATCCACCCTTTGTAGGCAAGCCAAAAGTGGGTGGATTCTTTTTAGAAACCACATATGCAGGGGTTTAATGAGAGCAGGTAAAAAGGGCATGGAGGGTGTCAAGCCCTTACCATTGAAGGGGACTCCATAGTGTGCGCTGTATTGCAGTATGATGTTGTTCTATTTCTTCTCTGCTGTCTCTTTGACCCTGTCCTCGCTTCCAACAAAGGCAGGGCAAACTATCTGGCAAGTTATGAATGGGGCAGGTGAGGCACAGTTTTGCCATAAGAAAAGAAAGCAGAGGTGGATTTGGGTGTGACAAAGGGTTTGGGTTTTTTTGGCAAAGGACAGGGTATTTTGATGACCTTGATGCCTGCAAACAAAGTGGTTAGCAAAAGGGATTACCACATCGTCTGTAAAAGTAGCATGGAGAATAGCTATCCATTAGTTGACATGAATGAAGTGTGAATGAATGCTGACCTTTCAGATACATTCATCCAAACTGGCCAAACAAGTCTAGGCTTGTCATTTATACAGAAATTGCATTGGGGGTAATACGTTACCCCCCCCCCCCAACACATTAACATGAGCTTGGGGTACATTGATACCTCACATGGAAAAACAAATTCATGCCTGGGGTAACATGTTACCCTGGGTGGTTTTTCATCCACAGAGAGCAAACTATACATGTAACCTGGCTGTTCTTTGGAGATACTGTGCACTGCAGTTTTTAGATTTTTTTTTTGGAATTTATTAACTTTAAGATACTACACAGAATGTGTGTCTGGGGTAGGAAATTACTCTATGGGACTGCATGAAGGTTAAATGTGTGGATAAAAGAAAATGGTTAATAAACTCCCATGTTGACAAGTGCCAGGCAATGCACATAGGAAAAAATAACCTCAGCCATACTTACACAATACTGAGTTCTGAACTCACTGTAAACAGTTTCTAAAAACATAATTTCAGTGTGCAACAATGATCTAAAAGGCTAGGAAAATGTTGGGCATCATTAAGAAGGGAATTGAAAACAAAACAAAAACATAATTGTACCATTGTAGAAATGCATGGTACACCCCCATCTTGAATATCATGTGTAGCTCTGGTCCCCCCCTTCTCAAAAAGGACAGAGTAGAATTAGAAAAGCTACAGAGACGGGCACACACACTGATCAGCTGTATAGAGCAATTACCATACCAGGAAAGAGTAAAAAGCTAGGACTTTTCAGTTTGGAAGGGAAAAGGCTGAACAGCCAGAATATAAAATGAGATGTTCTGTTCAGGAGTTGCAGAAAAGGACAGAGCTTGTTAATAAAGGAAATTACTTAAGAAACCAAACAACTATTAAGTGTTTGTATAAAAGCAATGGGGGAAATATTTTGAACAAGTTTGACCATATTTGGAACATATATTGAAAAAGTTTTACCATATGTGTTGACTGAACCAAATGTGCATGTGCTAAGCTGCAGCATGTGTGAGCAGAAGCAGAGTAGTCATTTTGATGTTGGTGAGCCGCTACTGTCTCCTACTGGCCTGCTGTCTCATAGGTATGACTGTGGCATGGCAGTATCATACACAGAACAAAACCTTGTCTTTGAGGGCAGCCCTGCCTGATATAGTCAGTTTCTAATCCAGACACAGCCCAAACAAAATTCATGAATCATGCGAGACTTATCTATCAGTTGGCTACAATTTGGAATAGGCTTCTTTGAATATGATTAATAAAATCTCAAAAAACACCCCCCAATAAACCAATCTACAGATTTTGTTGCTGCTGTTGTTTTTGTTTTAAAACTCCAGTTGGAAATTTGGCACTACCGTGCTACATGCAACAAAAAATACGTACATAGAAACAATCTGTGCTTTAAACAACCTACAATTTAAGATGCATTGCATACCTTCCCTAAAATGTAGTTGAGTTGCAATCCACTGAGAAATTGATTGACTGATCTGGAACTTTCTTGAGATCCTTTCCTTATTCTACTCTCTTTATCGCTTATAAGATATATGTGAATTGAACAATAGAAGGGTAATGAATGAGTTCAATTTAATCTCGATTTGAATTAATATTACTTTAATACCTCATTAGGTATAAGTCTCAAACTGTGGGAAATCTTTTTAGGGTTGGTATTTGTAATAGAAAAATCAAGACTGAGTCCAGCTTCTGTGTTAAGAGTCATAATATAGCACTAATGTTCAAGTTTGTTCATACCCCACTCCCCCAAAATACCCACATAATATTTAAAGCAATTAATACAATTTAAATATCTTTGTAAAGCACTGAACCAAATTTTATGTATAACAAATTGACAGGTATTCAGTGATGAGCTATCTCAAGCTATTTATGCATTTCAAATTGGGTTCGTACTTAAAGCAACCTTGTCGCTGAAAGTAAAGAAGAAAAAGAAAGCAGCAATTACAATTCAGCAGCCAAATTTGGCCTTATATTGAATCTGAATTCAAGCTACACCTGAAATCTTGTAAAACATGCCAGATTTTTAAGAGCACCTCTTATTTTTCCTACTTCTAATTTTGTATGTCTTGTATGTTTATAGTTCAGAGATTTCTCATGCTATAAACTTGCATTCTGTTCCAAATGGAAGAGCCAGCTAAAACCCTTCTTAAGGTCTAGACTCCTTATTCAGTCAGTACTATGAGCAAATTAGCGCCATTAGCCTCACATTTGTCTTGACAGAATATTACCCTGCTAGTAACATACATTCTAACAAAAAAACATGTATTAACGTTAATATGAAATCACGTTTATTATCTTTATTAGGCTACTATAATTTGAATGAAGCTGCTAAATACAAGATTCCTTTGCTTTGAGCTCTAGATGATTCATTACAAAGATTGCACATTAATATGACTGATCCTAATTGATAGAAAATGTCCAAATACTGTTTCAGTTGTGTTAGGATTCTGAGACACTTGATTCCCTTGAGATGTTTTTAAAAGTTAAAGTAAACAATACAGAGACTAACTGCTGTGCCAGGTTGCAAATCCAGATTTTTAGGCAATCTTACATTTGTTTTTTCCAGAGGTAAATTTAGGTCAGTCACAAGAAAGTGCTGAACTTCAAAGTTCTGTATATTATGTTTACAGAGATCACAATGATCTTCACAAGTTCTATACTGGAAATAAAGTATTATTTCAAGTTAACCAATTCTGCTCTTAGGTTGACAGCCAACCACAACATGGAATCTAGAAGCTAGATACATTCATAAGTACAACACAAGCAGGGGTTTGTAAGTCTGTGCCAGTATCCAAGCAGCAATGGACGTGTGCAGATGACATGTTGGAGTGAATGCAGACCCAGCTTGGCACCTAACTGGCTGTTTAGGTACAGATATTTATTTTCCATATGACATTTTGCTTTTCGCATATACATGATAGTGGTACACACACATTTATGTTTCTAACTTTGACCAGCTAAGCCCTAGCTGTATCATTATCAGTGGCGCTTATAATGGTAATTATCAATGTGGGCCAATTACTAATATGATCCAGGCCACAGACGACACCTTAGCACAATGTTGAACTAATAACTAGAGAGTTTTAAAAGAAATAATAAGGGAACAAAATCATTTCTAAAGTGAAAGTGTTGAAGAAGGCTAAGAATACAATTTGAACTCAGAAGGATTGAACCTTGTGCGTGTGCATGTGCGTGTGTAAAGATAGATTCTTGGAGGATGAAAATTAGATCGAGTGCATCTCCTGTTTAAAAAAATCTTGCATAGGTATTTTGGCTTTTGTTCACCCCTTTTTGAGAAACAATAACTAGCAAAGCTTTAAAGATCACTGGCAACTGTATTCACTGCAGTGCACAGTGCATCAGCTACATTACAAATGTTGTATGAATTTTAGTAATGCAGTTTAACACAGCATGATAGTTTCTGGTGCTTGATGCCAAACCAATTTGATCGGTACTGCTCCCTAGAAATTTGACCTTGTAAAAGAAAAAGTAACTTTATCTTTGTAAAAGAAATAAGATGTCATATGGCTGAGCAAATGCAGTGTGCGTTCTATGAGTAACCACTGAAATTAAGAACCAAGCTATCAAGTGCAAACCATCACACAATTTAATGTTAATTAGCATTCTACTCTCCCGAGTCTCCAGAAGAGATATATTTTTCAATAAAAAAAACGTCTCAGAAGTTTTTATCCATTTTCTAAGAAGCTGATTCCTTATGCCATATTGTATTAAATTCTAATGAATCAGGGAATTTGTCCAGATTTAAAAAAATAAAATTACCAAACATATATTCCATCTTCCAAATGTCAACCTCCCCCCCACAAAAAAAACCCAAACTTTTTGCCTGTGACTCAAAATAAGTTCTAATTGATTTTCCTTTTCTGTTTTTTTTGATCATTAGATTCCCTTTCTCCTTTTGTTTTTTGCAGGGGTTCTTTGCCTGCTTATGGTTTTCAATCTTCAAGGCTGAGAATGGAAGTAAAAACAGTACAACACCATTAACAGAGTCTGTTTTAATGAAATTCACAATCAGGTTTGATAGGTAAATAGGCAAATGTTAGATGATTAGCTAAACTGCCTAAAACTTTTGAAGACTGCAATCTTTGTTATTATATATTTATTTAGATTGAAGCCCTAATAGGACTAGTAAAATATGGAATCCTACTGTGCACCTCATTATTTAGAGTGAAGACACATGGGGAAAAAAAGAGGTCTTGCTTTAAGAAACTTCTAGTGATTAATAAAGTGTAACAGGCTGGTGAGTTCAGTGGATCTGGGAAGCATAGCTAAGTGTAAACCAAGACAGTTACCCTATGTGAAACCCAAATGTCATATTACCAGCTGGGTTTAGTGGGCTTGTAAGTTTTTCTTCTTCTAAAGAGTAGAACAAGAAGTAATGATTAAGTATGCAACTACTTTTGAGAGAAAGGTGGCATAAAGGAAGTAACTGGGACAGAATGTGCATAAGACTTATCTGGATACCGTAACACTTTTCCCACTGAGACGCTGATAAATAAACATGAATTTGATTAACCATGCTTATGTCTTTTTCAGATTCTCCTGCTAACATTTGAATTGGAATTGAACAAATGATCCTAGAGAATATTAAGCTTGGAAATTTGATTACACACACCACATATTTTGTGGGAGACACCTCTTGCCGTGAGAAGGGACCAGGGTTCTGAACTGTGCCATCAGCGGCAGTTAAATGAACCAAACAAGGATCTGAAAGCAGTTTTCACAGCTCAGACCATGCACAACTATACAATTACTCTTTGTGACTGTGACAAAAGAAAATTGATTTCAAACTCTACATTTAGCCCAGAGATCTCACAGTCACCTAATTTTTCTACGAACAAACCCTCAGGCATTGTGTATAACCCCAAGAGGAAAAAGGTTAAGAGTTTCTATTTCTTAATTTCATGATGTTACTTTAGGTTATGCCTTTGTATCACCACAAGTAAATACCTCTTCTTCCCCATTGCTTATACTTCTACACCTAGTTATACTTTAGAAAGGTCTTTCTAAAAACTCCTCAGTCAAGCTAAACTAAACAGAAAACAGATGTAAGGGAGCCTTATTTCCACATATCTCGCTTCACTAACAGTTTATAAAGTTCACTGTTTTTTCAGATCTGTAAAATGTATTATTATAATAATATATTATAAAATATATTTTTTAAATATGATTTTATTTTAATAAGACAGATGTGTCTTACTGTTTTATGTACTCCAAGTTTTACAAGAAAATTCAGGGCCTACTTCACTATCACATGGCAAAATTTCCTCTTCATTTAAATTATCTACCCACTACTGTAATCTGGATCATTTTGATTCAGTAGACAGTCAACTCTTTCTTATCCTTTTATTTTTTTTTAAATGACCATTTGGATAATCTTCCCTGACACTCAAATTTAGAAAATATATATTAGAAGAAATCTAGGTAGGCTTTGAAATCAGTTTAGTATCAAAGGGATTCAATCACTCCATTATGTAACATATCTGGAAATGATATTGAAATAAAAATATTAAAGGAAAGGTATAAGTAGTTGCTCTTTTGTACACTCTGGGAATTAGAAAGCAATTTTCCTTCAAGAGTTTCTAAATCATTACTTTGATTTGTTGAAGCTTTGTTAATTCAATTAATCTATCATTGGTTTGTTTCAATTGCCTAGTGGCAGTCTTCCAGGACTCTAACTCTTCCCTCCCACCTCACAAGAAAGTATTGATTTTTCTTTGGTCCTGTATTATCTTGGATATGCTTTTGGTTGCTCTTTTATTGATGATTGTATTATTTTCTTCTGTTACAGCCCCTCAGGTCTCTTGAGCCTTTGGGGGAACCAAAGGAGGGACATCTCTTACAACTAGTCAACTCAACTGCATTTTCATCAATTGATTTCTTTGGCCCTGAAGCAAGGGGTATGGCTGGAGTCTTGCCATTGTTTTCTGAATCATTTGATATACCACATATGACATCTTTCCTAAATTAATTGGATTTCTTAGCATGTCATTTTCTCTCAGCCACTCTAACACAGTATATTTTACTGTGATATTCATGTAAAATAAATATTTACCACTGGGTGTATTCTGTTGTCTGGCTTAAGATGCCTTTGTATGAATTTAGACCCAAATCTTCCTTTTCCCATTTTTTTTTTAATCCACAGAAAGGAATCTGTCATCCTGATCCCCAACTGGGATTATTAGGCTTGGCAATGTTTGGGTTTACGTTTACTGAGTGAGTGTTTTGTAATATTTTTGTGGCAAATGTGACAGGCTGCCCAAGGGGGATCCTTGCCAAGAGAAAGGAGTAGTTCTAGGGAGGACACCATGGGTTCCACAGAAAGAAGGAAGGAGTTGCAATGGCACAATAAAGACTTCAATGTTGAGTGATCTGCTTTGCTATTTGGAAGGTTGGCATCCTGACCCTCTCACCCACCTTCTTGTTTTCTTTAGCTTCCAGGAAGCTGAAGAAAACAAGAAGCTATGTGATGTGAGAGTGCTGTATAGATCAATGGGGAATCCAGAGACAGAGAAGAGCTAGGGTAGAGCTGGAGCCTTGCCCCTTGTGAAGCCACACGAGTGCTTGCTTGAGAGATCCCTTTGGGCTTCTACTTGGGGAGTCTCAAGGTAGAGCTCCCCATCACAAGTGGTGTGATTCATGACCTTCCATCCAGCAAACTTGCCAAATAAGCCACCTCTGTTTCTTCCAAGACTTTCCTCATCTCCTTTGGGTCATTATATCCCTCTCCTAAAGTTAAGTGTGTACAAACTACCACACACTAGGATGTGGAGTTGTGGCTGCAGAAATTCAAGGATATTCCCCATTTTGGAATGAGCCTTGGCAATGTCAGGCAGGCTGTCCCATAACTGAGCTTTTGTTACTATGCTGCATATTATTTGAATAAATGTAGTTGTGTTGTTAAATACAAGGGCTAAATTACATTAATGCAAGGAACAACCCAAGGAAAAAGCAGCAAATACTGTGTCCACTTTAGAGGACACTGAAATTCTGCTTGTTCTTGTTCAAGATGTGGGTTGGGGGAGATGGAAGCTCCTTATTTTGCCTTACACCACTATGTAAACAAATATGGGACTGCTGTATCCTTATTCAGAAAATATTATGACCAAGATTTTTCCTGGATATTACATGAGTGCTCACTATAACAGGATATAATCTTTCAACATCTTTTGCTCCAGACAGCCTTATATTGGGGCCCAACAGAAACACAGTCAATGTTGGTTCCTACTGCCCAGTTGGGAAAAAATGGGGACAGGCCAGAAGGGCCATGACTCTGCCCAGTTCTGTAGGGAGGGGAGTTAGTTGCAGTTCAAGAACTAACACTAAGCCCTGAATCTCAAAGGAATAGACAAAGGCCTAAATTCTATTTTACTTTATATTAAGGGTGCCAAAGATATGGCCTTCAGGCCAGATCTCCCTATGGAAATCTATCATTTGGTCTACAGCGATGCCCTTGGGTCTCAGAGTTGACCCACATGCCACATGCAGTATATACTGGATCAGCTTCTCATGCTGTACACAGTGTGGGGGGCTAGTCTGGGACGTGTGCTGCATGTGGCATTGATGTGAGCTAGGCCAGGATATATTCTGCATGAGGTGCCCATGTCAAGCAGGTCTGGGGCATGCATTACGTGTAATGCTTGTGTTGGGCCAGGTCAGGATGCAAGCTGCATGGAGTGACCATGTGTGGGTCTGGTCTGGTACTGACTCTGAACAATGTGCTAGCTTTGGACCCTGAACTTTCTCTTTGGTGCTGCGCAACCCTAGCAGGAAAGACACCTGGCTCCAGCACATGGGGCTTCCTTCCCTGCTGTGTGAGTGCAGGGCTGCATGTGAGTGGCAGGGAGCACCAGCAATACAGGTAGCTGCATGGAGACTGTGCCCCTCACTGCAATGTGCAGTGCTGGCCAGAGCTATGCCCTGCCGGGGACCTGCACCCTGACCACCATGCCTGCTGCTGCTGCTGCCACCGCCTGCCAGGGATCTATGCCACAGGGGATGTGTGTGGGAGTCCCCACGCCCTCCCACTTTCCCTCACACCAGCATGCTGCCCACCGCAGCTCCATGTTGCTGCCACCCCTGTCTCCCTGGGCACAGGGCTCTGCACTTCCACCAACCCAAGCCCTAGAACGGTATACAGCTAACATAGAATCGAATCAAGCAAAATCAACAAGATTTTGTTAGCGGAAGTGCAAGGAGCACTTGTTTCATTTAAATTGGTAACTAGAGCTTAGGTTAGTGTTTCACCAGAGCATGAATCCATTCTCTAAATCCAAAGGTCATCTCTAACCACAAAAGCTGAAAAGAAAAGAAGTCATCACAGACATGCAGCTGACACCCCCAGTTTAATGAACAAGCAACAGACATGGAGCTGCTACTATACAAGATGAGTGAGACAGAAAATACTTTGGAGGGGACAACTTCTGCACAACAAGGCATCAGTATACACCCAACAGACCCCCAGCCTCCTCTTTCTCGTGCTCAGCTTGTTTGGCCACCAAACTGACTTGAGCACCTAAGGATTGCTAACATCTCAATATCAACAGAGTGTGTGTATGTGTGTGTGTGTGTGTAATGGCTTAATAGTTTGTGTTTTCAATAACCCTGGCAGCATATTGCCCTAACTTCCTGAAAAAAGATCCTGCTTGTCTTTCTTTTTACACAGTATGCCTTGTGCGCATAATATTAAGAGGTTCTGAGAAAAAAATACTACCCACCCCAGGTGTGGAAAGCTTAATCAGAGCCTGAGACACAGAGGGTGTAGGGCCCCACACCATGATTGAATGGTCTGATGGGGAAGAGACCCTTACTCAATCTAACCCTCTCCAGCCTTGGGAAAAGACCTGCAAACTACAGGGGATGAAGGAAGAATAGCAGGAACCCTGCACTGAATTTATGTCATTTATGTTGTGTATTTATTTATATTACTGCATAGGATCAGGGCACTGGAAGAAGCTGCGGGGAATACCAGGAGAAGTGTTGTCACTGCATGGAGAAATGATGTTGGTATAAGACTGCAACTGGAGAATAGGGCCTGCAGTCTAAATGACAGAGAGAAAATGCATGCAGCCAAAGGACTGAGGGAGAGGGCCTGACACCCAGGAGGGCACAAAGGGAAAGAGCCTGAAGCCCACAAGACTGTGCGGGAAGGCCTAAGACCCTGATAATCAGGGATCCTGGTTTTCTGTGATAAAAAAAACACAAATTATCTGCTAAAAATCCCAAAATCTGTGATTAAAATTAAATCCTCCCCATTTCCACCCCCCCCAGCCCTGCTGGTGGCCCTCACTCCCCCTGCCACAACCCCCCAACTCTGTTTGTGACCATTGCCCCTCACACACAGTTCCTTCCAGGCAACAGCTGCTACAGCAAGAGCATGAGCCAGCTCCCCCCTTGTTTCCTGCATGCTGCAGGCTCCGGCAGGGTCAGCTCCCAGTGGCAGCATGCACTCCTGGGGGTCAGGGAGATCCATGCCCCCCCAGATCTGTTTGAGGGGTGGGCGAAATGTGGGTGTGTGCTGCCCCTGTGCACACAGAGAAAGTGAGGCTAAGGAAGTATGGAGCTTGCAGCAGCAGGCAGCTTTTGTGCTTGGCCCCACAGTGCCCTGCCATGCCAGTCACTGCGCTCTGGAGGGCCTGAGGGAAGGCAGCAGGGCAGGGAGGGTGGCGTTTGCAATCCAGGTTTTGCAGCTGGCCAGGGACTCTGGTCGTGGGAGGGGGATGTTGCAGTCTCTGCTCCTGGTCAGCGTGACAGCTGCAAACCCCCTCACTCCCAGCCAGAAAGTGCCTAAGCTGGCTGGGAGCTGAGGGAGCAGGGGAGGCTGCAGACCCCCAACCCCCCTCTGGCCAGAGTGCCCAGCTAACTGCAAAACTTCCCACTCCCTCATCTCCCAGCCAGCTTGGGCACTTTCCTGCCAGGCACGCTGGCTAGAAGGGAGGGTTTGCAGTTGGTTGGGAGTGGCAGGGGTTTTCAGCAGGCCAAACACTCTGGCCAGGAGCAGGCAGGCTGCAAACTCTCTCCTGGCTGGAGTGCCTGGCCAGGGAGTGCCCAAGCTGGCTGTGGGATGAGTGAGTGGGGAGGTTTGCAGGTGGTCTGGCACTCCAGCCAGGAGGGGGTTTGCAGCCTGCCCAATTCTGGCCAGAGTATTCAGCTGACTGCAAACCCCAACTGGTCCTGACAAGCTGCAAACCCCTGCTCCCAGCCAGAGTCCCTGGCTGGAGAGCACCCAAGGTGGCTGGGGGCTGAGAAGCAGGAAGGTTTGCAGCTGGACAGGCACTCCAGTTTGCAGTTGGCTGGGAGCGGCTGGAGTTTGCAGCCAACTGAACACATTAGCTCAGCTGGCTGCAAACCTCCTGGTCAGAGTGTCCAGCTGACTGCAAACCTCCCCACTCCCTCATCCCCTAGCCAGCTTCTCCCCAGCCCTACCCCACATCCCCCAAGTCCCACTTACCTCAAGCAAGAGAAGTGAGCCTGAAGTAGCCTCCGGTAAATGCGTGTTGGACCCCAGCCTTCCTCCTCTCCCTACCCCTCTGGGCAGGGATGAGGGTTTCCCTCCCCTTTTGCTAAAAGCTGTTGTAGATTGAAACACTGCCAGACTACAGAGCTCTTCGCAAAAGGTGGAAATCCATGGGTTTCTCTTCTAAAAGGAAAAATCCATATTTTCTCTGATAAAAATGGGAAATCCATGGTTTTCTCTGTGGGAAACGGAAAACCTGGATCCCTGCTGTTAATGATCATAGTGGAGCAGGCAATAAGGGCATCTATACACATACTCCATGGGGATGGTGGGTGCACATATAATTAGAGTGACTCTTGAGAGCATAACTCCAGTTTCTGAAGGCAGCCTCCAAATGGATAAAGAAATTTGAACATGAAAGATGTGGCAGGTAAGGAACTGATGCTAGTTCTAGTAAAGTGAAGCAGGGGTAATGACCTCGTTTGAGCACTAGGGGGTACTACATGCATCCCTGAGCAGCATTAGGAGTACACAGATATCTATTGCTAACATCCAATATAAAAATAAAACCACCAGGGTTGTCCCTGAAGGGAGGGGGCGGTGGAAATTAGGGCAACCACCCTAGGCCCCGAGCTTTGGTGGGTCCCACAGAGCTGGGGGAGTGGCTGTGGCAACCCCATGCCACCACCACCAGCTTCAAATCCAATGGAGACTGCTGGAGGTCAGCTTCATGATGGCAATGGCCACACACTTCTCCAGAGTGAGGGGTGGAAAAATGTCAATGTCCTGGTGTCCAATGTGGGGGCCACCTGGGTTGCAATGTCCATAAAGGTGGCCCAGTGTATGAAGAAGATCTGTATCCACTTTTCATCACCCCAGGTATCCCAGATGGTCCACTGCTACCAGCCACTGCTGGTGGTGCAGACTCAGAACCAGCTCTCAATTGTCTGAAGGGGGTGTTAGAGCACCCTGGTGTCCATGATGTCCTGGATGATCTTGTTTTCATCAGCCACCTGGAAGTCATTGCCTCAGTCCAGGATGCTGGGTAAGCACAGGTTGCAGTAGGTGTTCCTGTGTGGAAAGTCAGGGGCAGGAAGACATGTCCCATGGCAATCATTTGCCTCATCTTGTCCTAATGGCTGTGGGTGATGTACTACAGCCTCCTTCAAGAGTCATTCAGGGTGGGAAGTGGGATATGTCACAGTTTCTGGATCTACATGCTTGGTCACGGGTAGTGGGGTGCTATGGTGGGGTATGGGCAGGCTGGGACACAGAGGCATGTACAATTCACAAAGAAGGGCACCCACTGGGGCTCTTCTGGAAGCCTTAGGGTAGAGCACAAAGGAGGCTTTACAGTGAGGCAGCAAGGGTTTGGAAGCATAGTTGCCCACACTCAGCAACCAAAGTGGCAGGAGTGGCCTAGGTGCTTGGCTGTGCTTGGGGGTCTCCAGCATCCCAGGCAGTCCTCCTTAAAATTGTGGCTTGTGTGAAGGAGCACCTCCCCACAAGTACCTATGGGCCTTGACCAGCACAGACTGCTTGGCCACTTCCTCTCCTCTCTCCCCTCCCCGGCCCCACGATGGCAAAGGTATATACTGCTGACTTCCAATTTTAAGAAGGGCATAACTTAGATCAATTCTTCCCCTGTTTAGGGGAGGAGTGGGGAGAGTTCTAGGTTTTGGGCTCTGCCCTGGGACTGAAGCTTCACCTGGCTCTTTGGCTGCCAGGGGCTGATGCCTGGAGCTCAGATCAGTGCTCTCCCCATTACCACTAAGTGTGTGTGTGCATATTGGGGGGAATACAAGTTGGAGAGGGGGAGAAAGGGAGGGAGAGACAAGAGAGAGAGGAGTAGACAAAGGGTCACAGAGGCAGAAAGGAGGAAAGGTCTGGGGAGAAGGGAAGTGGTGGGGGGAGTGAAAGGAGAAGAGACATGCTGAGGGAGAGGGGAGAGAGGAGAAGGAGAGGTGGGGTGGGATGTGAGGAAAGAGGAACTGGGAAGGGAGCCAATAGGAGAGGAAGCATTTGGGAGCAAGAGGGGAATGTGTGTAGAGAGTGCCTGATGGAAGCAAGAGGAGGCTGCCCCTGTTCAGCCGCTCACTGACATCATAATCAGACAGAGGCACACACAAATGTCAGAATAGCAGCTTGGATCCAGAGCAGCTGCACACACATGCAGACACACAAACACATACAGACATACAGGTACACACACATGCATACACGTGTTGTGCACACACTTCTCACAGAATAGGTCAGTTTTCTTTCTAGTTGGCAGCAGCCTTCAGCTCAGCCCTGCTCCACTTCCAGATCTCTTGCCTAGCAGAACCCCAACCACCCACATTCCTGGCTTCACTACCTCTATTTCCCTATGGGCAGTCCTGGCCCCTACTTCTTCCTGCTGATGGCCAGCAGGCAGGAAGAGCAGCACAGTGCTGGGGGAGAGGTGGGGGCAGTATCCCCAGTATTCTGGATTTCCTTAAAAATAATATGGCCAGTCTACCTACTAAGTATGTTCAATAGGTATATGGGGACATCCAAGATCAGCAGGGATTCTGGTTTTCTCTGATATAAAAAAAAAAATCCCCGATTTTCCATTAAAAAAAAAGTAACCCCAAATCCACATTTTTTCATGATTAAACAAGAATTTTCTCTCTCTCTCTCTCTCTCTCTCTCTCTCTATTCAGTGTCATGAAAGTTCTGCATTCTCTCATTCTTTGGTCAGTGTCCTAAATGCCCTAACACATTTGTCTCTGTGTATTTTTCAAGTCTAATGAAATTGTCTGAGCTCTACCTAGAAAGTGTATTTTAGAATAAAGAGAATTTTGCCTATTGTGTAGCAGTATTGTTAATAAATATATTAAATATTATCTATGAAGCAAAACAAATCTTATTAATTTGAATAGTCTGTAGTTACGTTATGTTAAACAAAAGGACACATTATTATTAGGAGATTGGTTAATACAAAGCTTAGAATGTATTGTGTGTTGGGGGGAGGTGTTTTGTTTTCATTTATTTTCTAACCAGTTAGTTGGAAATATTCAGCATCCAATAAAATGATTTGAAATTACAGTCAACCTATGCCTCTGCTTTTGGCAGGTACCCCACAGTTATGAATACAGCAATTGGCTGTGGTGATTTAATGGTATATATTTCAGGAAGAATCCCAGAAGAGCTCCCAGTGTATGAAGCAATAAACGTCTCCTATAGCTCTGATAAACAAGACATCTTGCTGAGTACACCACAAACTGCCCTGAGTTTTCTGCCACTAATACTGAAAATATCAGATGAAGCTTTAAAAAAGAAAATTATTTCTTGGCTCAGGAAGTGTTTATTTTAGTGAGCCATGCTTATAAAGAAAATAAAATGTGGTTGTTTAAAGTCTGAAAAAAAGTTGTCAGCAGCAATATATCAAAAACTACAATCTGGAAAGAGCTTCAGCTACTGTCCAATCTGTATTTGCATATGTTAGAAGTTCTACAAGCTCAGTTGAAAACTGGAAGAGGTGTCTGATTTTTAAAAAATTACTTAATTCCGCAATTATCTCTTATCTTCTTCAACTGTTGAGAACAAGATTGAAAAATTGGTCAGCGTTAATAATTGTTTTCTTTTTTAATATTTTGTCGCTATATAACAATTTGATGACTTTTCAGTTCATGAACTCAGAATTAGATTTTAAAATCTGATGAATGTGTTCCTCATTCCCATTCCCTATTTGTCTCTTCCCTGGAGTAAATAACTATAGTACGTGCTCACTATTGCAAGATTCTTACTGCATTTTAGACAGCAATTGTATAATTTTTAGCCAATTCAGGTCATTTAAAAGAGGCCAGAGACCTTAACACGTGTTTAACTTCTTGCATTTGGTTAAATTAATACAATTGGGAACATTACATGTTTTAAATTTGGTCAAGTAGTCAAAACACAGGTCAAGTAGTCTGAAAATAAATGTAGTCTTCCCTCCAGTATGTGCAAATCACCAAGGAAATAGTTCAATAATGAAAACTTTAATAATGCAGAGTTCAAGCTATCCAGTTTTGCCTGTTGCCCTTCCAAAATGTTGAGTTCAGCAAAATTGAAATTTCTGCAAATTAAAACATAGAGAGTGTTACGATGCACACAATCATACATGCCCATCCCGTTTCTTCCTTCCACACCTTTTTTCTGGCAATAGCTAGTAGAAATTAGCCACAAGCACTCAAGCAGTATTTCCTGCATAAATTATAGCAGTATTGGATGCTAGAAGGATTAGGTGATTCACTTAGATGATTCAGATCACTGTCCCGATTTGATTCGGTCAAATCCAAAACTGAAGATTCAATGCTGATTCAGAGAATCAGCGATTCAGCCATAGACACAGCTTTAATTGCTTTTTCTACACACCTCAAGGTACCAGGTGCAGCTCATGAATACTGTAAGGGTAGGATGGATGGAGCATCCCACAGGAGCACAGGGCAGGGGCCCCACATGCTTGGTGGTGGACCCAGAAAAGGACTGGATGCTGAAATTAAAGGGTCTCCTGATACAATTCAGATTCAGAAATCTGGCCATCAAATCAGGCCAAATCTCCACTGGATTGAATCAGCGACTGAAGTTTTGCACAGCTCTATTTTCTACTTAATCTGTCCAGTATTGGTGAGGGCGTGGAGTCACAGGATGGGGTCCCCAGGGATGGGTGTGATACCCTTAGGGCTCCTTGACTGTGCCAATCCTCACCTGCTACGTCTTGCTGTAACTAATTGAGAGGATGCCCTCAAGTTTTCATTTTGGACATGGTCCTGATGGACCCCACTGAACCCTGTGGGTTCTCAGACCCCTTTTGGGTCCTGCTCCAAAATGGATGCCTCACAGGACACCCGTAGCCATATGGGCTACATGCATGGCTCCAAACTGCCCCTTTACCATGCCCCAAGCTTTGCAGATGGCATTCACACATTGTCCCTCCAAGGCCTTAGTTTAGCTTGGCCTCCAGTCATCGCTGGGCTCTCTACAGCCCTGTCTCTCTCCTTCTCCCTGCACCCCCTGGCCTGGGCTCTCCACAACCCTGTCTCTCTCTCTCTCTTTGTGCCCCTTGACATTAGGCTTTCTGCACCCCTGTCTCTCTCTGTGCCCCCTGGCACTGGGATCTTTTCACCCGCTATCACTGCACTCACACTGGCGCTGGGGTTTGTTCATCCCTGAATACTACACCCACACTGGCGCTGGGGTCTGTTCATTCCCTATCACTGTGCCCATGCTGGCACTGCGGTCCCCACACTGTAGTGATCCTCCAAAGAGGCCTCCTCATTCTCCATTAGCCTCAGCCCAATCCTGTTTACAAACAGAAATCAAAATATGAGCCCCCAGGCTATAACATAATGCAAGCATTCAGATTGTGCTCTGTCCCTTTAAAAGGATTAAATCCCTCCCCTCCCCCCCAGCACTAAATGCCTAAAATTAGTTATGATTAGTTAATGCACAGTAAGGCACATGTAGACACCACTTGACATTAACTTTTGTGCTCGGTCTCTCTAGCCACTAGAGGACTGGCCTAAACCCAGCCCCAGGGCTTCTGGCTTGCCCTCTCTCCTGTTCCAGGGGTGGGCTGCTCTCTGGCAGCCCCTAGCTGCAAGGTATAAAAGCCAGCAGTCATTCTGTTACACTGCACAGATGCCTGCTGGAGCCTATGCACACTCTGGGATAGGAGTGGGCTCTCTTGGACAGGTCACAGGCTGCTTTTGTGTACTACTCTATTGTGGAGTTTTTTCATGTGCAGCAGCACATGTGTAGATGCTGACCCAGCTGGCCTGTCAGCTAGCCTCACAATGGATCACCCTCATGCCTCAGCCAGCCCCTTTGCAGCACATTCATCTGGGTCAACGTGCTGTATTTGCTCCACTTCATTATGCTACCGGGCCCCCTGCCAGCTGGGAATGCTCTGACCTGGCTCAACATGCTGCAGTCCTGGGTGCACATTCAAATAGCATGCCCAGGAGCAATAAACTCTGGTGCAACAAGCACTGAAGTTTATTACTGCCAGCCAACTGCCACCACCCCAGCAACAGTCAGCCACTGATGCTGCCTCCTGTCACATTGCTCAGGGAACTCTAGGGCTGGATGCTGGGAGACATGCTCTGGGTGGTAGAGGGAGTGAGGAGGCACTTTAATTAGCAAGCCACACTAATTAAAAGCACCTGAGTGTCATATGTATCAGTGTCCCCCTGCTGAAAAAATAGTGGTGGGTTGCTTTGAAACCCAAAGTTCGTTCAACAAACTTTAGTTCAAAATGCCCTTCCACCATTTTTCAGTGTGGGGACACTGATACACGTGATACTGGAGGCTGCTGGACTATATTATTTCCATGCACCTGCAGACTCAAATATTCAAGTCTACTCTGAAGTGCTTGATTTATAGTACATTGGAGCAGCTTCCCTACACCTGTATAGGAGTCCCAAATGTCCAGTTACACCTCTGCCCCTACTGCTCACTTCACACTGGAAATCTGCATTGAGTACAAGTGGAATTTACAGGTCTTTGCAGCCTCAACAAAGCTTTGCAGCCAGCTATTTAAACCATGGTTTTGTAAGCATGGCACTGCCCCAGCAGTGTCAATTTTAAAGCAGCTACAAAAGCTCACCTTAAATCAGTAAGAGAGTTTTCAATCTTAAATAAGTTAAATACTAATTCTCAGAAAAAGAAAGTTACAATTGAGTTTAACTTGCAAATGTCTACTAAGTACCTGGGCTAGTGGGGGGACCGTTTTGCTTATCTGGTATGCACAGTCTTTACTCAGCTGTCAGCGTGCTTTTAGTAGTTAAAGACTATATTCTGCCATTCTGACCCATGTTAAGTGGGGGTGCCTTACTTTTCTATTTGTTGGATTCAGTGGTGCTACAGAAATTATGCTTAGTGTGTCAGACATATTCCTGTTGTAGAACATGTACAAAGGGACTAAATAGAAGCCATATCTGGAAAGAAAACAGCACACATGTCGGTACTAGTTATGCTGCTTAATGCACTTCTGGAAGGTGTTCAGACACTGTGGTGTGGAGGACAGCATAATATAAGGAAGATAAAACTGTTGGAAAGAGCTCTAAGAAGCAGATGAGACAGAAGTGAGCTTTTATGCCAGCCCTTTCCTAACC
>JAGPOW010003316.1:130019581-130042871 GCA_030014935.1 Caiman crocodilus
AAAAGGGAAATCAAAGCCTAGTGTGGGAAAAAGAAATTAGTTAGAGAGCGTTCGTTCTCGCCCTAGGAGCCTGTTGAAATTAAGGCTCTGAAGGTGCGAAAATTACCATCTGGGTTTGAAAAAAAAATGAACCTTATTTCTTGTCTGAATTGCCAGTTTTAAGTCCATGGAGTTATCTTATCCAAAGACAAATAACTAGTGATGCAGGCAGATAAGTGAAAAGGTTGTAAAGAAAAATGTAGCTCTTCATACTTAATCAAAATTGCCCAGTAACTTCATTGTGCCTTTGATGCCTCTAGACCACTCAGCTATCTCCTTCAGTGGCCTTTTGCTCATCTTTTAAGAGGAAACACAGTCCCAGCATGAAATGCATTTCTCTGGGATGCCCTGTGCAATATGGAGAGCCTGAGGAAGCTTCAGTATTGAAAGAAAGAAGAAAAATGGGGAGGCAGGATGGACCTGAAGAGGTCATCTAAGCTACTTCCCTCCTCTGTAGCAGGATTGATTGTACCTAGACCACCCATGATAGATGATCTTAGAAAATTACCATGATGGGAATTCTATGGAGTCTCGCAGAGTAACCTGTTCCCCACCTAATAATCTATATAGTTAGCAAATTTTCAATAATATCTAACTTAAATATCCATTGCTGAAAATTAAAACCATTTAATCTTGGAAAGCATCAAGAAAAAATAAGTAATTTCTTTATAACTATTTTGTTACATATTTAACAAATTGTCATTCTCATACCCCCACCTCCCTCACACCCATGTCTTCTGCTTTCTAGGCTAAACAAGCCCCTGTACTTCAGCTATTCCTTTTATGTCATGTTTTCTAAATCTACTTCCAACATTTGACACAGTACTGCAACTCAGAACTAAGCACTTGGTACAAATAAGGCACATCTGTTAATATTTTTTTAAATCATATTATCCTTTTTATTTAACAGGCTTGTGAGGTATGTGATGCATTAAAAAGATTACAGATCTTTTCTGTCGTACTGACACTTGCTCAGTGGCTTATCAATTATTTGTATTTGTGTATTTGAATTTGTATTTCTAAGTATATAGTTTGTATATTTTAAATTAATTTTAACATATTCATTTCAGAACATTTTTCCAATTGATCAGGACCATGTTAAATTCAAATCCTGTCCTCTGAAGTGCTTTTAGTGCTTTCCATCTTGGTCATCCATAAATTTCATAAGTATACTAACTATTCCAGCAACCAGGTTATTAAAGAAAATGCTGAATAATGCCAGATTGGGACAAACCCATGCTGAACCTAATTTGGTATGTATACTTGGTTTAAAAGAAAACTATAAAAGCTCTTCTAATGTTTGTAATTAGTTGAACACCCACCTTATGACAATTTTCACCTAAACTATACTTCCCTAGTTGGATCATAAAAAATATAATGTAGGTCTCTAGAGTCAACAACTACTGCTATATTATAAAAGATTTGTTCTTGATGTTCGACTTCATTTTTGTAACTACCATATTTAACTGAATTTAAGATGACTTTGAATTTAAAGCCACCTCCCCAGTAATTAGAGTCTTTATATGAACAATTATACATTTCTTATAATTACCCACTTACAGAATCTAGTTAGTGGAAAGTCATGTTGAATTAGTCCCCCTTGCTACTGTGTCAGGGAAAGCAGTAGTGGGAGGTAAGGAGCCAGACCCCTGCCCCTTGCTCCCCTCTGCCTTCCCTCCTGTGCTCATGCCTATCCCCCCTGAGAATGACCCCTTCCCCAAACCATGCAACCCCTGATGCCTGCCTCTCCATGCCTGTACCTGCCTGCCTGCCCCTTTCCCTTGTGCCTGTGCCTCTGCCTACCTACTCCTCCCTGCCTCCCCGACATTCTGCCCCCACCCACAGCCTGCCAATCCCACCCCCTGTCTCCTCTAGCCCCTGATCCCCCTTTCATGCCTGCCTCCTCCATGCCTGTAGCCTCACTCCCTGCCCACACCCTCTTACCTTTTGCTGCAACTCTGTTTCTCTGGAGCACTCAGCAGTAATGCAGCCCCAGCCCAGCCCCAACCCTGTCTGGCCAGGGAGAGGCAGAGGTAGCTTCTCAGCAAAGTTGGGGTTGAAGGGACAGGAACTTGAGCAGAAGGGGGCATATTAGATGTGGGGACAGGCTGCAGAGAATGAGGGGCAGACTTCAGGTTCCCACTGCTCCCCTACTTCATGGTCTTCTCTGTGTTCCCCCTGGCCACGTGTCCTCTCTCCCCAGAAATAAGCTGTTCTGCTCTGCAGAAGTCAGTAGATCAACTCTGGCTTCAGGCCCAAGCCTGGGTACAAAATCAGAGTTTAGCCATCACTTGCTCTGGGCTGGTACTCAAATTCAAGACAGGGTTCCCCCCGTGCCCCACCATGCTGTTGAGGGTATAGAAAAACTCATTTTGAATTCAAGTAAATATGGTACTGTATTATCTCTTAAGTACTTATATTAATAATTGTTCCACTTGCCAAAGTAAGCTGATTAGTTTATACTAACTGTATATCCAGCAAATTTATACTAAAAATGTTTACTGTTGCTGTATTTATGCTATATACATATGATTCTTTCTTAAATAGCACTTTCACTTCATTTCTTTACCAACTATGAGCTCTCTGAAGGCTTAAAGTTAAAATATGTTTCAGCTTGTAGCGCATGATCAAATGCATCATGCCATGGATCAATTTGAGTTTATTTAATTTGTTCTTACAACTTCTCTTTTCCCTTCCATCATGCTGCAGTTTTTCTTTTAACATTTGGCTGGCTCTTTTTTTTATTTCTGTTGATCTTCAGTCACATTCTGAATGAAATATGTGTAAAATTTGTGTCAAAACCCTTGAAATCGTCAGTAAAACAGAACATATCAGTTGTATCTAAAAATCTGGCCCAGTCTATAACTGCTTTTCATTCTTTTCAACCTTATTATACAGCTGATCAAGAGGTTAAAACTAGCTTGCTTCAAAATATTTCTATCTACAGGTCAGAACAGTGTTAGAATACAATAGTCCACTTACCTTTTAAAATCACTAGTTGAATTGAAAGCAGCTTCAGAATGGAATTTAATACAGCATTTAAACAAATATAAACAGGTTCAGACATTTTGCAAGTTATGTAGAGGAAATAAAAAGCATGTGCATTTGAAGGAAGCACATATAATTACAAACTTTATTGGACAATTTCACAGAATACCAATTTGTTTTCACTTAAATGTTTTCTATGGTTGGTAATATTTCTTGATCATATGTCTGAATAATTTGCATTTTCAGGTTGTCAAATGATTTCATTCTGCTCATTGCAATATATAGCTGTCCACGTCCAAACACTGGCTGTAATGAACACCTATTGTGTCAAATGTTTGCCTGGCTTTTGTTGATAGTCATTGAAAATGGTACTCTGATAGTAAACTGCCCCCCGTGTATCTTAAGAGGTAGAACTGTGTCTGGTAGGCATGCCTTTTGGCAAAACAATATGTTTTCCAGTAGCGTCTCCTGCTGTTATTGCTAAGATTTTAGTGCTGCCTGTGGGAAGGCAAACCTATTAGTGACAAACAGTTGGGAAATTCAGGCAGATATTGGATTCCATTGTTATCATGATCATTAGGTACATTATCCATGCTTAAGTATACTCTTTCTTATCCAATAATTCTGGCAATTTTGTCCTCATTTATAACACCTCAATGTAGACTTGGGGCAAAGAATCACAAAATTTGAATAGAGGTGATAGCATGCTTTGAAAAGTCATTGCCATAAACCTTGTATTAAGATGCAGTTTTCTGGTACTCTAATAACATCAGAGAATTCTCCATATGTAGGGATGGTCCCTTATTCATCCCCCTTGAAATAAGCAGCAAATTAATTGGGTCTGGATGTTGCTGTCATGTTACTGTGTAGTTATAGTGGAGTTCAGTATTTAAAAATGTCTCCACAATGCTAATGTATTTGGACTGTTCTCAAATAGATGTGGGTGATCTATGAGAAGCAACAGGAAAAACCTGCCTGAAAGTCCCTCCTAAAACCATGCCTTTCCCTCTGAATAGAATGTCAGTGTTCACATACAGGAATTGGTCAAGACATGAAGCCAACGTTTGTTCTAGTTAGGTGGCGTTAGTGTGTTAGGTGAAAATCAGGTAGAGATCTGTTTTGCATGAGTTTCACAGTGGACTGAAGCCCAATATGGTGTGCCAGCTTGCTGGGTATAGTAGGTACTATATTTGCCCTTTTCCTATCCCTTAAAACCTCACTCACACTAATAGATCAGAAATTGCTTTAGTTTTAAGTTCTTTAAGTTCAGCAGGGTAAATTTCATCAGACTTTGATCCTCTGAAAATATCCAGCTTTTCTAACTTCTTCTTTTTGGCTTGTATCCTACCTGTTCTGTCTTTCTCCCCAAAAAACAAACAAACAAACAAACAAGCAAAACTTTTTTTTAAAACTGTAATTGTGTTAATAAATGTTTCTCAATTAACCATGTCATTTTCTGCCCCACCTTTCCTCTGAAGTAATGGGACTTGTATTCTCCTTTGCCTTCCCTTCTTCTAATATATGTATAGAACCTTTTTCTCATTGTCCTTTATATTTGTTACTGATTATGCCTTATTTTACATCTTAGGCTAGATCTTGTACCTGTATTTTCATTACCTTTTATTGACAAGCTTTTACTGACAAGCTTGATGTGTCCTTTTTTATTTGCTTTTCTGTTCTGTTCTATGTTGGTGTCAGGCCATCAACAAACTCCTGATGCACCCACATTGGTATCTTACTATATTTTTTGTATTTCCTCCACATCAGTTTGCCACTGTGCTTTAATATTGTCTCTTGTAGAAACTGTCAACTATCCCAGATGTTCCCATCCTCTTATAATTTCTACCTGTCAGATGTTCTCTACATATTCCCTAACTTTCTTTAACTCCTTCTCCTTGAAATCTATGGGTGCATCCAAATGAGCACACATATGTCTCTTGCCCTGTCTCAAACCCATTTGAGGTGGGGAAAGAGGTATGTGCAGAAATGAAAAAAATGGTTGCAGTGAGGAAGCCCAGTGGGGGTATAGTGGTCTGATGAGGGGCTAGGAGTGAAATAGGCCTACAGTCATACAATTGCTTAGTCAATGCTCAGGTGAACGTTAGAGTGACAATAGTGTGGATTATTAGGGAGCACTGGGTTTGCAGCTGAATACAAGACATGACCTGTGGCCTAGCAGGGCTGCTGACCACAAGGCAGAATGATATCTAAGCCAGCCATTCGCTTATGTAAAGTAACCATCTTAACTGTGTCAAACATTTTCTAAAGGAAAAGCAGCAAGTAAATCTGTGTGAGCATGTGTGCTATAAACCAGCTACAGTGAAGAATGAGATAAGAGACAGGGCCCTAAAAAGGGTGGAAGATGTTACAACTTAAGACAGAAAAACTGACTGGAACGTAAAAAACAACACATAATTGGTAACAGAATCCAAGATGAACATATGCAAAAAGGTGAATGGTGATTAGTGAAGAAGCTTCCAGAAGCTTCTAGGTTTTGGTCAAAGTCCACCCATTGACTGAAGAAAGGGAGTTAAGGTCTTAGACATATGCTCATAGCAAAATGACATGTAAATGAATGAGATGCATAGTCAATTCCATGTTAATGAAGCAAGCAGTAAACAGAGGCAGAACTTGAGATGGGAGGAGAAATGGGTGGAACAGGAGGAGGGACAGAGGTGGAATAAATGTTAATGAGTATAAACCAAAATGTATAAATGTAGGATGAACCTATTGTTCGGGGCAGGACCCTGTCTCTTACAGCGTGAGGTCCTTGTCCGAAGCTGTCTCTATTCTGAATAAAGCTGTTGTGAGAAATGTGTGCTGGTGTTTGCTCCCTGCTTGCTCTGGCTAATGAGTAACAAGTTCCACAGGTAGTTGGACCCTCGTCCGTCTAGTCGTTGGGTGCCACATGGAGTCGGGGTCTAACACTGAGGGTAGCGGGGATACCCAACAGACTGCGCTGAGGCTGACTGAGGCAAGGAGAGATAAGCCCAAAGCAGGTGAGGCTGGGTGGCATGAGTGTGGCCCCTGAGAGAGGGCAGTATACAAGAAGCTGGGTGAGAGCCAACTAAGTGAGTGGAACTCCGGTGAGAGAGGGGTGGTATGAGTGGTCTTCTAGGGCTATGGAAAACAGGTACAACTGTGTGCCCAGTTTGCTATGGTCATAGGCTGGAGATGTAACATCAAAGTAACATCTGCAAGGCATGGGACCCATGAAGGGAAGGTTGGAGTGGGTATTAGGCCCTTGTCAGCAGGGCATGTAATGGGTAGCCTCCTGTCTTTGTAACAACTTTCATATTTTTCCATCAAGGCATGGCAGATGAGCGAAGCAGGTGGTTATCCCAGGAGCAGGGCAGCTGGTGAAGACCTGATGAGGAGGACACCCTATAACACTATTTATTACTGTTTTAAAATGTTGAAATTTCTTTCCCTTACAGTCAGTCTTGGCTAAATTATGTGTGTTAAAGCTTTCAATAAACTTTGACAGTGAATGGAGAAATAGTGGTATTAACCTTTAACATGGTGTGAAACTCACTCAAATGAAATAAAATAGGGATGATTAGGAGATCTAATTTTCTATCAAACACAATTTCATGAAAGTCTTTTTTTAATCTAGTGAATAAAAATATTTATTTTTGTTATAATCAGATTGCACAATAACATAATATTTCTTCTGGGCCTTATTTTTTATGTTGTACTGTAATTTTAATAGCTTGAAAGACAGGGAACTCATACTACTCTAGAAATATTGCTGCTGACAATCTGTGTTGAATTTGACACTCACCTGATGCAATGGATTTTAGCTTTACTTTATATTAGTATTCGAGATATCCCTGGAAGCTTCTCAAGGTTTGCATCAGATAATGACTCTAATGTTTGAAACAAAAGTTGGTTGAACAAAACTTACTTTGGAAAGGTCACCAAGTATGACTAAGTTGCGCCTTTTTTTTAATTGAATAATTATAGTAGGATAGGCTGCTATTAACTTACTGGGTGCCAAACTCTGCATATAAAAGGGCTGTAGCATAAAAGTAACTGTGGTCCACCACAAGAACAAAATAAAATGAATTTTTGGGGGCCACATGAATAGCATGTTGTAGTTGTAATACCATAGAAGTCCAGTGGAAGAACAATGAGCAGGCATACTAGGTTTATCTTATTTCCTGTCTCCTTTGGATTTTTATTTTCTTCCATCCATTTGTTAAAAGAAGTATGGAACAGGCCTCTTCTTTGTCAATATTTAATACTGAAAATAAAGAACAAAACCAAACCTCTGTTTATTGAAGATGATGTGCTTCATAGAACGTATTATACGATAAATTCCGCCTCTTCGTAGCTGTGAGGACAATGTCGCAAAGTAATCTTTTCCTTTTTTGTGTCTTTGTGTGATGCCATATTTCACAGAATTTACTGATTAGATGGAATCTGATAGGTCCGTGCTGCAAGTGCTTTTGCTATGGCCTTGCACTTGCAACCTCTGCACTGTCATCTGTGCACTTTAGAGCCTGTGCCATCCCAGCCATGTCCCAAAGTAGTGGGACCAGTATGGCTGAAAACAGGAGTTATGGGAAATGAGTAGGTAGCAGTTAGTGTATGTAGAGATGGCATTACAGAAACATAAATGAAGGTACAACTGAAAACATACTTGAAAGTGAAATGGGAATATGCAAAGAGTGATGTTGTTGAAACCCAAGTGGAGAATTCATGCATTAAGCACCATTTATCTCTCATTAAGAAAAGATTTTTAAATTATTAAGCTCACATATAATGGGTAGCTAAAAATACACTTTCACTTGTGTGCAGTAGTAGAGAATAAAATTGTCCTGATTGGCATTTCCTCAGGTCTTGCTTATCTCTTGTCAGTTCTCCCTACAAGTGCTGCCTCCCTGCTGAGTCCCTCCTCTCCTAGTGAGAATCAAAGCCCCATCAGGCTGTGGTATGTGCTGCCTCCTCTTTTTAATAGACAGGTCATGGAAACAGGCTAAGAAAAATGTGCGACTTGGCTGACTAATGTAGATCTTGAATACCAGATCCAAGATCCTTTGTGACTGTTCCATGTAAATTGCCCATTTTTCCATGTCAATGTAATCTCATAATTAATTTGTGAAAACATGGAAATGTTGGCAAGGGTCTGTGAAGCAAAAACGTTTAAAATGTATTTGATTTTGAATTTGATGAATGCAATTCAACCAGCTCTGCTAAGGCTATAATTCAGTACATTACTTTGTTGCCTTCTAAAAATGATGTGAAAAGAAAAGCCATGTCCAAGTAATTAAGGTCTATTTGTAGGGGCATTCCTTTTCCTGGAGATTAGAATGGTCCTTTTAAAATTCAAAATGATTGACAATTTTCTTTTGTCTCACTGTGGTTTGCATCAATAGGTAGAATATCAATTCCTTTTATTTCTCTTTCACATGCAAAGCTAGAAGGTGCACAGCAGCACCATTAACTAACTAACTAGGGCCAATGTCCAAATACACAAAACAAAGTAGGTGCTTGGGTATACTGATTTAGGTACATTTCAGCAGATAAATCCAAGATTACAGTTTTCTGATAAAGAGTCTATTAATTTAATATAAAGTTCCATCCAGAGTTGTCAAGAAGATCATATGGACATATGATTCTCCATTCAAAAGGAACCTCATTTTGGAATCTACATATATCTGCAGAGTGGACAAATACTTTTCTAGCTGAACCAGAAATATTGCTACACAAATGGCTAATTAAGAAAAAGTTATACATCTTATTTTAAGTCAATTAAAAAACTTTGTAAAAGATTGTAAAACATTTTGCTTTATGCATGGATATAGCTTATCTTTTTTTTTTTGTGGCTGAGATATATATGTGCTGCATCAGAACCTTCATTTCAGAAATGGTCATGTTATAATATTTAGCTCATGTTGCCCTTGGTTCAGAGATACATTTTGTTTCCAAAAGGTGACTGAATGCATTTCCTTATCTGTTTGCTGCATTTGTCTAATCCTTTCAATAGTATGAAAGATGGAAACTTACAGAGAACTGTTTGCTTCAGAAAATGATGCTTAGTGCTTACTGTGTTGGGAGGCCACTGTTTGCTCAGGTATAAGGAATGTTTTTTAGGAAATCTAAAACTAAACTTCTTAAGCTGCCCATGCTTCAGAGAAGGCAGGAGGATTGCAAGAACAAACAGATGAGAAGGGTACAGAGCTGCAGCAGGACATGTGACAGCCTTTTCCTCCTTTCTCTCCAATTAATTTAGAATTCTTTTTATCTGAGAGAGTCTCAAACTCACAGTTATAAGACAAGCCATAAACATACACACTAGGACATTAGTTTTTACTTACAGCCTGGAATGAATGTTGATAAAGTGAGCCACAGTACAGTGATGTGCATATACCCCTATTCAATGACAGAAGTCACTACAGGTAAAGTGACTATGGTGGTTACAGATATCCTGAGTTTACTGTATATAGGAAATAATTGTCTGTGTATAATGGCACAGGACAGGCATTCTTGGTAGCTGCAGGGCAACATATCATGTCTTCAGGGGAAGGAGGATTAACGCTGTAATTGTGCAAGTAGATCAATTAATTGCATAGACAGTTGCCATTTTAGCCCCTTAGCAATCATGAGAACCACCTGGAGTGTCAAGAAGAAGCCTGTGTTTCATATATGGATAAATGGAATATTTAAAATATGAATACACTACTGAAAATTATGCCTAGAAGCCATCACAAAATGCTGAGGACTAGTCTCTGTGGCTAAAGATCACTGAAGAAGAACAAAAATAGGTTCATCTTTCTAAGCAGTATTATTTCACTTGCTGATTTTTGAATTGGCCAAAGTGAATCAAAAATTGATAACTTGATTGTAAAATTTCTTGTGGCCTTTTTCTCCATAGTTTTTTTTGTTTGTTTTTTTGCAAGTGAGATTGTTGCCAATGAAAGGAATAGCAGAGATGATGGGTATATTGGAACGGGAATGGCTTTGAGGCCGTGACTTCATAGTAAATTTACTGTGCCCACCAAGCATGTGACTGTGCTCTGAGGGTTGCATCCTAAAATAGAAATAAGCTAGTTGTATTGTGACAGTGCCAAAGGTGGTATAATTAGCATGGGAATGGGATACCTGGTACTGGCACTCAGCAGTAGTAATTAGTCCATCCAAAGTGTCATGCAAATATAGCTACATAACTTTCACTTTAGAAGGCAGCCTGTAGTATATCACAGTATATCACAGTTGAGGGCTTCACTGCAAGGTGCAGTAAGTTTATGGTGTATAAGGCCTAATGTAAGTAAAGACTGTTCAGAGCATAGTTATAGAATAGAATCAGATGGCAATTAATATGGGAACTGACCGCTGATATGGGATGAACATCAGGCCAGATTAGAATTTGGTAATATTTCATCAGGTTTTTTTCCTATGGTGTCTTGTTAAAAAAGGCTAGTTGCAGAGAGCACTGCTAAGCGGGATGAACTTGAGACAAAACAGTGCATTGAAGTGTATGTGTATGTGAGAGAAAGAGAGTGGAACCATAGAGAAGTAGGACTGGAAAGGACTTCCAGAGGTCATCTAGCCCAACACCCTGCTTGAGCCAGGATGGTCCCTATCCAAATTATCCTATGAAATCCATAATTTGAACTCTACATAAGACTATCCTCAATGACACAGACATAGCATCCTAGCCTGCCACAGGCAAAGCAGGGAAACTATGGTAGCCAATATATGGCTTTTATAAAAGGTTGTCATATATGTTCAATAGATTCCAGAAAGAAGACCATGCTCCCTTGCTACACAGGAAGGCAAACCCTCCCCCACAATCTGTATCAGTCTAACCATGAGGTAAAACTCCTTCCTGACACCAAATATACAGATCAGTCTGACTCTGAGTGAAGGGGTGAGACCCTTGAGTCAGGAGCCTTTGGCCTGGGTCCCAGCAAGAATACTGGCATATTCCAGTCAAAATCCCCAACTTTGGCTGCAGCGAACACTCAAAGCTTCTGAGGGAGGCTTAAAAATGTCACACATGTAACCGAAAAGGGTAAGGGGGGAAGTAAACAAAGCCAAGAACCATGGCAAATGCCCATGTTGAACCGTAGGCATAGTTACACCTAGATCATCCCCATCCAGTGGCTTTCCAAATTCTTCTTAAACACATTCAGTAATGGCGAGTCCACAACTTCCCCAGGCAGTCTCACTACTGCTTCACTATGCTAACGGTAAAAAAGTTTTTCGTGATATTCAATCTATACCTACTTTGCTGCAGCTCTGAACCATTGACCTGCAACCTCAGATGACCAGATGCAGGTAGTACTAGAGGAGCATATAAGCCCAGGGCTTGAGTCATGGCTAGGTACAAGGCTGGCTTCTGCTTGGTTGAGGCTGCATGAGGCTGGGAGGATGGAGGAGTGTCTGGAGTGGTGATGGCCAATACCTTCAAAGCAATTCCAGAACCTGAAGAGAAAAATAGAGGACATAAAGACATCAAGTTTTGTATCAACACAGGACAGAGTAGCAGAAAACCAGAATTTCCTCTATGATGACCACTCTAAAGCTAGTGCCTTGAAGCTAGGTCCTACCCAGTGGGCCCTGGCTAATAGGCCAAGCAAGATTGAAGGGGCAGAGGCCAAGCCCCCAAAAAGGGACTATATTTATAATACCCGTGAGGCATAGGGTATGGTAAAGGGGTGGTAAAAGAGCCACACAACTCACCCAGAAGGCTTTGGGTGCCCTGCCAGGCACAGCTGATCACAGAGGCACAGCCACGGGCCTGAGATTACACAGGCCCAGCCAGGGTCCTGGAACCAGTGGAACTGAAGCCTAGCAAAGGTCCGGGACCAGCTTCCCTATTAATTTATAAACCATCAAGGTGTGGCTGGCAAGACAGGGGGTGCGTCCTAAGGGTGGAGCACAGTCTCAGAGACACCAGGAGACATCATGGCCAGCCCTGGGATTCCAACATGTTACAGTCTGTCACCTGCTTGAAGACTGCCTCAACCACCTTACCTCTTATGTGCACCTCCTATGTAGTAATGACTATTCTGCATCTCTATACATATACGTCAGACTGGGAAATTACAGGTGTAGCATAAGAGACTTTTTTTGATTGGTCAAGATACACCTATAGAACAGTTATTCTCAATTAGAGTGCCACTAATTCCAAATTTAAAACCCAGATATTTCAAATAGGAATCCATAGTATCAAAAACATTCTGAGTTCTTTGCAACACAAGAATTGCTTTAAACTTGTTCATCAGGAGCAAGACATTGCTACCCAACATATTGTGAACTCTCTGTAAGTAATGTTCACACAGACACAGAGACCAGAGAGAATCTGGAGAAAATTCAAGTTCTAAAGAGCCATTAACAATGCTGCCAGAGCTGCTGTGTTCACAGGTTCTCCTCAAGGTGATGGCCACAATGACACAGATTATGTGTTGAAATTTATAAACTTAAGCATTGTTTTTGAAGTATTGGTTGGATTTTTATCTGTTTTTACTGAAATTCAAAGTGGTATTTAGTGACATAGGATTATAGTATAATAGGATTGTAGGGATTCGGAACCTTTGAGGACAAAACTATCTGGGGTTAAAAGAAAGCTTGTATATGACGGGGGCCTACAGAAGCTTGTGGTGGGTCAGAGCATGGTTTGAGAACAGGGTATATTTTTTTCTCCTAACAGTATCCAGTAAAGTTAGAATTCAGTGTGTTCAGTGCATTCAGGGAATTCGTGAAGCTTTCTCTGCTGTGGCAGATCTACTTATTGCATCATCCTGCCATGGCCCTTTTTTTTCTTTTTTTTTTCTGACATCTGATCAGAGTAACAGACATCTCGCTGCACAGATTTAGTACTGTGACATTTCTTTTCATGACTCTTGGTCACGGATAGCTGAACCCCAGAATTGAATATGGGCCAGGAGGTAGAAATAAAAAAATCCACATCCTATAAAAGCTGAAAAATAACTGCAGCCAGCATTGCTGTTGAAATATTACAATGCATGCTGTATGTGACATGAAGAGGACAAGGTGTCATTGTGACCAGATGTTTTGATGAGATGATGTGGACTTCATAAAAGGTGGTGTCACTTTTTACCTTCTCCTGCCAATCATGCTGTCTGCTGTTAGAGTTTTCCTTTCTAATTTAGTTGATATTTAAAAATTACCTTACTGCCTTTTCTCTAATAGTCAGAGTACCTGTCACTGAAGGATGCTAGCCCCTTCTGTAAATCTAGACCCAAGTTAGTCTTCAGTTTCACTCATATAATTCATAGGACTCAGTGTCTCACTCTGTTTTTAACTGCACCCTACCACTAATACTAGTCATTCATTTGAATTTCTAGATAGATGTAAGGATTTCTCATCAACTTTTACTTTTCTATCTCTTCATATTTAATTTTAAATTTTCATTCTTACCCAGATTATTGATAAGCAAACTTTCAATACACCTGGGCATATTAAACTATCTTTATTTACTTTGACTTTCATGGCATATTACTTTTATTTTTCCCTCATGATCTTGTGTTCTGCAGAATGGCTGATAAGTCTACAATTATTACATTAAATTAAATTGAAATGTCTCAGCTACTCCATGTGGATTTTTTTTCTGTCCTTACAAATGAACTCAAATAGTAACACTGCTGGCACATTTTAAGTCACAAAGTCAATGTGATGCTATCATGACTAATGGCCATATTCAGTTACTAGTTTTTATAAAATATTTTTTCACAGACTAATGGGATATTTAGGAAATGTCACAGGTGAATTGTCTGAATTAGTGCTGGAAAGTCTATTGGAATCCATTATTTTCTTTATGGATTTCTGTGTGCCTTCAAACATGTGACTGGCTGGTTTTGTAACTTCTTCAAAAAACCAAAACAAGTCTTACAAGTTGTTTTTCAAGGTATCCACTGAACTGAAAAATCCACTATTTGCTCAGAGGTGATGTTGAGTCATAGTTCTTGCAGTGAAGGCTGGCTTCATTCTCCTTTGAGTTGGTCTTGGTTCACCAGTCATGTCCCATTACTTCCTGGACCAAAATGTCTGTCATAGGTTCAACCTATATTGCCCTCTGCCCTTCTGGGTTAATATAGATGTTTTCATTTCTGTTTCCTCTATTGTAGCACCAAGTGAATACTTCACATACTTCCAGTAGCTTACATTTCAAGTTTCTGAAGCTAGAAGAGGCCACCTTGTCAGGGATCCTGATCCAAAATCCAAAAAAAACATTTTGGGATTTTAAAAAGTAACTCCAAATCCACATTTTTCCATGATAAAAATGAAACCTCACTACACACACACACACACACACGTATGTGTGTGTATCTTGAGGTTTTATTTTGATCATGGAAAATATGTTTTTCTCTGATTAAAAAAAATCCTCCCAAAATATATAAATATAATAGTGGTATTTCATTTTAATCATGGAAAAATGTGGATTTTGGATTACTTTTTTAATCTGAAATTTGAGAATTTTTTTTAATCAGAGAAAACCAGAATCCGTAATGATCATACAGTTTGATATATGCTTTCTGCATAAAACAGGGAACTAATTTCTGGTTAAATAAGAACATAGATTTTATAATTAAAAAATCGCTGTCTTTTATTTTAAAAAGACAGAACATTCACAAAAGCCCTTGATAAATCATCCCAATGATTTATTGCTCTCACTTATTGTTGTTGTTTTTTTCTAACTTTATTTCCTGCCTAAATTTGTCCAAATTCAACATTTAGCCACTGGGTCTTGCTATTCCTAGTAATTTTTTCCTGTCCCTACCCCTTGTCAACTGGCCCAGAGACACCCTGGTGTTTTATGACAAATTCCCTAGATAGTAACACCTTCCCTGTAATGGTAGTCAAGCCACCAATCACTTGTTTATGTTCTGGAAAAAAATATTTTTTCCAATGAGGGAGCAACAATCAGTAATCCATTTCCCTTTCATCAATGTGCTCCCATAATGATAGGCAGTAGGAACTGAAAAGGGCAACATCACTGTGGGGACACTCTAGTCAAACTTTTGAGGAAAGTTCTTGAAGGTGCCACACTCTATTAAAAAGTTTTATTCTAGACAGGCAGCACTACCTTAAAATTTTGTCAAAAAACAAGTCAGCTAAAGTTTTCTTCATGTACTTCAAGTATTGAAAAGATGATTTTTTTAAATGACTTTGATGTCCGTGGAAAGGTGACGCATATTAATGTTTCACCTTTTGGAGATGTTTTATAAACTTCTTTCAGAGGCAATAATCTAACTGATCATCACCAGGGCTTTTATGCCTTTAATGATGATACTTGATGTAATACAAAAACAAAATCAATTATTTAAAGATTCCAATCCCTTTCTGAAGCAGTGTGAATACAGATATTAACAGTGGAGTTCATTTTGTTCTGTTCCTTTTTTCTAAAATCTAAAGCTAGTACAAAAGGCAGGCATAAAATAGATTTACTGCTGAAGCACTTGGGCGCATCTTAAAGCTCTTTCAAAAAATCTAGTTGTCTGCTGATATAGTTATCGGGATTATAGATGCATAGAATTTGTTTTTATTTCAAATGCATATGAAAGATCTTTCTGCCCCACCTTAATATCCATGCATCATAGAACCAAATGCAAATGTATAATCATTTCAGGTAAAAATATCTGCTAACTTTGCCTCCTATCACCCTTGCATAGGGTCCTATATGTTTATTTTCTTAAAATATTCATTAATATTCATTTATAGTCAGATTCAGATTTTCTCATTAGGTACCTACAGGGTACATCTACACATAGTACAACACAATAAACTCCTGGACAGTTTGTGTCAGAGTTTATTGCACTTGGGCACCAGGTTTACATATTCATGTGAGACTGCAGCACATTGAGCCATGGCAGAGTAGACCTGGCTGGCAGGAGCTGGGGAAGGGTCAGCCTGCCAGACTATGGTTGTTCTGTCCATGCCCAATGTGCTGCAGAGGGACTGGCTGGTGCACAAGGGTGCTCTATGATGGGACTAGCCAGTAAGGTCTACTATGCAAGGCCATACTATCCAGCCTGTGGGGCAGTCCAAAGGTCCAAATATTTGGCAGCAGGGGAATGCTATCATTGCTTTCCCACTGCCCATTTCTGGGATCCATAGGATGCCCCATGGACAAGATAAAACAGTACTCGAAGCTAGATTTGTACCATGGACCAGTATTTCCACATCTCTGGCCTAAGACATAAATCCTAAACCCTCTTATACTGAGGGACAATAAACCCAAATCTTCTGCTTCCAATGAGAGTGAGAAGAGGAGAGATCTGGGCTCCAGTCCTTGCTTACATCTAATGTGAAATACAGAAAACACTGGGAAACAGACACTAGAACTCAGGACTCCCTTTCCCAGCGGAGTGGCCTAAGCTCTTTGATACATACATTTGTTTGTTTTCCTTCTGGTACCATGTTTTTTGTGCACATGATCTATCCGATGTCCATAGGTGCTGCATTTGTGTGGGTGCTCTGGGGCTCAAGCACCCATCAAAATTAGCAGGTGCTTAGCACCTATAAGCCATTACCATGGCTGCTTGCAGATATAAAAACCAACCAACCAACCAACCAAACAAACAAAGCATGCTCTACCAGAAGCAGCAGTGGATTACTTCAACTGAGCTCTGCAGTGTCTGTACAAATCAAGCACTTTAGAGGGACTTTTTGGTGATTAAAGTTGATTCAATCAGTTATTAGATAAAAGCGCCAATAAAGCTCCACTGAAGTACCCGATCTTTAAAGATGCTCCAAAGTCTCTCCATTAACTGTGTGGGGTGGTAGACACCTAACCCAGTCATTTTGAATCTTCTTTCCAAGGCAAACACTTAAGTTAGTCAAGGTAACACTTAAGTTTAAGAGCATACTCAGAACACTGAATCCTGACTTACTGTGCCTGAGGTACATCATATCTTTAAACTAGATTTTAAGCTCTATCATTCTTTAGGGAGAGAATAATCAATTATTCACCACTATATGTGTTAGACCATATTCATAGTTGGTGTCTTTTGTATTTAAATACTTTTAACACCATTGCCAGTTAATGGACCCCTATGAATATAGCTACTTTTAAGATGTATTTAAAAACACAAGAAAGTGACTGGAAATCTGACATGTATTTGACTGTATGCAACTGGTCAATGATTCCAGAGGCTACATTTTAGAAACTGTATGCAAAAAGCCTGAGCTACTTGCAAACCAAAATAGAAATTAAAAGTTTTCCATGGTTGTTCCTGAAGTCATTTTCTTTGCATACACAGCTTGGTTGGCAGTGTTTGAAAATGGTTATAGCACCTTGAACAAGTAAGGTCTCAAACCTACTGTACATGTGCAAAGACCCTTGGTACTGATTTCTTCTGGTTTTGCACTCTGTGATGTCAACTATCAATGTTGCTCAATACTAGGTACTGCCTCAAAGCCTTTCTTGTACCATAGGATTTCTTTCTGCCCCACTGGGATTTCTCTCTGATCTTGAGTAGCCTTTGGAACACAGTAGGGATGAGAGATCTTGAAACAGAATGAATGAATGAACAAACAAACTTTAAAGAATTCAGGCCTTTGTGTCTTAGTGCGACACAAACTACTTGTTCCAAAATTGCCCCTTGATATTAATATCTTTTTTGTCATTTCCCTGTGCTCTAGCCCAAGGATCTACAGAAACTCAAAGCTTTATGTTGATAAATTACTGCATTCAGTTCTTATAAGAAAACATATCTGTCTTCAGAACTTCATAATGCCTTATGAAATCTGCAGAGGCTTAACATTTCTATTCTGCAGAGCCCAAGGGGAGTGAATTGTTATCAATAACTATTTCCCCTTTTTACTTTTAATATTTCTCAGTTAAAAGTACAGACTTGTTTGGCACTTGTACTGTAGAGTTTGCAACTTGCCTGTAAAAATGTAATTTATTGTTGTCTAGAAGTCAGTGTCAATGAAGTGTCCAATACTCATGAAACCACAATTCCTATAAAATTACTTGGTAATAGATAGCTTGAGGATTTGTAGCTCTCTTGTGACTCTTGTTTGAGACCCTTTTCTAATAAGCGCTTAAACATAATCAGATGGACTTTATGCAACCTCATCCGGTAAATGGACCGTGTGAATGTTTCTCTATTATTGCCTCCATAGCTCACAGACTATACAACAGTTGCTAGTAATTCTGTGCTAAAACAAATTACCATTCTAACAATAGAAAACACAGTGGCCTTGACATAAGTCATTTCAACATATAGTGGAGCATGGATGTGAGGGACTGCTTAGGGACATAGAATTTGTTCAATAGACTGACTGCCCACTAAATTGGTCATTGGGCTCTTCGTTTGGGGAAAAGAGAGGGAGGAAATTAGACTGGAAAATAGACTGTTAAATTTATGCTCTTCAGATAAGTTTTTGTTGTTGTTGTTGTTGTTTTACCATGTCTTGTTCACAGCTGCCAAAAAAAGAAATACATATAAATTGCTACCTCAGTATCAAGTGAAAAGTGTTATGAAACACAGGTTGTAGAGGAGAGACAACTATCTTGTACTGCTTTGCAGCAGTGTGGGAAATTAAAAACTATGCCTTACATATGTTAGTTTCAGAAAAATATAGCTGTTTTAACCCACAGCTCTAGGCTTTAAAAGTTAATTGGTTTTAATTATACCTATTGCAAGATGGTTCTAAAAACAACAATAATGCTTAAACTAAAACATGTTTGACAAGGTTATGTCCACCTTATTTAATGGCTAAATTTCACCAGTATATAAGCTAAGCACTAACTGTATCTTTTATCATTCAGGCATCAGTACAGTTTTGTGAGAAGCCAAAAATGAACTATCATCCTATCATAAAATGTGTAGTCCTTTCTGCTTGCTGTTATATGTTCAACTCTCAACTGTATGCGTTGTGGTTCTCAATTTCTGTAATTTTAGGAATAGAAGTATGGTTGCTGTTGCTACTGACTCTGCACTTAAAATCACTTGGTTAGTTCTATGCAGTGTTTTGTCATTCTGCCTTCACACTTACGCTTCATGTAACCAGTTTTGCATGATCTTTGATTGTTTGCTACACATATGATTCTTACATTTACACTTAGCTAAGTGTAGTAATTTGTTTGTTATGCTAAGCAAAAAACTAGACTCACACTATGGTGTTCAAGTTAGTAACATTCAACAGATTCTAGATCAGAATTACAGTTCAATATTCAACTATACACAGCTACTGTAAGGCCAAGCAAATCTTTTCTTCTGTTCATTTTAGCTTAACATTTGAAACATCAAATATTTCTTAAGCCTGTGCAAAACAGCATGGGACCAGAACCAGATAGTCTATATTAAATTTGTGAAAGATTAGTCAGAGGGGTTTGTACTGATATGCAGTTGCTATCTCTTAGATGCAATTTAACTATTTTGTCTGTAGTCAGCTTATTAAATTTATGTGTGTATAATTATTTTTAAAGAGATATATATTAATATTGACATGCATTTAAATTTTGACAATTACATTAATCAGTCTTCCCAGATCATTCTCTATCACAGGAACAAAACTTAGATGATTTATGATGTTTGCATTTCACAAATTAAATTTCTGCCTGTCTCTTGTTATTTACATTACATAAAATGATATAAACTCACAGGAATTATCATTTACATTTGCCAGATATGTAGCCAAGCTGTGGCATGCTTGTCGAGAGGTCCAAAATATGGCACCTAAGTTATTCTTAACATTAACCTGGCCAAAATGCTAAAATGAGAATAAAATCAGTTGTATTGTAACCATTAGTGCAGAGTCACCACTACTAATCAGGGGTGCTATATTTTTGTGTTGTTTTTAGATTCCATGTTTGTGTGTAGAATGGAGAGGGAACTGAATGCTATCTTACACTTATACTGGAGTTTTTCACAATGTTCCCAACTTTGATCTTCAAAAGTATTATAGCTGGTAGCAGGGTTTTAAGATGGCAAAAGCATTTTTACTTGAGAGGAAGCTCGGTGGCATACAGATGAGTGAAGCCCTCTCTCTGTATAAATGTGCTGACATGAAAATATGACAGTACCTAGCAGTGTACATTTCCACTTGGTTTACCAACCTTTTTCCTCTTGCTTCTCAAATCTTGCAGACAGGTTGAAAAATACTTCTGTGGCCATTATGAAAGTAAATTAGCCGTTTTGGTTAGAAGAAATGTCAAGCCTGGACCTATGGGAAGAAAATCATTGTGTATCTACTTGTATGCACTGTTTGATATATGGCTTTCTATGCAACACTTAGGAAATGTCTTATGTGAAGGTAAACTTACTACATCAAATCTAGAACTGGCAATGCAGGGCAGAGCATAGGAATGGTGGCTAGCTAAGGGAGAACATCAGTTTATATATGGCAAAGCAAGGATTTTATAACATGCTGGTGAAGGAAACTAACACTCCAGAAAAGACCTATTGACAGAATTGTATTCAGGGTTACACATGTAAAAATAATGTTTGGTGTGTCTTTAAAGATGCAAATAAATTCCCAATTTGGGGGATTTTTTTTAAAAAAACCAAATATAACATATCAAGAAATGAATGTTCTCTGAAGTGGTCAAAAGTATTGACTGAAGCCTACATGGAAGTTATTTATAAGCATGCTATGTACCAGATGAGAGAAATTGTCTCACAAATGTCATCTAGGATAAAAAGGATGAGGCCAAACCTAATGACCTGGCTAAAGGACCTTTCAATGAACCTGTAGGAACATTTGAAGTCCAGGAGGTGTGCAGATAAGTGAAAAATAAGATCACAGAGACAGTGACAATACCTGGTGTCTGGAAGCCTCTCCCAGTGGCAACATTTAAGCTGTAAATTAGTTGAATCACTATGAGAGCTAGAAAAGTATTTGCCAGAAGCATCCAGAGAAAACAACAAAAAGAAATAGAGAACAGCTGTTCTGGCAGTATGCTAGTGTGTCTTCCAAGAATAATAAAGAGCTTGCAAAACACCAGTTTGTGTAATGTTGGATTGTTCTTAAACCAGACAGCCCCTCCATCTGGTTCTCCAGGTGTATGAAATAGCAATGAAAAAGATGCCAAATCCCATCCTCTAGGCTGTTGTGGTTGATCAGTCGTCATTACCTTAAACATCACCAGAGGTAGCTGTAATGCCCAAGAGACTTAAGGATATTGTTGTCCTACAGGAGATTTAATTCACCAGCATTTATAGATAGCTATGCAGTTCCCCAGAGAGTGGATACATTAGGTAAAATACCAGAAATAGGATGTGTCAGCAGTTTTGATTTGTTATCATAAAAATAACATGGCATTTGAGGATCAAGAAAAACTGGTTTGTTTGAGGTAGGCAAAACCCCTTTCAGCTTCATTGGGACACTAGGAATTTTGTACATAATCTACACTAAGATTTGTGAACTGAATAAATCCTCATAGCTAGTTTAAAAAAAAAAATGAGAGAAACTTCAAATAGAAGTATACTCAAACTCTCAAACTCTTAAAGATTCTAGACTTAAACTTGCAAGGGACACCTGTAAGTTGGGAGGAGTTGCCTTACATTCGTTGGAAACATGGGCACTGGGGGTGAGTTAAAGCCTCATCCTGAATCTGTGAATGTTGTAAAAGATTTGGAAGGTTCTTACAGACTTTGTAGCTACAGCTTTACAGCCACTTTGGAATCATCGTGAGGTTTACACAGAGTTTACAGAGTGGCTAATGCTGGTACACCAGTTAATTATGAGCAACTTTTATGGATGAAAGAGTACCAGAAAGCTTTTGAAACATTATGCTTAAATTCCCAGATCCATCCTGTCCATTCATGAAAACTTCCAAGAATATTGTTGGTCTAGAATTTTTTAAGAGATTGAGTCAAGAAATGAAGACAAGTAATTTTTGTAAGTCAAAAATAAAATGAGAGAGAAAACCAAAAAATTGTTATTGATATGAAATATTGGCTGTTTAGGAGGCCCTCAAGGCCTGTCATACATGTTTACTAAATACAGAATTCATGTTACATAGAACACAGTTCTTCAGAGTGCATCCTTTTGAAGAGTGCTCCAGAGGGATGTGTGTAGCAATATATTCGCAAACTGCTTAAGTATATGGTCATAGTACACCTGAAACCTGAAAAGCAAGTGAGCTAGCAATGCTACAAGTTCTGTGAAGGCAGTGAAAAAAGACTGGTCTTCTGACAACATCTGCCAAGAAAAGACTAAAGAACCAGATTTATTTTTGACATGCTAACAGATCTACCAAAGGAGATCCAGACTGTGGAGTTCCTGTACAGTTCAGGATTTCAGGGCTGTCTTGCCAGAAAGCCTACACAAAATACAACTGGAGTATCTTAATCAAGCAACACCATGTGGGGTATGAAAAGGCACTAACAGATGTTGACAGATGTTGAAAGAAGTGTGTGCAATCCTATTTTACCTGTCAATAAAGGAAAATGCCCACAAAGATAAGTAGAACCATCTAGGAAAATACTTCAGTCCCCAGGAGTCCATACAAACTGGGCATGTCTACACATACATTAATATGCTGTTGCTACTGTGCATTAAGCTTAGTACCTCCAATATGAGGTACTACATACATGTGCAATAGCCAGGGCTAATGCATAGTTGCAATGGTGCATGGTCTTTTAGTAATGTTTAATGTGCAGTAAACTAATTCTACTGTGAATTAGTACGTTTTTTGCCTTGACACTCTAAATGCACAGTAGAATTAGTTTATTATGCATTAAGTGACTTGTTTAGATGAAGAGAGCAAGCAATACGTTTATTTGTCAGCTTGGAGTCTTCAGCACTGAAGACCTGCAAGAGTGGGATCAAAGACATTTATTATTCTGTGTGAATATAGTGCAAGTCATCACACATCTATCTGTTTCTCTGTCTACAAGATTATTTTTTGGACTCCACCAACCCATGCTTACCTATGAATTCATGGGCAGACAACAACAATTGGCAAGGCTCTCTGAACTGACACAAGCAGGTAATGTGACAGTCTTACATCAGCGACCTAAAGAAGCATTACACAAGGTAGAATGAGACAGAAGCAAGCATATAAGACAAGATACCAAGTAAAAGGAGAATTATGTGCCTATTTATGAAAGAGCTAAAGAATTGGCTGTACAACTTGAAAAAAGCATCCAGGAAGAAACATATATAAATTTAGTCCTTTTTGAAGAGGATTACCTCTTATAGTAATTTAGCAAATAAACAATTTATCTTGACTGATATCATAGTATCATAGTATCATAGTATCTAGAGTCGGAAGGGACCTGGGCAGATCATCTAGTCCAACCCCCTGCCTTGGCAGGAAAGAGCACCGGGGTCA
>JAGPOW010003316.1:130042971-130055279 GCA_030014935.1 Caiman crocodilus
ACCGGCGGACTTGAACACGTCCAGCCTCTCCAGTAGTTCCCTAACTAGCTCCTCACTAACCCCTGGCCCAGACATGCCTCTCCCAGGGCCCGAGGGGGATATCAACTGATATCAAAATGTTTATCTTTTTTAGTGAATCAAGAACAGGTACACTGACTCACTGAAAAAGGAAGGACAAATAATGAGAGAACTCGTCAACTTTTGACAGGGATGTGGAAGAGCATTTGGGATTACACTTGTTGGTTCCTGTGGCTTATAATGGGAGTTAATTTGTGAAAAGCTTTGCACTCACATGTATTGAGACTTTTAAGACATTTAAAACCTCCAACAGTAAAAGAGACAAGCCCAACTAGGAGGAGATGAACTTGTACTCATTAATAATATAGATATATAGATTATAATAATAGATATATAGTCTAATAATATAGACTATGAATGGTATCCCCCATGACTGAAACAGAACTTGACATGAATGACTAACCCAGAAGTCTAAATACATGGCAGGCTATCTGGACTACTTGGCACTCCTACAATAAACATATTCTTAAAGTTTTTAAATTGTATTTGAACTAGGAGGGGAGAGTTGTAATGGTCAGTGGGCACCTCTACATGAGACGCTACTTTGCCATGAAGATAAGCTATGACAACGTAGCTTGTGGCTACGGTGACGTAGTATCAGTGAGCACAAACTATGACACCAGTGCTACTGCACAGTAACAACAAACTACTGCACAGTAGCTCATTGCTACTGTGCAGCAGGGTCAGAAACAACCCATGTGCTGCTGAAACTGCTGTAACAGTGGTTCCTGCTTTAGCAAGTGCTAAATGACTGCACAGTAATAACTGCACAGTCAGGGGCACGTGTAGACATGCCCAGCAAAAATAAGATACTTTATTCTAAGTATTACTGTATACCATACATTGTACATCGCATTTAAATATTATATTGTCTCTGATGAGAGGAGAAGGATAGGGGCTTGAAAACTTTTTCTCTGTGTTCAGTGAACGTCACGTTCAAATTAATCTGTTGATTCAGATGGAACAATATTAATACATGCATTTATGGATTGTTCCAAAGTTCATTGAAATCAGTGGAAGCCTGTCTCAGGGCAGGTTTTAGATAGTTTTTTGAAACCTATATTTCAAAACACAAGTTCACACGTTTTGAATCTAACAGTATGACTTATTTGCTTACAGTAAAGCATCTCATCCTGGTTCAGCAACAGTCTTTAGTGTTTATGAGCTGGATTCTTAGTGGCATTAGCTGAAGTTCCACCACTCTGGTCACATCTACATGTTCATTAATATGCAGCAGTTACTGCATATTTAATTTAGTACTTGTATAATCAAGTACTAAATAAATGCTCAGTAACCAGATTTATTGTGCAGTAGCACGGCGGACACCTTTTTAGTGATGCTACTGTGCAGTAGCCTAAAAATACTGCTCAGTAGCAAATTAGCACTGTCCATACTGTGATTCATTACTGTGCAGTATTATTAGGGTACTGCACAGTTAGTATGTCATGTAGAAGTGCCCTCTGAGAAGAAAATAGTTGTCTTTGTCTTACCTGGTAATTACATTCAACAAAGCCATTTCAGTTCTCTCACAAGCTAATGAGATACTATTAGATTGTTTGCAAGGAAGATTTTATGGAAAATCTATGGTAAACAGTATAATCCTATAACACAAGAATGGTGTATAATAATCAATAATGAGTTATATTAATGGTATAGATATCAGATTCTGGCATAGGAAATCAGATTACAACAACTGTAGTGGCTGGACCATATCAAAAGAACAGAAGCAATCTGGACACTGTGGAAAGTGCTCATCGGGGTACCAGAAGGGAAAGGGCCACCTAGACAATCAAGGAGAAGATGGCAGGATGATATTGTCTGTCAGCCAAGGGTCTATAGTGATTACATTATTATACTCATCATCATCATTGTTTTTGTTGTTGTTGCTGTTATCAGAATCTGGTCAGTAGACTGTTGTTAATAATAGGAGAACCAGTAGAAACACATGTTGGTGCTAATAGTTTTGACGGGGATCTTCTGCAATATTGTGACTTCTTTGTTGTCCTATTATAACATATACATATACTGTGTATTGAATAACATAGTTTTTTTATAATTATTGTGATAGTTTTCCTATGTATTCAAACATGGATGAGAGGAAAGGCATCTACTCATTTTATTGTTATCCATTGTAACAACTCCAAAGCAATTTGTGTTGGGAAAAGCGTATTATAGTATAAGATATATGACTATCATTAAGGTGTAAAGTAGTGTTTTTCATGTGAGAAAATGAATGAGAGGAATTCTTTTTTCAAGCCATGTATCTTGCAAGCATATACTTTACTTGATGCTCTATCCATATAGGTTGTGCAAGAAACCAATGCTGATTTATAGATGTTTTGCAGAACAAAATGCAAACACATTGTTTTTGGAAAGCAAAACGTAGAAAAAAAGTTTTGTTTTTTTTTCCCCAGAGTCATGGCCAACCATGAGATAAAAAAATAAATCCTTCCAGAAAACAATGGGTGCATCTACCTGAGATGCTACGTCACTGTAGGGACAAGCTACAGTGATATCGCTTATTGCTATAGCGATATAGCATCAGCTGCATGAACTGTGTTGCTAATGCCACTGCGCAGTACTGTGCAGCCATCTAGTACTAGCTGTTAGCATGTACTAAATGACTGTGCAGTAACAACTACGCAGTTGGGGGCATGTGTAGATGAGTCCGCCATTGGGTGAAGCAGCAGGAACTGTTTAGTATGGCCTGACAGCAACAAGGCTAGGCCACAGATCCTTTGGAGGGCAGTAGCAGGACTGTTGCATCTTGTACTGTAAATAATTATTTATATAAGTTCCTGTCAAAAATAAAGTCTTGTTTCCACTGTACAAGTCTCATCAAGATACTACTAATACCAACTGCATGCAGAAGCTCACTTGCCTTCAGCCAGCTAAAAGCTAATGCTTCACCAGTGGACATGAGAAGGTTAACCTGGACTTTACTCCTGCCCTTGCCAGCCCCAGGGAAAAGTGGACAGTCATGTTGGTGAGTATGAAACTGTGTCTACTTGCTCTGTTCTACCCTGCTTCTATTCCAACAAAGACAAATCTGGCTCCCTGCTTAACATATGCACCCAAATTTTGTAAGATAGATTTTGGGGAAAATATGTGCCTTGTGAATTAATATCATAGGTTACAAGGACAGTTTATATGAAGCTCTTGTTACAGGTATGCAGTAGAATTATAAAATAGTGACATCCTTTTTTGTATATTTTTATGGTCTCTCAATCATACACAAAAAAAACATATTTCTAACTCTTTTAATATTGCTGATAATAGCAAAATCTCCCTTTTAGCTGAATTAATTTTTAGATTTCAACAACGGCAGTAAAAATGAAATCAACTAATGAGATACAAATTACTCTTCTATTTGAAAGTGTGAAAGTGCATGTATAACCTCTTCCTTCGTTTCAATTTATTTTCTAGTAGTGTGTTTTTATTCAAATTATTTGTCTCTGATTTTAACTTGCTGTGTAGTACAGTATTAATGATAATTAATATACAAAAATTGACATAAAATAATATATTTGACCATTACACTCAAGTATAGTAAACATACAAATGAAAATCAAGATATCTTGCCAGGAAGAAGTAAACCATTAGTGCTGCACTTTTGTTCACAATTTTAGTTTTGTGCCCCCTACTTCCATTTTCCCTGGCTGACCTGGGTGTGACAGGGTGTCCTTCCAGGGGTGGCCATGAAACCCCTTGATTCCCTTCAGCCCTTAGTTTATGGACAATCATGCCTTCAGTCTCCTGCTATGCCTTGATGTCTTTTATTTTTATATGAGGGAGACTGCCCAGCTCTCCCCAAATTGTTCTCTCAAATGACCACCAGGTAACCATGACCACTGCCTTATGGACTAATTGCATGGCTCCATTCCACCCCTACACCATGCTCCATGCCTCATAGATGGCATCTTTCTTGATGTTCTCTTCCACTTAGCCATTCCCCTGGGGCTCCAGGACCCTTTCTGGTCCCACAATCTCAGCCCCTCAATAGGCATCTGGACCCTAGCTGGTCCCACATTCAGCCCCTCAAACTTGGCTCTGGACCACTCCCTGAGATCCTGGGAACCTCCTGTTCCCCTTAGTTCCTCCCCAAATCTCCAGAGTGATTCTTGCTGTACCCTCCAAGCTGACCTTCTGGAGCTGCAACCACCTTGTTGAGATGGTGTTCTCTCAGTGTAGTACTGCAGTCATTATAATTGCATTAATTGCTTATCTTGTTATTGACTATAATTGTTTTAACTGTTTATTTTGTTATTTCTCTTTTTACATAAGGAAAAGATTTGACCATAAATATAAAGTTAATATTTGGAACTAACCATCTATTTTAAATTTCTTATTGCTTAGCATAACATGTATTTGACATTGGTTTTGTGATTTCAGACATGTTTAACTCATGACTTTAGAACTTAAATTTAGTATAAAGAAAATGCTTGTGTAAGGGTTTGTGGTATGTCTAGTGTGTGTGTGGATATGTCTGGTTTATGTGGAAATAGGTAACAAAAGAATAAATGATGGGCGTATGTGCCAGCAACACATGGTTTAACGGTCTATGGTTTAACGGTTAAAAGCTGCAGCAACTTAGAGTCAGCAGTAAAGGATTAACAAACACTAAATCATGCTCCATTCTGATGGCTAAAGACTGCAAGTGACAACTCCTGAAGATTACAGACCACAAAGCCAGAAGGTCACGACCAACCAATCCCAGCCTGCTGATAGGACAAGAAGGATGGCCTTCACATCTGACTCAGCAGAATCCATAGGCTGGTATGGACAGCTATCACTATAAAGAATGAACACATAGACAAGGCCTTGGGTCTCTTCCACCTGCAAGAAGGAGTTTTGTGCATGTCCAACAAGACCTGACTCCAACTCTCTTGGTCAGCCTGGCTGGCCACCAGACTGACCTTGAGCAACTTTGAAACTTGGTAATACCTTAACTTTTGCAGGACTGTGTAACTTCTGTGTTTGTGTTTGTGCTTGTCTCTTTTGAATGAATGGATGGATGAATAAATGTGTGAATGAGTATGTATGGGAAGGAGTGACGCAAATAACCACATTGTTCTCTATTCTTTTCATAATGCATGTTTTATGTTTTATGTTCCAATATATGCAACATTGTACCTTATCTCCTGATAAGATTCCAGCTTGTTTTTATTTCACACTGTACACACAACATCAGTATGCTCCCAGGTGTTACTGCTGGCTCATCTCAGGGCCTGAGATGGTATCCTACCCAAGCCCAGACTTCCTCCAGGGTCAGATGACTCCATAATCAAGTGTAGCCACATCTGCAGGCTGGCTCAGCACTAGCCTGCCTGCTTCTTAAATGGGCAGCAGCACCAAGTCTCCTGTCATCAGAGCACCAAGAGGGAGCCCCAGAACCACTCCACTTACATCATTGGGCCTGACAGGCGGAGGGGTAGCTGCAAACTGCGGCTCCATCTGAAACAGGGACAATGATGGTCAGGTTCTTCTTTCCTGCTCACTCCCTCTGGGGCTTCCTTGCTGGCTGGAAGTAGATGCTGGAAGGATGCATACAATCAATGCAACTAGGAGTAGTGTAGCACTGAGGTGCCACAGGCAACTTAATTAACTCTGCCGCTGAGAAAAGCTAATTAGCCCACATGCAATGCTATGTTGATGCAGCTGTTCTTCTTTTTGATCAGGAGATAGCCTGTTCACAGATAGTTTAGACAGCTGTGCATTTCTTGTCTTCCAAAAAGGAGGCTATATAGTTGCATGATCATGGTGCTGTGGCCAAGTTAATTAGTTCTGCCTCTCAGCAGAGATAAACTAGCCAAGTGGCAATGCTGCATTGTGGCAGCTATACTACTCCCCTTTGTGAGTATACACACATGAAGTATGAAAGCATCTCAGACTAATATCCTCTGGTACCCTAGGAGTATTGGGTGAATGGCAAAATAGTTTAGCCAACCATTTTTTTCCCCCTTCCCCAGTTGAAAATCACTGACTTATAGCAGACAAAATAAAAATGGTGTTAAATATTTGTAGTATTTGGAAAGAAATGCCACACTGCAAGCAAAGGAAGGGAAAGCAAGTTCCTTTCGACAAGGCTGATTAAAAAGAAATGAAACATGTTTGAAACTCTCAGGGAATAGGGATTAGAAATTCTGGAAATACTTTTTTACTTCAACAGAAATGAATGTATACTCTTTATCTAAGGGTATCACAGTACTACTGCAGGAACATGTAGAGATACCCAAGCTAGCTCAGGTAAAAATAGTCATATAGTTGCATTGGTCCTGGTGGAATGCTGTACTAATTAGTACTGCAAAGAAATAAAGGATATTGACAGGAAGAGTGTGCTCTGCTAACACTGCTATACCACTTCCAATACCTGAGCTCATTCAAATCTGGTTCAGGTATCCAAATGCGGTACAGAATTGATGTATTCTACTTTAATTATAGAGTTTCCTATCTGTTTTTTTTTTTTCTTTTTGTAATCACTGTTACCAATAGGGGACTTGATAAACTTGATTGGAAGACTCCTCGTCCCTCTAAAAAGGTTCATACAACTCTTGAACAAATCAATTGCAAAATCTTCCAACTCCTAACATGCACTGGCTATGCTTAAAAAATGTGTACCATTTTGAAAGATTCACTTTTCCAGTATAATTTCCTACTATGTAGACAAGAAATATAGCTGAAATGCTAATATATTTCAAAACAGTCGGAGTTTTTGTGCGGCCACTGTATGGGTTTTAGAAGTCTGCCTGGAGCTGAATTCATCTAACTTCATACAAATATTCACCTCACCTAAGGCGTGCCTTTCTTTTTGAACTGAGTATTCTATTCTAAAGGAGCATCATAAGCAAAACTCCTTTTGGCAAATTCACTTGCAACAGCAGGATAGGATAAATAATTAAAAACTGATATTGTAATCTAAAATTTCTACCTGAATGGAACAGCACATTTAAAAAATATGAAAGGAATATTACTTTGATATTTCAACAGTATTTTGTTCATAGACAATGTCAACAGATAGTTAAGATGAAAGGAAACATTTCTTGTGAGCTACACAAAAGTTTTATGTCCAAAGGCCTCTGCATGGAATCTATCCAAACTGTACTGAACTAACTTACAAAGAAGGTATTTTTTTAAGATTTAGACAATGTCATTTTAGGATCCACTCTGCTAGCACTAGAGTAATAGTACTCTGTATAAATATATATATCTATATCTATATATATATAGATATAGATATATATATTTGCTTCAGGTGGTATCATCTGTCTGTCAAGGCTGGCAGGTGAAGGTAAAAACTAACTGTTGGAGAGAAAAAAAAAAAGACCCTATCTTGAGGAAAGCTATGTATACATGTTAGGGGATATTTTATTTAACATCTAAACACCATCCATGTCCTCCTTTCTGCACTCCACACATGTTATCATTTTCCTTCCTCCTCAGAAATAATAAATTCTGGATTTTGATGGATTTGAGGTTAAAGGGTTGTAAATGTGCAGGTTATTAAAACTGATTGATTGTTTTTCATTTTAAACAGTGTTCATCTTACGTTTGGGGCACATATAAAATGGTGTAAAATTTAAAACAAAGATGATATCTTTCTTGCTTCTTAATGCCAAGCTTTAATAAGCTCTTTAGGTGCTCTTTGATAAATGCTACCTAAAAGTTGTTCAATAATTTTTTTCTTAACTTAGTTGTCTCAATAGTGTTAATTTTGTTGACTTTTCTAGCAGGACTTCATACACTTGCTATACTTAGTTTAGTTTCTTCTCTTACATGTGATTTATTATTGGATGTCTATATTTTGTCTTTTGAAAGCATGTGCACTTGTAATCATTTCAAAAGCTCAACAAAAATAAATAAAAAAAAACAAAAAATCAGGTCAATGTCTAAGAAAAATAAATTCTCCTACATACCATAAATTTTCCTGCTTTCTTCCCTGATATGCACAGATTTCTACAGAGAGTACCCTGGCTATTTTGAATAATTATTCATTCATTGTATAATTTCAGATTTCCCTTCTTTTTCTATGTATCTTTTTACCCATTTGTTCATTTATAATTTACATCTACTCACAGACCCTCAGCCAGTTATTTGGCGATCAACTGCCTCCTCGTCTTAAATACATAGAGATTCACTCATTCTCTTCTGATCAGCACTCACTTTCCCTGAGATTGAAGAAGAACCTGGATTTTGATGAGAACTGAGATTGAAGATTTTGGCAGAAAAGATGCCACTGGAGCACACAGACTTTAGGGAAAAGTCACAGAAGTCAAGAGGATTAAAAGCAATTTTGGTTTGGGACAGGAGTGGAAAACTTACAAGAAAGTAATTACCAGGGATCCTGGTTTTCTCTGGTTGAAAAAAATCCCCAATTTTTGGTTAAAAAAAATAACCTCAAATCCAGTGTTTTTTGTGATTAAAATGAAACACCACTATATATAGATTAAAAAAACACCACTATATATATCTATATGTTAGTGGTGTTGCATTTCAGTCACAGAAAGATGTGGATTTGGTCTGACATTTTTTTTAACTGAAAATTGGGGACTTTTTTTAATCAGAGAAAACTAGAATCCCTGGTCATTGCTCACCTGACGGAACAAAATAACGTCTAGATGTGATGTGTTGGAAATGTGGACAAGGTATCTGCTGAGGAGAATATCTTAGAAGTAGAGTGCCTAAAAACAAAGGGACTTGTGACCATATCAGGGATAGAAGGGAAAGTTAGCTGTTTGGGAAGGGGCCTTGGCATAGAAGAATTGGGAATTTTAAGGACAGAAAGTTGGGTTGGATGCTGGTCTAAGCCCAGATAGGGGAAGCCTTAAAGTGAAAGGGGTTCCTGGAGAAGTTCATCTACAGCAGGCTAGAAGTGACTCTCCCTTCCTAAAAAGGTGACAGAATTTGGGAAGCAGCTGTATAGCAAAACATTCTCTAGTTCAGTCAATCAGCAACTATCATTCAAATACACCCTGAGGAGAAGCATATATTCCTAGATTCAGAAGGTGAAGTTGTGCTTTTCTTTTATTATTGTTATTATTTTAATTTTTTAAAGCAAACTAGCTTGGGCTACTGGGGCAGCTCCTACAAACGGGGAAACGGAGATGTTCTTGGTAAAACTTCATAACGAGTGATAAGTCCTATCCATTTATTTTGGGCTGAATCCTGCCTCCCTTATGTACATTTAGCACTTCCACTGGAATGAACTGTAAGGTATAAAACAGAAAGTCCCCAGTAGAGGCATAACACATTTAGTATTCTCTGCAGGATATTGTCTGTATTCTGAATAGTGAATGTTATAGCTGCCTGATATAGTTTGAATTTAGAACAAGATGCAGGTAAGAAGTGAATGGCTAGAAGGAGAATGAGAGTGTGTCAATAAGGGTGGGATTCTGTTTAACCTTGTGTGTCTACACATAGCAGTTTTCTAACCATGTAAGTTTTAGTTTTTGCTCTTAAATGCAGGTAACAATTCTCCTTCCTCTCATAGTGTGAACATGTGTGTATAGCCTGAAAACACATTAGGGTTACCCACTGGCCTGGTATAGGTCTTAAATCTGGAAACCTGTCAGGAGTGGAGGAAGACCCTCACATGTTTTAAACCCAATTGCTGAGTGGTTAGGCTACTTGCCCAGAAAGCCAGATATTTAGGTTCTACCCCTCCTTGCCCTGCTTCCCCCACTCCTCCCCAGCGATGCAGTTTGACCCTGCATCTTTTGCTTTTTAGTAAATAGCACACACCAACTGCAGAGGCTTCCTCAGCTTGACAAAGGCTTTTTAAACCCAAAGGCTTGCTAAGCATTTTTTCCCCCAGCTATTTAACTTGTTCTTGTAGCAAAACCCCCAGTTTTTCTTTTTTTTCAATTTATTTTAAAATGCATTCCCTCCCCTTACCTAACCATTTCTGACTTTCTCTCCCTTTCTATTCCCTATAGATAAGTATAAGTGAGCTCAGACTTAGGATAAGCTTTAAACATGTTTATTTTGGTAGCAAGTTTTTGGTTTTGGATATCCATTATTTTGTATTGTATAATGATTAGGTTTGTATTGATTTTTACGGTTGTATATTGTATTATTATCATTTTTGTATTGATTTTTATTGTTTCATATGGATATTGTATGGTTTAGGCGTGTGTTTGTAAGTGAACCAAAGCCATGTCAAGTTTCCATTTTATATGTCAAGCCTCCATATGATTCATTGTTCCCTTCCCATGTAAATTGGTTCCCAGGTGAATGAGAATAATTGGGAATGATTGAAATACAATGGTAGTAGGCCTCTACTGAATGGCCTGTAATGATTGAGCCATCACCTCACATTGATTCATTCAGGAACCACGGAACTCACACAGGAACAGAGACAAGAACACAGCATTTGAAAGACAAAAGTCCCCACCATTGTGGGCAAAATTGTACCCCACCATTACAGGCACTCGAAACTGCACATCCCTGCATGGAGTACACATGCTCAGTATGCCAGGGGTTGACCTTTTCCTGGGCATGCCTCCAGTCACTAGGGTCACACAAAGTCTGCCCCTATAAAAAGAGGCAGTGAAGACAGACCCAGTGGGACTCCCTCTCCATCTGGACTAGCACCACGCCACACTACCTATCCGCCCAGAGACCCTGCCAGTGACCCCACTCTGGACAACACCTACTGGACAAGGACCCCTTTCCAGCCTGGATAGGTAGATATCATGCCCTGCCTTCAACCAAGGACCTGAACTCTGTTTCTGTTCCCAACCTAGACTTCAGCCCTTCCACTGAACCTCTCTAACCCCTGCTGCCATTGTATGTGTGGGCGGGGGGTGGTGCAAGGGAACCAATAAGGCATTGTGTCACCACCTCCCCTGTTCAATAAAACCACTGTCATTTGCAAACCTGAGTTGGGTCATGTTTTACTGAATCCCAGCCCCTTCCTTATCTTAAATTCCAGCCTTATTCTCTCTCTCAGCTTCAGCCCAGCCCCACACCCCACTAGTTTCCCAATCTCTCAATTTGTAATGCCTTTTTCCTGGGACTTTCTGCTGTCTTTCTCTGCTTTCCCACTGCCCTTGCCACCTTTCAGTCTCTCCTGCTGCTTTTCCTGTGATTTTCTGCTGCCTGTCTCTCTGTTTTCAGGCTTCCCCCGCACCTTCTGTAGTCCTTCCTCCCACCCCTATAGCTTCCCAGCTCCTCATGGCTGTCCTGCAGTTTTCTCCAGCAGCTGGAGCCTACTCCAGCTCCCAGCACCTACTGCTACACCCTGCAAGTTCTCTAGCTGCCCCAGAGCCATCCACTGGCTCCCCACACACAGAGCCCCTCTTTAACACCCACACTTTCCCTTAGTCCCATTTTCCCTCTCCAGCACCTATTTTTTCAGCTCCCCCATAGCACTGGCACCAGTTCTAGCCTCTGTGCTGGCATGGCTTCCCTGTTCTGTAGGCATTGTCTTTTAATCAGTTAAGATCAATTAACCTAAAGTTACCCCTGAGCCTCAGTTCTTCAACCCAGACCCCTCTAGTGTACTGGTTCTAATCCTGGTTCTGGCAACTTTCACTCCCTGCACTTTAACTCTTTCTCTCTCTCACCTGAACCTTCCCCCAAGTATCCCAGGTACCCCAAGCACACACATACACACAGTACCATCCAAGTTAAGAGCTTACTTGTGTGTATGTGTAGGTGTGTTGTATGTGTGTGAACTGATGTGTGTGTATATATATATAATATATATATATATGGCATTGTGTGCATGATATACAAATTAGTGATCTGTGTCTAACTTCTGGGGTGTATAGTGTATGTGCTTGAATTGATGATAGGTATGCATGTGCCTAGGATGGTTTGGATGTGTACGTGCCTGAGCTGGTAGTGTGCATGTGTATATACCTAATTGATTTGTGTGTGTGTGTATATGCAATTATGTCACACCTCCTGTCTAACAGCACAATATTGAGATCCTGAGAGTTGGTCTGACCCCACAGGGCAACAGTCTAATAAAAGATATGACTCACCCAAAGATCCTGGTATGCCTATGTACTTAGACCAACATGGCTACAACCTAAACCCCTGTAGCACAGTTTAGGCATTTTACAGGGCCTTCTTCAGCCCTGTTTTTGAGTCTGAAGTCCTTAATTTAATAGTCACTGGATAAATTGTCGATGGTGTCGACACGGAGTTCTGCCAGGGCCCCTGCCCGGGGGGCGCAGCCTTCCCGGGGCTTGTCTGAGGCCTCCACCCAGACAGAGCCCTCGGGG
>JAGPOW010003316.1:130055379-130070797 GCA_030014935.1 Caiman crocodilus
CCGGTGCTCTTTCCTGCCAAGGCAGGGGGTCGGACTAGATGATCTGCCCAGGTCCCTTCCGACTCTAGATACTATGATACTATGATACTATGATAATGTAAGTGAAGAGGAATACAAAGAAGGGAAGTGGGAGGGGTGGAGGGAGAGTTTCAGGCCTATTGGGACCAAGGCTTCTGGCTAGAACCCAAACCTTGTTTCCTTCCAGAGAGGCATCTCTTCCATGAAGGGATCCTTTTTCATTGAGAAGCATCTTCCCCTCATTTTCTGGCTCCTAGCCTTCCATATCTCCTTCTCTTGGCATTCTGGGGGCCCAGCCTCAAAAGGAGGGTTGGAAAGGGGATTGGGTAATGCCCACCCTGTGGCACGATGACTAGAGTATTGTGTTGGGACATCAGTGATGTGGTGTCAAACCCCCTCAAGGTAAGAGGTCCTAGAACTAGGGACCCTGACTACCTGAGCAAGTGCTCTACTCACTCAGTTATTAAGACTAAAACTTAAGTGGGGCCACCTTCTTCAGAGTCCATGGTCTTCTACCATGCTGTGTGTCCAGGGCTATATGCAAGTAGTCATCCAGAATGAGTATGTAGATAGCTAACTGTGCATACTCTATGTGTATACTTTTATGTATTCACACTTCAGAGGAAGTGCAAAAAACATCATTTACATGACTGGACATGTAGGGTGCCTGTACACAAGCATGGAGGCTGCTCCAATGTGCTGTAATTACACGTTGTAATTACTGTGTTTCAGCAACCTCCTGCATCTTGTGTATCAGCATCCCTGTGGTTCAAAATTGTGGCAGGGCACTTGAACTAAATCTTGTCAAATGAGTTTTAGCCAAGTGCCCCTGCTGCCATTTTGAACCACAGGGACACTGAAAGATGAGACACTGTGGCACTTTAATGAGAGTGGCTCTAATTAAAACACCACCCACCACTCCCTCATGCCTGAAGCATGTGTAAAAGTGCCGCTAAAGAGAAATAGACTTCCCACCATGAGAGTATGTGACTGTACAAATTATCTATATGTATGACTAAATTCCTAATATCTTTCAGTTGTATCTAGCCACTTTCAAGTGGCAGTTATCTGTTGGAAAAGGGTCTTGGAAAAGAATTTTGGAAGAGAGAGGGTTTGAATTTTAAACAATACTTTTGAGATAGCATTCTGGTGATGATATGACGAAGAAGCATTATAGTGGGAGAAGTGCCCAGAAGAAAAATGGAGGTGACACTCCTATCAATTATCAATACAATTATCAAAATCTTTTTTTGTCTAACAAATTCCCTTATGAGCTATAGTTTACCTACTTTGTATCTGTCTTTTGAGACTCCATTAAGTGCTCCTGATATACCTTTTCTTCAGTATTTTAATTGTATTTGCAATGATATTGAATATACTGTAGAGCATAAATCCTTTAAAGCTGCTGCTGATTCATGTTTCAAGTAATGTATTGTTTTCTTAACAGAAAAGCAAAGAGAAACTGGCATCAGCTAAGTGATTATTTGTCAGCCTGCCAAAATGACAATGTATTATCTGCTTTGGTATATCCTAATGATGTAAATGGATTTCAAAAACTTAGATAAATATGTTTTAATTCACAAAGATTTACCATTTTCTCCAGCTTTTTCCAGTGTGCTTATCCACCTCGTGATTTATCAAGGACCTCTGAAATGCATTCTGTGTTTGGTTCCTTAGCAGCTATTTCTTCTCATTATGATTTGACTTTTCACACAGATGTTCGGTGAAACAAATTTTACACTGAATGGTTTTACTTACAACCTTACATTTTTTTTCAATTTTCTCATTTTGTATCCCTGACAGAATTTCTCTTTTTAGCATAATTCTGTAATGTGCCGAGCACCTTCAATTTTCTTAAAGATGAGATTCTGCCACTCTTACTCCTGTTGAAAAATAGTATCGTCTCATTATGATGAATAGATTGATTTTTGGCAGTGTTTTACTTGCCTGTGTTAGTATTAGATTTGAGCATACACTGAGGCCATTTGATAACTCTGGAAAACATTCAGTACTTGCAGACTGAGTTGTCCTTTCATCACCAAACTACCAGAGCAGCTCCAGTCTTTTACACATTTATCTTCAACCCCTACTCCAGTGACATAAGTATTGCTATAATCTCCATTTTATGGATGAAAGGACTGACACAGTGATGCTAATGGCCAAATCTAAAACAAACAAGCAAAGACAAGTCGAATTTAGAAAGCGTGCCTCTTGTGAACAATTACTTATCATTTAAAGGACTCCCTGAAAATACTTAATGTAAAAATCAGAAATAAAAAAAAAGGATAAAAATACAAAAAGGATTTTTATCATACAGACTTGATTCAAGGTCCTTTTCCCAGGTGAACACTCTAACCACTAGAATCACTCTCCTTGTGATTATGCTCTCTCTAGCCCAATGGATCCTGAACTGTTTTTCTTGCATAGTGGAAAAACTTCAACTGTAGGGGTGGAGAATAAATTGTCGATAGCCTGGTGACTATTGTAGTGCCCCAAAAGGTTAAAGGTTAGAGTTTGAATTGTCTCTGTCCTGAAGATGTGGCATAATAGTCCTTCGTATGGGAATAGGCTATAATATTACAACTCATTGCATAACCAAGTGGAAGGATTTGTGAAAATGGATAATAAAACATCTTTAGGGTCTTTATCTAGCAATAAATTTCAATTAAGTTTTATAATTATTGTACCAAGAGAGACAGAAGTATGTAGTAAAAAGTTGCTGACAGCCAAAAGGTTAGTTAGGCCAGTCTATATGGAGCTAACATCCATGGGAATGAATTTCTCCTTATTGATCTGTATTCATACTTGGACATATTTATGATTCTTCTTCTGAATGAGTCATCACTTTGCTACCGGACAATCTTTCTTGGAAGCAATTCAAATGTTACACAGTTAGCATAGCAGGGCCTATATGTGGTTAACAGCTCTTGTTCCCATTAGGAAGTGCAGCATGACCTTTTCTGCATCTAGAAATCTAACATTAAATATGTGATACTTTTGTTTAAACTACTGTCCATCAAAATAGCAAGCTGATAATCAATTTACTAATGAAAAAGCCAACACTTTGCAAATTTTCTTCTTTAAACAGTTCTTTTCTTAACCTTGAAAAACAACACATTTATGTAATATTAAATGAAAAATAAAAAACTACTTCGCATTCTCAACTTACATGGTCATAGCATGGCAGACAGAAGTTTCCCTCCCCATCACTTTTTGCAGCCCATATAAAGACTACCCATATTCTTAGCTCCTACTCTCAGAGCCTGGGTGATGATATTGAAATGCTATTTTTAGGGGAAACTTAATGAAAAAGGAGACAGGAGGGATGAGGAGTACACAGTCATATCTTTTGCCTGTTTTCACATGTATCAATCAGCTCTACTGACATAATCGTCTCTCCTCTACTCTTACTAGGTAGTTTTGCTGAGGCATTTTAAGTGTTTCCAAAGCAGCTCTTGGAATAGTTCTGCACTTCCCTAGCTTTGTGGCTAAAAGAAACAGTTTAACCATATTCCAATTTAACAGTTTCCAATTTAACAATTTAACCTCAAACAAATTTTACATCGCTTAAATGAGAGTATATTTTGCCATTTTTTCCCATTTTGGATAGTGGTTTAATCAATGGAACTGCATGTGGAGATTTTATTTCTGACTTAGAAGGTACCATACAGTGTGAGCAAGGTTTTCAGAATTTTTCTTCCAACAGCCAGATTCACTCCCTGTGTTTATGTGCTGAATTTGGTCAATTCTAATTTAAATTTTAAACTTCATAAAAATGGTAATTTATTTACTAATGTGAATCCATTAGAACAGAAAATCAACATTTCAATTCTGTCCTTTTTCAAGGTTACCGAGAGCTGTTGATTTTATATCCTAATGCATTCCTGAAAGTAATTAAAACATTCTTTTTGTGAAAATCAAGATTTAAAAGAAAATTATTTGAGTAATTACTTTTTCTGATGAGTGCAATCTGTGCTTTTTCGTTGTCAGGAATAAATGGAACTGATACTGCTGGGGTATGGAGGACACCTGGTGTGTCAGGAGCACCTACATTTACCTAAAACAAAAATTAAGACTTGGAAAAGATATTATATCTGTGCTATAATCCCTACTTTGGGATTAAACATAGTGTCCTGGACACTATTTAATACCGATCCTTATCTTATTTACTATTTTAATATAGGTCCAGATATTTTTATGTAATGCAGTTGCAATGGCAGTAAATCCCCCAACATTCACCCTGCCACTTTTTGGTATGGTCTCTTTGTGGGACACAGGGAATGGAGGCAGAAGTGGGTGACAAAGAGCAGAAAGTGGGGTAGATCACTGTTTTATTCCCTATCACGTACCCAGCAGGTACATAAAAAGATGTATGCTTTGGCTGGTTATGGACATTCAAAAAGCCTGAGGTGGAATCCATCTAGGTTACATGGTATAGTCTAAGTGTCCTAGTTTAGTTTAGGAGTGAATAGAACACACATTTGCCCTTTCTTGGGGAGGGGGACAGCTCACAGGCTGCCAGCACTGGCCAAAGTCAGCAGGTTGGGGGCACTCTTGCATGCCTTGCAGTGGTCTCCCCAAGATGCCAGACAGCTGAGCACCACTGAATGCAGCTGAGAAGTCGAGCCACCCCAATTGGCTGCGTGGTAAACACACCTTCACACTACCGTGTCATCTGTCAGCTGCAGGCAGTCAGCAAAAGGAGGCATGCTTGCTCCAGGACCCATAAGCTGTAACTGCTCTGGGAAAGGCTTGGAGGATTCCTCTCCCTCCTTCCTTCCCCACCAAAGATCCAGTACAGAGTTTTTGGCTGAAGCCCCTTTCCCTGTATCTGTGGGGTTCCAGTCCCTGGGAAGGGCAGTGAGGTAGGTATGTGCCTCTGCCTTGTGCCTGCAGCACCTGGCAGAGGCAATTCTAGCACTGAAATTAGGGGAGAGTAATTAGTCCCCGTTCAACAATGCACCAGGCTGAGCTGGTAACCACCTCTCCCCAATCTTCTGGAAAATAGTGCCACAGACAGTATTTGGGGGGGGGGGGGGGTTGGCAGAAACAAAGGTAGATCCACAACTGAGCCAGTTGGGTGAGTCCAGGGAATAGAGCTGCACTGCTGTGCCAGGGGCTGTCAAAAGACACTAGGAAAGGCTCTGGCATACACACACTCATTGCATGCTCCTCAGATCGGGGCATTAACCTGGGACTCTCCAGGCTGCGGCCATGCACTATAGGGAGCTGGGGACCCCCAAGATGCATCAAATTATGAGGGGGTGAGCAGCTGCCCAGAGTTTGTTGCATGGGGGAGCAGCACTCACCTGGCCCCATCTGAGATTTTGTCCTTTGTTTCATTGACTCATTCTGTTCCTGGGTGCTACCTCCACTAAGGTCAGGGGAGGGGAGTTGGTGGTACTGCTAATGCTGCTGATGTTGATGCTGATGAGGCTGCTGAGATCATGCTGGAAGTGGACTCACCTGAGATGAGCCAGCCCAGCCAGCAGCAGTCGATGCTCAAGCCAGAGGCAGGGCTAGGTGGGGGCTCACCTGGCTCCCTGGGTTGTGTCCTCTGTTCTTACACTGGACTCTCCTATGGTTGTCCTCCATCCCCCTCACATTTCCCAGGGACTAGATCCCCATGGCTTCAGGGAAGGGGCTTCAGCTGGGAACTTGACTCTGACTTAAGTGGGGGTAGGAGGTAGGGGGAAATCCTCTGAGCTCGACCCAGAGCTGTTCCATCATATGGGTCCTGGTCTTGGATGGAACTGGGACGGGGTGCACTGCTGGCACTGCCTCCTGCCTGGCAGCTCATAAGTCCCACTCTCCACCACTTCATCTGTTCTGTGTGGGGCTGACAGTTGGCTGGAGGCAGGAAGCAGGGCTGGAGACAGAGGCTTTCCTAACTTGGCTCTGTGATAGTCTGGGGGTGGGAGCCACTGAACACTTGGCAGGAGCAGCCAACTGTGGGACAAGTTTCAGGGTGCCTCCATGTGAGTGGCAGGGGGTGGGGGGGAAGGAGAGGGTGCTAATGGAGACCTGCAAATGAGCCTAGGATACTGGTGGATGGTGCAACTTAATCTCATTTGCATAATCTTAAATGTATATCAATCCAGGACTATCTTAGACGAGTTCCATCATTTTTACTTGGTCTCTGTACCCCAAACTTCTGTACAGTTATGAGTTTGATTCAATTTCTGATAAATAAGTCCAGATTATGTGTAACATCTGTACCTAGCCTTTATGTCACATTTCCTCTGAAGTCTAGTCTTGTGGGAGGGGTATAGGCCACACAGTGCCAGGGAAGACAATATAGCAAGTGATCAACAGAGATCCTGTTTTTCTCTGATTTAAAAACTCCCCAGTTTTTGTTTAAAATAGTAAACCCCAATACACATTTTTCCATGACTAAAATGCAATATCACTAATATATATCTATATCTCTATATTAGCGGTGTTTCATTTAAATCATGGGAAAATGTGGAGTGGGGCTTACTTTTTTAAAACCAAAAATTGGGGATTTTTTTTAATTAGAGAAAACCAGAGTCACTGGCAATGAATACCAGGTGTAAATCACAGACAGCTTTGGTAATGTAGAGATGTTTAGCTGGACACTTCAGAAGTGTTATTTCTCAATAACTCTGTGTCAAGGAAAAAGGATTTTTTTCAAAAGATGCATGATCATTTGTGCCCATCCAGAACACTGAGCGTGCTATTTCATCATTATTCTCAAATTACTGCAAGGGGTTATGGTTATGGTTTTGTACATCATTTAATCCAGTAGCACTTGCATTCAGGAGGCAAGGATTTTTGTGGGAGATATTTTTTATTAGACGAACTGCATGGCTACAACCACACTCTAACCCTACCACTTGCATTCAGGGTTATTCAAAGATCATGAAGGGTCTTGATCATGGTCTTGGTCTATGGCCATGTACAAACATTTAGCTTCTCTGGAGAGAGTTGCTACACAAGTGTATAGATGTGCAGGCTTTTTCAGATATTCAGAATACCGATGGCTGTCCTGGGAGAAGATTAACCTGGGAACAATCAAGGTAAAATAGCTTCTAAAAGAGTTTTTGGGTCCCAAGAGAAGCTACAGCACAGTTCTCCAGCATTTTTTGTGCCAGGAACCATCCTACCCTTCCTCCTCCCAGAGACCATCATATGTTGCTAGGGTTAGATTCTACTGCTCTAGCCAAGCAGGGAGTAGACCACACACCCTTCAAATTCCCACATTGTGCTCCAGGGAGACACAGGCTGAGCCTGAGCAGTTAGGGCTACCCTGTGCACTGCTGCTATCTGTTTCAGGGCAGGCTGAAATATGTGCACAGGGGGCCCTGGACTGTGTGGCATCAGCACTTCAAGCTCTCTTCTTATCAGGGGTTCAGCATTCAAATATCTGTTTAGGGGTCGGTGGGTACATTTTTATACCAGGAAAACAAGAAACAAGCCCAATAGAATTCTTCCAGATCATTTGGACATACTTATGTTGTGTATGTGCATGCATGAGACAGCTATTCTTTGTATCCCCTCTCCTTCCATTTACACACATGTCCATGAACCCCAGAAATAGTGAACCCTTATACTTATTATGATTGTGTTTCTCAATCCCCTTTATCTTTTCATTTAACTGAACTACATATGTATTTCCTGTTTTTTCCAAACTCATGCAATCTTTCTTTAGTCAGTGATAAAATGGTACTTGAATATTTCTGACACAAATACCTGTACCAAAAACAAATAGGCATCAAGCTAATGAGTAGCTGGAAGCACCAAAGGCAGGACCTTGAAGCACCAGGCAGGACTTTGGGCAGATCCAACCTGACCAACCTGGTTTCTTTTTATGATCAAGTCACAAAGACCCTGGTGTTGGGATAGATGTCATCTTCTTGGATTTTAAGAAGGTCTTTGACCTGGTTTCCCACCACACCCTCTTAAAAAAAACTAGGTGACTGTGGCATTGATGCCTACACAGTCAGATGGGTGGCAAATTGGCTAGATGGTCACACCCAGAGAGTGGTGGTGGATGGGTTGTTTTTGACCTAGAGGGATGTGGGCAGTGGAGTCCCCCAGAGCTTGGTCCTGGGACCTGTACTATTCAACAACTTTATCAGTGATCTGACTGTGGGTGTGGAAAGCATGCTGTCCAAATTCACTGATGACACCAAGATGTAGAGCAAGGTGGGCATGCTGGAGGAGAGAAGCAGAATCCAGCTAGATCTAGAAAAATTACAGAGGTAGGTAGTTGAGAATAGGATGGAATTCAATGCAGACAAGTACAAGGTGCTGCATCTAGGGAGAAGGAACCAGCAATACACCTATAGGCTGGGAAACACCCTTCTTGTCAACATGGTGCCAGAAAGAGATCTTGGAGTCATTGTTGTCTCCAGGATGAAAGTAAGCCACCAATGTGAGGAAGCTGTCAGTAAGCCTGACTGCACCTTGTCATGCATCTACACATGCATCACAAGCAGGTCCAGAGAGGTGATCCTTCCCCTCTATGTGGCACTGGTCAGGCAACAGTTGGAGTACTGAATACAGTTCTGGGCACCACACTTCAAGAGGGACATGGCTAGCATTGAGAGGGTCTAGAGGAGGGCTACTCGCATGGTCAAGGGGCAGTGGGGCAGGACCTATGAAGAGAAGCTAAGGGGCCTGAACCTATTTAGCCTCCACAAGAGAAGGCTGATGGAGGATCTGGTGGCTATTTACAAACTCACCAAGCGGGACCAGTGGGAGTTGGGGGAGGCTCTGTTTCCCCAGGTACCACCCAGGGTTACTAGGAATAACGGCCATAAATTGTTAGAAAGAGGGTTCAGGCTGGACATCAGAAGACACTATTTTACAGTTAGGGCTGCCAGGCTCTGGAATGGGCTCCCAAGTGTGGTGGTGCTCTCTTCTACCTTGGGGGTCTTGAAGAGGATGCTGGACAGTTATTTGGTTGGAGTGATATGACCCCCGCACCCATTCCTGCTTGGGGCAGGGGGTCGAACCTGATGATCTGTTTAGGTCCCTTCTGATCCTAAGCACTATGATACTATGAAAAACTATAATTCAATAAAATACAATTTTTACAGGTTGACTGAACTGACTCCCCAGCCCAGCCTCTGACTTCTTTACTTTTCATTCCATCCAAGAAGAGCACACACCAACTGCTGAAACTTCCTTAGCCTGACGAAGGGTTTTTGAACCCAAAAGCTTGCTTAATAACTATTCTCCATGAAATTTTTGTTCCCTCTCAGGCAGAATCCTGCTTTGATATTCATGTAGCCTACTCCACAGCAATGAAATCACTGGTGCTAGTAGAACCTTCCATCTCTGGGAAGCTGAGTTTACAGAATGGAAAAACAGTATTGCCCTTAAACATTATTGTTGCTCATGCAAGATGGACCTCTTAAAATTCTTCATGTTCTGGGTACCATAGAAAAAAAAAACCCTTTACTATTTAATGATGAATCCCAAACCTGAGAAAAGATTCCTCTCATTTCTGTACAATGGTTAAAATATCTGTTAATCCTCTATCAGGTTTTACAACACAAAACAAATCTGCAATATTCTTCTCATTTAGATCTATTGTTTTTCACTGATTCATTGGCTGTTGAAAGGGCTAATGTGTCATTTTTTACTTCAAATTAAAAAAGGAGTACCAGGTTTGAATTTTGGCATTTTTTCGTGAATGCTATGGCTTTTTAAGCATTGAACTTTTTGAGCTCCTTCCAAAAGGAGGCTAGATAGACATCTTGCCGGGGTCATTTGACCCCAGTACTCTTTCCTGCCATGGCAGAGGGTCGGGCTTGATCTGCTCAGGTCCCTTCTGACCTTACCAGCTATGAAACTATAAAACTATGAACACTGCAGCCCTCTTCTATTGACATGGTTTTATGTTGTGAGAGGGGGTTTTGTGCAGAACAGATTGAAAAATGGATATTGTATCTGATATCTGTGTGGAAATATTCTCAATGAATGCATTTCTTAAAGCCCTTTAAATGTTATCACCTTTATAATTCAGCAAAAGCAGTGCTAGAAATGAAACAAGAAAATCAGGAAATTCTTCACTAGCATTTTTTAAAGTTTTGCTACTCAGGGGAAAGTCCTGATGATTAAGAAATATCAAACATATCTTCATGGTTTTGTTTTAAATTGTCAAATGAGAGACCAGGGAACTAGATCATGAGTTTATCAACAGTCAGAGGAAAAAATTATGGAAATTCTCATATGAGTGAGAGTTAAAATAAAAACAGCACAGCACAGTTTGATTAGAGACAACATGGACTCAGGCCAGACACATTATGCTTAGCTAACTTCCTGGAGTTCTTTGAACCTATTATTGCCACAACAGGTAAGGAAAATGCGGTGGATGGTAACATAATTAGATTTTTCAAAAAGCACTTAAGGTTCCACATCATAAACTAATGACTAAGGCAAGAGTCATGAAAAAGAAGTTAAAATAAAAGACTGGCATGAAAGTCTGTCTTAGGCACACACTTTTTTAGTTTGAAAATGGTTGCAGGATGACTAGGTGACAAGTATCCTTTACTATTTCTATTAATATTTTCAGCTACTGATATGGACGGTGCTACTAAGAATAAAAGCATCAGATTTGGAGCTAAAATTGGTCACAGAACAATGCAATCACATTCAAAAGGATTTAAATGTTTCAAGTAATTAAATGATTACCCGAGGATGCTTGCTTCCAATCAGAAAATACATAAACTCAGAAATGGAAAGTGAAGATATTTATTTACACAAGATATTATTTGTAAACTCAGGACATAATACTTAAGGAACGCAAAACATACCCAAGTTGTCTAATCATTATATGTATAACTTTAGACTCTTCCAGTATTATTTGGGTGAAATAACAAGCTGAGCTGGCCACGTTTCTTATGGTAAGCTGTGAGTGCTGCAGCGAACCATGCTGAGCGATTAGTTTAAGATTGACAAACCTCAAGAGGAATGACAGGTTCTTTTTTTCATTATCTTCTGCTGTACACACTGTGCAGTTATTTAAATTAGTACAAGGTAAGAATAAAACATTATCAATAGCACTACTAGTATTTTAATTAAATAAAAGGCAGAAACAAAATCAGCTCTCTAAACCCCTGATGCTTATAAAATCTTAAATGAAACAAGGAAAATTTGAAAAGTAAAACACTTACAAGGTAAAAGCAGTAGAAAGTTAATTTTTCAATTTTTAATAAGCCAGAAGTCTTCTGAAGCAAGTGACACAGAGCTGATTCTTGTCCATTCTTACATACGGAGGTACCTCACTGGTATCTACATTTTTCTTATGTCATTAAGTATCTTTGTGTTTTAAACAGATGGATGTGTGGGATAATCTAGTTTAAGCATGCTTTTGAGCACAGATGCCTTTCATGGCAATCATAAAAGGTCTTCTAATATGAAAGGTGTTCCAGCAGGGTACATTGGTCAAAATAAAGAACTTTGACTTTCGTTATATAAATGTGCATGTTGTATTTTATTCCTGTTATATGGAATCAAAATTCAAAAATATTAAATGTTATAATTCCATATGGCTTAGTGATGTTAGAAATTGAAAGTTTTTAGGAAGCATTTTTATGAAGCTGCATAGTTAGAAATAGAGAAGTGTTTCATGATCTTATTAAACTGGACAGTCAAGTGGGTGAAAAAATACCTCATTTATGTCTTAACCATATGCCACAAGGGAGATTAACTTGGGTTTGTGAAGAGTGATTTGAAAAGTTTTTATAATTCTTCCAAAGTAAAAATGCTTTTTTCCCCAATAAACTGTGTATGATTTTAGATTTTCATGGAGCAAATGAAAACACTCTAAAATTACCAATGCACATATTTAAATGAGAGCTAGATTATTTTTACAATAAATTATATGCAACACATATACTTAGTTTCTTTTGCAGCTAGTGGTGATACAACAAGTTTCTTTATGGTTTTTTTTCAAAAAGGTCATGGTGGGGAAGAACAATAGGATATGAAAATATCCAAACCATACTGCTGTTTATGTCTCCTGAAATTTCCCCACAGCTCTTAAACTATCCATCTGCCAATTGACTGTTGCTCAAACAGTATTGGGTGCTGACAGACAGAAGTCAAAAGTATGCCTTTCATAGGTGTCAGGCAAAGTGTACAAATTGGTCCAACTAAACATGTAAACCTATTGAACTGTAAGTTAAAGAGGTCAAAGATCTATATTGCTTCCTAAAATATACTTGTCCTGGAGCTTATTTAAATTTCAGTTTCATTCAAATCCTCATTTTTCCTGCTTTTCTTTTGTGTGGGGTACAATGATTAATTTTGAAATAGACAAATTATTCCAAAACACATCATAAATGCCCCCAAAATATTCTAGTTAAAACTATGAAACTATGAAACCTATTGATTTTAATTAAAATTAGCATTAAGAGAATTGACTATTTACTATTTTTTTTCTATTATACCTCAAATATACACTATGCAAACTAAAAATGTCAATTTTTTGTTTTCTTTTTCCTCCAGTAGGCAGTGCTATTGATTTCTACATTTGTAATAAATTCATTTAACTTAAACCTCGAATATTGTTTTTTATACTACATATAGAAATGTGCTGCTAGTCTATAGAAAATATGTATTTATAGTTGATGCACTTATACCCAAGGCTAGATTTTAATTAATCTATTATATCCCTGAATGACAAAATCATTAAAGCATCCATTACAAATTTTAAATTACAGCCTTCACACAAATATGTGATAAATGGAAATGATAGTAGGTAAACTTTCACTATTTTTAAACTATTCAAGATATTTCAGATTGTGCTTTAGTGGCCATATTATAGTAGTTCATGATGTATTTTAGTGTTCTCCCCCTCAAACCTGTCATTTGTAACATTTTCAGGAGTAACCAGATGATGCTATTACAAAGGGTCTTATAATTTCTATTTAATGGACTTAATTGGCAATTAGTTCTTGGAGAAATACTGATTGTTTTTGTTGTGCTGTTCCTTTTAGCAGTTGATCATGTTCCCATGAACTGTCTGACCATTAAAGTTATTCTACTGAAGCAGAGCTGTTGCCTACAGGGTATATCTCTGCAAGAAAATAAAACATTATATTATTCCAGTGCCCTAGAAGTGTAGCAGAATACCAGTAGTAGCAAGGGTGGATCTGGTAGGGGAGAGAGGAGGGTGTGCAGTGGTGCATGTGCACCCCTCCTTTGACTCTTTTTCCACCCCAAACTTTATAACCAACTGCGTGAAAGTGTGAGTCAATTGACTTCAAGGCTTATTTTACTGGACCTGATTCCTGCTAATCTCATTCACTTCACAGGTGGAAATGACCTTGTCTCCTTTTTGGTCTTTATGTTTCATTAATCTAGTTATCCCATGTTCTGCTATATTGTTGTCTGTTAGCTATTCCTGGTGATTTCTCTCTTTTATTTCACATCCTTGCAGATTGTATTTAGTCCTAGCTAAAAACCTTAGCTCAGGAGTAGTAATATTAACTCAGGTGAACATTAACTCAGGTGTGGAAATGATTGACAGTGAAGTGTTGGATGCACTGTCAAGATGCTCAAGAAAGCAAGATTTTATTTTATGAATCGGAGTAAGAGATATGCATTTAAGTATAATGCCTATAGGACTATAAAACAATATTTTAAAACTATTTTTTGCTTAGCTCATTCTGTTTTTCATGGTCACCATTACAATTCATTTTATGACTTTAACCTCAAGTGTCACTTAGGTATACAGATATATTGTGAGAGATTACAGGAGAGAATCAATGACTGAGAGAGAGAAAGAGGGAGAGAGAGTGTTTAGCACACCAAGAGGTGTGCACTCTCTGGTGTGATGCATCTGTATCATAAAGAAATCCTGAATTCCTATCCTGTGAATGAGTATGAGGTCAGGTTATTTATTTCTATCACCATATCTGCACATTCTTGATCTGGAGGTTTATTTCAAGTAGTGGACAGTTTTGTTTAAAATGACCTGCCTTCTCTCAGTGGCTGATTCGAATTTCTCCTGTTGTGAGAAAAATTCTGACTACTTTTCAGATAAAATCAAGCAGATTCTGTCCGATCTGTCAGCTTCCATGGATGCAGGGCAGAATTTGGAGGGGACAAGTACTAAGCCTTGTCAGGTTGAGTTTGGGACCATGGCACTCACTGAAATATTTGACAGGTTGGAAGCCCTTCACTTGTCTTTTGGATCAATATCCTTCCTGGCTGGTGAATGCCAGAAGAGAAAAACGGTCTTTGATGGTGGGAATTGTCAATATCTTCTAAAAGGAGGGGAAGGTCTCTAGAGGAATCTGATATGTATCCTTTCTCAAGAAACTAATATCTGATGCTGACACTCTGTCTAAATATATTATATCTTTGGGTAAGACTAGAGGCTGTTGGCAAGTCATCTCTGAGTACCCAGATGCCTCACATTTTCTTGAATCTTATCTTCCTGAGTTTAGGACAGAAACTGCATGAGTGTTTTTAGAGGATGATCCCTCCCTGACAAAGAATGATGATCAGGTGTCTATGCTGATATTATTAGATTTCTCATCTGCCTTCAATACCACTGATCATTAATGAAGTGCTGCCAACTTGTCTGAAAATACAGCTGAAGAGGTTGGGAACTGTTTTGAGTGGCTCTATTTCTTCATTTTCGAATATTCTGAGAATGTGGCTTTGAGTTGTTGTTCTTCATTTTAATGTCCTTATATACAATCTGTAGGACTCTAATGGGACTGTTGACAGTGTTACTTATGTGAAATAGGATTGAAATATTCTCACTGCACTCAGCTATTATCTTTCTACATTAGGTAATCACTGTTCTTGAATAATAAAAACATTAAGAATTGCTCAGCATGCGGATTAACATAATTTTCTGGAGAGAAATCAACCTGATTTTGGTCAAAGGGGAATCATGCCCCACCAACATACTAGAGTTCTCAGAGAGCATCACTAAGCAAGGTGATCCACTTGACACAGTATATTGGACTTCCAAAAAGTCATTGACAAGGCTCACCTTCACAAATTCCCAATAGTAAATTAGAGGCTCTTAATGGGTAATTATGGAGGCTCTGAAAATAAGGTAATCTTGGAATTACATGGAAGGTCCACTTGTGGATTAGAAATCATTTTAAAAATAGAAAACAAAACAAATGGTCAGTTTTCAGGATGGAAAGAAGAAAATAGTTGGGTTCCCCAGGGATCTGTCTTGAGACCAGTGCCTTTTAGCATATTCAGAAATGATTCGGGGGACCCTGAGGGCTAAGTGGGAGGCGTACAACCTATGGAAGAGAGGAGCTGTCTCCAAGGAGAAGTACTCCTTTTGTGCTCAGGAGTGCAGGAGGGCTATTAGGAAGGCCAAAGCAGGAGTAGAGCTTTGCCTGGTGACTAGGATCAAGGACAACAGGAAGTCCTTTTTCAAATATGTGGG
>JAGPOW010003316.1:130070897-130102431 GCA_030014935.1 Caiman crocodilus
CAGGTTTAGGTTGGACATTAGGAAACACTACTTCATAGTTAGGGTGGCTAGGATGTGGAACCAGCTTCCTAGGGAAGTTGTTCTTGCTCCTACCTTGGGTACCTTGAAGAGTAGATTAGATAGGTACTTGGCTGGGGTTCTGTGACCCTGGCACTCATTTCTGCCATTGGCGGGAGGTCAGACTAGATGGCCTGTTTTAGGCCCCTTCTGACCCTAGATACTATGATACTATTATCTGGAAGAGGTGTTGAGTAGTGAGTTAGCCAAGCCTGAACATATCACAGAATTATTCAAATTGGTAAGGAGCAAAGGGTTCTCAGGAAACTACAGAGGCATCTGGCATTATTGAGTGAATAGGCAATGAAGCAGAAGATAAAATTCAATGAAGATAAGTGTAAAGTGCTGCACGTGGGCAAAACTAAGTCAAACTATACCTATACCATGATGGGCTCTATATTAGCTGTTGCACACAGGAAAGAGGTCTGGGAGTCATTGTGCACAGTTCACTAAAAGCATAAGCTCAGTGCTCAGCAGCCATCAAAAGGGCAAACAAGTGTTAGGGGTAATTAAAGCAGAATTGTAAACAAAACAGAAATGTCCTTTATAAGTCCCTGGTGCATCCACCCCTTGAATATTGTGCTCAGTTTTGGTCCCTATGACTCAAAAGGGATATGGAAGAACTAAACAGAGTCAGGATACAGAGAAGGATAACAAGAATGATTAGCATTATAGAGGGGCTTCCATCTGAGGAGAGACCAAAGAGACTAGATCTATTCAGTTTAGAAAAGAGATGCTTGACAGGGGCATGATGAAGGTTTACAAAATTCTAAAAGGTGAAGGAAAAGTAAATAGAAATGTATGCCTTCCTATCTCTCTCAATGCAGAACTAGGAGTGATAAAATGAAACTACTATTACTAGTACATTTAAATCTAAAAGGAAGATCTTATTTAAACAGCATGTAATTAAAATGTGGAACTCATTGTCACAAGGTATTGTGGAAGCTGACCGTTTAACCAGATTCAAAAGGGATAGGACAATTTTCTTGAGAAAAGGTGCATAAAGTGTATAGTCTTTGACTCAGAGCTTCCTAAATGTTATAGACTGCGAGTAGTAAAGAAACAGTGGAAAAAGCCCTGGTCATACCCTGACAAGGTTCTCTGGGTAGATGTGATATTTTTTATTAGATCAACTAAATACTTGGAAAACTTGTTCTTGGCAAACTTTCAGGCACAAACACCTTTCTTCAGGCATATAGAGAGTCTGCTGGTAAATTGTGTGCTTTCTTGGGTAGAATAGAAGCCAAAATACAAAATGGAGGTCTGTGAAAATGCAAATGTGTGGCAGTGAGGGTTAGGTTTTGAAATCTGTGGCTTAAAATGAATCCCAATAAGAATGCATAAGAGCCTTTTTACTGCCGTCCTTGGTTTGTTTGTTTATTTTTTTGTTTTGGGGGTGGGGTTTGGTCATCCTAACATTTCTTTGCAGTAAAGCATTCTTCATGTAACATCTTAAATCAACCTTGCAACTAGGCTAGCGCAGACTCTGTAAGGCTATATGCTATGCAGTATATCACACTAAGAAAACATCTTAGTACTCTATGATCTCACTGGCTACTTACTATTTCCACATGGAATTGAAGGCTTTCTCTTTTTTAAAAAAAAAACCTGATAAAAGCTTAAATGGATTGGCTCCTGGCTAAGAGGAGACTGCCTGTGTGCATGGTTACATTTGTGTGCACACGCATGTAATCCCTCTGCAGCTTTAGTCAGCAGAGGATACAGAGCTGACATCCTCTCCTTCCATGTTGGAGAAACATCTGTAATGTAAGCTTCTCTTACTTAGGGATCTACTTGAGCAAAAAGAACCTTAGTTTTCTGAATTTTAGGCATACTGAAAGGCCTAGTTCTCTACCCAGACTGTTGGTGATACATTAGCGTTGGGTATCTACTATAGAAAGGAGGATAATGTTTGGGCTGATCACTTCCTCTGGTTGAGGGTGAAGAGGACCTGCAACTTTTATTCCTTGACTCTAACTTTTTTTTTTTAAATAGCCAAGGTAGAAGCAGAGAATAGGAAGGTACTTTCTTATAAGTGTGGTGGACTCACTGATATAGTCCAGCATGTCCAGGCTTGAATAATTTCCAGTACGATTGGTGGAGCCCATTGATCAATCAGGTAATGGCAGGGAGGGGATTGCCCCACCCCTACCTGATTCAAGTCTGCACTTTGCAGGTCCAGCAGAACTTCAGGGGGCAGAGTCTCCAAGGTGAATAAAAGGAGCTGCATGCCCAGCACATGGCAGATGCACCAAGGGACAGAGATAAGAGTAGGGCTAAGAAGAGGTGAGGAAGAGCTTCCCAGTGGGCAGATGCTGCTGCCCTGAAGAGCTCCAGGGGATGCTCTTCCAGACAGGAGTGGCAGATGGCTTCAGCCTCAGTTGGTGCACAGTGTGGCACATGGGGCAAGATGTTGAGAGATGAGTGAGACAACACGGGTCTCCAGCCACTTGGTGCACACAGCACACTGCATGGAGCCAGACCCTGGGAGCAAGAGGCTTGGGTCTGCAACCCCAAGTGTGTGGCCAGGGCTCTGGGTGCATAGAGCCAGAGAGACTCCAGGAACCATCTGAGATGCCTTGAGTTTCCATCTCCCATCACGTGGCTGCGAACGCAGTGCAGGAGACACTGCACAGAGGACCCAGGAGCTGACCAAGCCCCAGATCCATGCAAGGTGGTCCAGGCCTCCAAACCTGAGCAAAAGCCAAAGCCCCCAAGAGCACACAGTGTTGCTTGAGGCTCTGAATGGAAAGTGGCCCATGAGGAGCCAAAGGCTCTGGAGGCTTCTCTGGCCAATGAGCCACTTGCCTGAGGGGACAAGGAACTCCATCTGGGCTCAGATTCATAAGCTGCTGGGGTTTTCACAGGGGAGTGGAAGTGCCTCTTGGATAGAAAGGGATTCCTGGAGAGGACGTCCAGGGAGGGTCCCTTCTTAGTTTGTGGGTTGCCTAGGGGCTTGGTGTGAGGCCTCACACCAAGCCCCTAGGTCTTCTCTCATGGGCCACTAGAGCATAATCCAGGCCCCAGGAATGTAGCAGGGCCTATGGGGCACTTTTAATGGTTAAAGGTTACTTGTATGCTTATAAGTGCCTTATTATTTGTGATACTGCACCTTGTATTTTGTGATATTGTTTATCATGTTTTGTGATATCGTATCCTGTGAATTGTGTGCTGCTGTATCATTAAGAAAACTAACATTAGAATGTAAAATTTATATTGAGGTCTTGCTGGGACCCCTCCCCGTTGCTTACCCATGTTTACTTGTAACTTACCTGAACTCTGGTTGTGGTCATCCATTGTAGAGAAACAAAGTTATAAGTCCTATGTTATATGTAAATATCGGTATCAGATTGATATTAACAGTTATATTTTAAGGTTCCCTGTAAATATTACTAAATTTGTATATAGTTTAAATATTGTCCTGGCCTGGTTCTATAAGGAGCAGGGAGACTGTGCTCAGCTTGCAGTTCTCTCCCACAGCACCCCTGCCTGCTACCAATTCCCTTCAATCAGAAGGGGAGTACATACCCTGGGTACACACAGGATACATAAGAGAAATACATAAAAATAAAATAATTCAGCATGCTTATTTGACAGTAAGCCACGTTGAATAAAAATGTCAGTTGCATGCTAGCTGTTCAATTTAAGAAGAAATAAATCTATCAACTTAAGATCTAGGGTCGAAGTCTGGCAAAATCTTATGTGCACGGTTGACTCCATATTTTATGAATAGTTTATTTGATTTTGAAGCATAAATATCTTTAACTATTAATTAACTTTAACTATTGAAGCCTATCTTCAATAAAAAGAAAGGAAGACCCTGAAATGTCTCTGCACTGAAGAGGTTAACAGAAATTGCTGAAGTGTCCTATGTTTCCTACAATATTGACCATAATAGTTTCTTTGTATTGGGATTGCTTTTGTTAAAGATTTAATATTTTATATTCTATTTATAGATTTATAGATTCATAGTTATTAGGGTCAGAAGGGACCTCAGCATTTCATTGAGTCCAACCTCCTGCCCCAGGCAGGAAAGAGCACTAGGGTCAGATGACCCCAGCCAGGTGCTTGTCCAGTTTCCTCTTAAAGATTCCCAACGCAGGGGAGAGCACCATCTCCCTTGGAAGCCAATTCCAGAATCTGGCAACCCTTACTGTAAAGAAGTTCTTCCTGAATTTGCTCCCTGTCAGTTTTTGGCTGTTATTTCTAGTTCAAGAGGTGCCCTCCCTGATGAATTTCTAGGCAGCCACAAAATCACCTCTCAGCCTTCTCTTGAGGTCTCAGGTCCCTCAGGCTCTCCTCATAGGGTCTCACCTTCAGGCCCACAACGTGTAAGGTCCTTCCGGTCCAACTCCTTACCTTCAGGTCCACCTCCTCTGGACCCTCTCCAAGTTATTCACATCCCTCTTGAAGTTCATTGTCTAAGACTGGACACAATACTGCAGCTGCAACCTCATCAGTGTGACACAGGGTGTGTCTAGAGAAGTGTGTACCTGCCTCTTGCCCTGCCTCAAACCCCTTTGAGGCGGGGCAACAGGCATGTGCAGGAACAAAAAAATGTTCCCTGCGCTGGAGATTCAGGGGTCTAAAAAAACTGAAGTTTAAAAAAGCGGGGCAGGGCACAATCCCAGACCATGCCCTGAAGCAACAGGAGGCTGGGTCCTCCATGGAGATGCTATGGCTGTCAGAACATCTCTGTGGTTTGCCCCCCTCACTGGTGCTGAAACACACATCTGGCCAGGCCATGTTTCAGCACCAGGACTCCAGTGCTGGTGAGCAAGAGGTCAGGGGGGAAGAAGGAGGGGGAGGGGACCATGGGGGGGACCCCCACCGGCCCCATCCACTCTCCCATCTCCCCACCCCTGCTCTGGCTGGCCTCTTCCTCCATCAGCCTTCCCCCATAGCCCCCAACCCCTGCTGTGGCCAGCCCCTTCCCCTAAGACCCCTCCCTCTCCTCCAGCCAGCCCCATCACCTCCAGCCCCCCTGTGGCCCCTGAACCATGCCCTGGCCTGCCCCATCTCCCCAAGACCCCCCAAGCCCTGCCCCCCGTAGTTTTAAAAAACAAAGCAAAACAAAAAACCCAGGCACTTAGCTTCCATCTGGCTGCTGTTTGGCTGACTGGGGCCCTGCTCACAGTGTGGGGTAGGTTGACAGCCCCAGTGTACCCAGTCCAGGCCTTGCTGCTCCCCAGCTGTCCTATGCTGCCTGAGGGGGCTGTACCAGGAAGTTCTGAAGCCCCCTCAGCCCTGCTTCTAAGGTAAGCAGAGGCTGTTTTCCCCCATTTTTTCCTGTTTTTTTCTGGGTTTTTTTTAAGTGACAGTGCCTGAGGTTGTGGGGGTAGCCTTGAAGACCTGGAGGTGCAAGTTGGGGGGTAAGGCTGAGTGAGGCAGCCACTAAGGAGGTCTTGGGGAGCAGGGGTGGGTCTGGGTGGGGCAGCTACTGGGGGGGATGCAGCAGCCAGTGGGGGATGGGGCCAGGTGAAGCAGCAATTGGGGGGACTGGAGTGGGGCATCTGGGCCTTGCAGGGGTGCTGGTATCTCCTGTGGGAGCCATTTGGCCCCCATTGGGGGGATGAATCCCCTGTTGGGGGGATGAACCGCTTGTGTGGGGCCAATCCCCTTGTGTGGGGGCCAAACCCCCTGTTGGGGAGATGAATCCACTCTTGGGGGGCTATAAACTCTGTGTGGGGGCCATCGCCTCTGTGGGAAGGCAGAAAAATCTGTATTTATGAATTCATGAAATGTATTTAGAGTTAATTTTATTATTATGATAAGATACTTGCTTTAAAGCTGTAAGATATATCAATAAAACTTTGTCCAACTGATTGCTGTCTCTGTCTTACACTTTCTCTCTCTTTATAGTGGTCTTTTGTTCAACTTGTGGAGGAACATGGATTTTGGAGTATTTTACAGACTGACTTTGGGATATTTTTTTATCAGGGATTTTTCAGTTTTCTAATAGGGAACACCAGAATTCCTGGTACAGAGGCCAGTGGCAGGATCCTGCTTGCTCAGAGCTGGCACCTTGGACCCATCTGGCTGTGGCTGACCCCATGGCCAAATGGGGACAGGAGGACATGCTTTGACAGTTCAAAGCAGATCACCACACCCAGGACATCTTCTGGGCAGTAGCTGCCCAAATGGGCAGGGGGCACACGTGGCAGTAATGCTGCACAGAAGCCAACCCTGAAATGGCAATCCATTAGCAGGTAGTCCAGAAGGGCAGATGCCTCTACTGACTGTGCAGTCCACATCCAAGTCTGGCTGGTGTACACCAGGTCACAACCAGGCAGCAGCCCCCACTGCCAAACTGCTGTAGTGGGTAAAGTGTGCAGGGAATTCTTAGGGCTGCTTCATCAGTCCAGGTGGCACAAGGGGTAGTGTCACCAGATACCAATTCACTGCCCCTTAGAAGCTCCTGAGAGCTATTTGCCAGGGTGACGTTTTATACTACTGGGGCCAGGGCAGGGCAGCTTTTTTATACTGCTGGTGACAGCATGGCATGGAGTGGGGCCAGCACAGTTCATCAGCCACGTTTACATCCAGCTGGGGCCGGGTGACGTCAGGGAGAGGTGCCATCTGGCGGGAATAAAGGGTGGCCTTGAGGGCACGGAGAGGCCACCAGGAGATATCAGAGCTGGTGAGAAGCCGGAGGCTGTTGGCAGGCTCCTGCGGGGCATCTCGGGCGCTGAGGGGGTGAGCGGCAGCAGCACCGGGAGCAGCAGGGGTGGGGAAAGCCACAGCCACAAGGAGCCCAGCTGTGGAGCCAGTGCCAAAGCCGGTAGGGAAGCAGGAACAGGAACTGTGGGTGGGGGAGCCGGGGGCAGAGCCGGCAGTAGCACTGGTGAGGGAGCTGGGGGAAAAGCCGGCAGAAGCACCGGCGAGGGAGCTGGGGGAAGAAACATTGGCAGGGAAACCAGGGAAGGAGCCTGCGGGTACACCAGTGAAAGAGCTGGGGGAAGAACCAGCAGGGTCACCAGAGAAGGAACCTGCAGGGAAAGAGCCAGCAGGGGCAACGGGGCCTAGGGACACGTAGTCCTCAGGCCAGGGCTAGGAGGCTGAAGGGCTCACAATCCCAGGTGGCATTGGCCAGGGTGTAGGAGGAGGCTGGAGCCCCGTGAGTGCCCATCAAAAGCATGTTGGCACTGGAGGCCGAGGAGAGTGGGACCCCGCCGTTGAGGGTCCCGTTAGGGCTGTGCCTGGTGAGTTCCGGGGAGAGGCCACTGTTCCCCAGGACACCCTCCAGGAACCGTCCCATGGGAGTGCGACAGACCCAGTTAGCTGCTCACACAAAAGCAGCCCGGGAACGCCTGTTCTAGCAGAGGCGGGCACAGCGGGAACATTTTTTTGTTCCTGCACTTGCCTGTTGCCCTGCCTCAAAGGGGTTTGAGATGGGGCAAAAGGCACATGTGCGCTCACTTGGATGTGCCCCATGAGTGCTCCAACAACCATGCCAATGGTTCTGCTATGATACTGGCTAATTCCTTCAGCACGCTTAGATGAAGATCACCTGGGTCTGCTGAATTAATCACATCCAGCCCCTGCAAGTGTCCTTTCACTAAGTTGGCACTAACAGTTGGGCTGGTTTCCCTCCTGTGTTTGTCTATAATCTAATGGGAGATTTGTCCTGATCTGTGTCTATATCCTAATATCTATGATTTAGTTTTTTCTCACTTCTGCAAAGGAAGTCACATAAATGAAACATCAATTTCCATCTTCCTTCCAGTTAAAAACCGTATTTTACTATCTCCCTTTTATCCCTACAGTTGTATTGCCTTAATAGTTTATTACTATATTTTTAAAGGATATTTGAAGTAAAACATATGGAAAAATATGCTTTAGTTAAGTGAAAGGAATATTTTTTTCAAAAAAAAAATCTGTCTTGAAAGCTATGTCACTAGTTTCTTATTCTCCTAGGTATTATTTAAAAACTATTTAAAGGTAGATTGATATCCATTGCCCACTACTTCATCTGTTACTTATGCTTGTCATCCTTTCTCACATAAGTAGCCCCACAAAAAGAATGAAAATAAATTAGTGCAGCATAGGCAATCATTTCAACTGACCCTAACAATTCCAGCAGTGTTGTTCTAAGAAAGAAACTTAATATCGCGAAAGTAAATTTGTGTTCAGACTCAATAATGTGGTTTACAATGTTATACAATGCTATTCAGCATCATATATATTTTGTATTGTAGACATGATTTTTTATTACATGTAACATGTAATGATCATTATAAGTTTTATATTTTAATCCAACAAGGTTCTTTGGGTAGATGTGATATCTTTTATTACACCAACTGAGTAGTTGGAAAAAAGTTTTTTGCAAGTTTTCAGGTGCTATCACCCTTCTTCAGGCATAGGAAGTCTCTGCTGTTCTGCAACTGCAAGGAATGAAAGAAGCTAAAAGTGTGACAGGATGTTAGTAAGAATGTAAATAGGTGGAAATGTATGGGTGTTACACAAACCTGTACCCCCATCCCCAAAATATACAAGTCTAAGGCTTAATTTTAAGCTATTATATACCTCTATGTACACTACAAAAATACGTACATGAAGAGAAAAATATTTTTTGAAATCAAATTAATGAATGTTTTAGATGTTTGTTGTTTAGAATATAATCTGATATTTTTCTGGTTCTGAGGTGGTAAAACCCCTTGCTGAAAGGAGTGCTTCCAGGGACCTCAGGTGGCAAAGTCAGGAGTTAGGAGGCAGGACTTCCAGCCCCAAGGTGGTGACCAGGGGGCACAGGCACCTGGCAAGGGGCGGAAATACCCATGCAGCCCTCAATAGCTTGCCAAAACTTGGTAAGTGGCCCTCTGCCTGAAATAAGTGCCCGCTCCTGCTTTAAGTAGTAAATTCAAGGAAACTGTTAATAGAGCTGAATTAGAAAAAGGTTAAATAGTATGCTATACGTAATAAAAAACTTCTATTTTAATTATTTTTCAGGAGTATATTCAAGTTTATTTCTGGCTTGATTACGGATTTTTTTTTGCAGGAATTCTGATTAAGATGACACTACTTGTAGGAAGTTATTGATATATTAGAGTCGCTCAATGACATGTTATTATTCAATTACTTCTGTCCAACATACCCCTTGCAAGCTGCAACATCTAAGCTATGAAAAATGGATTTTTTAAGTTTAGCATTTATTTATCCTACCTATATAATAAACTGATTAGAACAAAAATTATTTTTTCTACTTAACTTCAGACAGGCCATTAGTGTGTGATTCTGAATCACAAAGTTCAAGCACTGTACTATGGCTATTAATCATAATTATAATTGTTTCCCTTCCATGATAGATTTTGAACAATGTTCAGAAAATTACTTTTACTAGTAAAAAACTGTCTGAGGAAAATAAAAGAAGACATGGAAAGTGGATCAGATAAAAAGCTCTGGCAGTGCTATCACTGAGGAAAGCAGTTATAGTTAAATAGTTTAGTATAAATATTTAAACAACATTAGCATCCTTTAACTATTTCTAAAAAATTGTCTGAAGATTAATGGACTGAAGGCACCAAAAGCACTCCTAGAAATGAAAGCATACAAGCGCTATTCTATTTTGCACCAACTCATTAGAAACATTATATGTAAAACATGTTTCACAATCTTGGCTCAGATGGCAGACAGTAAATCTATTGCTGTTAATGACTACTAACTTGAATAGGGCAAAATGAAAACTTAATTATGTCACATACAGGATTTCTTGGCTTTGACTGTTTGTTTCCACCCCTACTGTAGTGTATTTTAAATTAGGTAACAAAGATTTTCAGTATCAGAGTCAATGGATGTTTTTAATTAAATAATATAATGACATGGGATTTTAACAGATATTGTGGATAATGTTGTGATCCCCCTTATTTTGAAATCAGGGAGTATACTTTAATTACTAACTACAGAACGTACCTTTCCATAACTGCTGTAGGCAGTGATACAAGTGTTTACATATCCATCCGTCTGAAATAAGCACCTTATCTTTGTTATGCAGTTGTGGTAACTCCCTGCAGCCCCTGTCATAGTACCATTTTTGTTTTGTTTTTTGTCAATTTTTTAAACTGTTTCCATGTCCTGCTTTTCATTCTGCCGATCATCATCCATGGGCAAATGGTGCCTCCTGAGTTGGGGGGGCACATACCCCCCAGTGGCCAGTCAGCTACCGTGGGGAGGGTCCCCCCTGCGGTCGTGCATGCTGATCTGGGAGTGCTAGCAGCACTTGTCAGGAGGGACACCAGCATTCCCACCTGCCACCCCCCTTTCCCAATGCCCAAGAGGGGAATGCTGCCTGTCAGGGGGTGCACATACACTCCTGTGCACTCTCTATACATCACCATTCTCATCATCCACACAAACTGGCATCCTGGTTTTGAGTTTCCCATTAAACAGCATTTCTGCTGGGGACAATCAATGTTTCATGGGTGTTGCTTTGTAATTTAAGAGTGATAGGTAAACATTGGTGTGTGAATCTGTAACTTTTTTCAACAGTTTCTTCACTAGTTCTACTTCATTTTCTGCCAGATCATTGGATTGTGGGTATTTAGGACCTGAAATGTTGTGATGGAATCCATATCGGTTTGCAAATGCTTTAAAGACCATTGAATTGAGGTCCATTGTCTTTTCTTACAATTTGTGGAATCCCATGTTTAGGAAAAATTGATTTCATATGAGTTATGACATGGTTTGCTGTTATGCTTTTGAGCAATGCAGTTTCAGAACAGTGAGAATATTAATCCAACATGAATACATATTTGTTCCAGCATATATAAATAAGTCAATGCTTACTTGGAGAAGCTACGGGCTCCTCCATGACCATCATATGGGCTCTTTTTTTGCACTTATGTGTACTTTAGGCACACTGTAAAAGCCTTTACAACATCTTTCATGATATTATTGATGTTGGACCAATATAGAGAACCCCTTGCTCTCCTTTTGCATTTTTCAATGCCTAGAGGCCCCTCATGTATTCTGTTTTGAAGAATCCAAAGTGGAGAAATGTTTAGCTTCTGCCACATTTCCAAAAATCTCTTCCTGAAATTCCCCAAATGCTCCCTTTTGACGTGTCTGTTCATTTGCTTAGGATCCAAATGCAATCTCAAAGATCCATCTTTTTTCTCTTATAACTAGTGAATGAACTCAAGCAAGTTGGTTGCTCTAGTTTTTCTATTATGTCCATATTAACTAATCTATCTAATTTCTTTTTCAGTTTCTCCCTTTAGTCCAAGGAAAGCATTTCTTGGAATATAAATGGTGAGTGTATTTGGTTATTTTAATCCTATCTTATACTCAGTCGACAGTTTCCCTATGCCTTGAAATACACCACACCATAAAATTCTTCTTTTATGTTCTTGCTTTCTAGTCCCTTCCCTCAATGGCATCCATTCTCTGAATCAAAGTAGAGTTTACATGTTCACAACCCAATATTTGGCATTAGCTTTCCTGGGACTGTTGCAAACTGATTTTTTTTACTATATTACCCTTATATCTAACATGCAGTGCACAAAAACCTCTGGTTGCAATCATATTTCCATTATACACTCTTATTTTCATAGTTCACAGGTTTAGTTTTCATTTTTTGAATAATGTATTCTGATGTTACATTGAACTGTGCCTCTGTATCTAATTTAAAAGTAACCATTAGTCCATTGGTGTCCATGGTGACTGTCCAATCCTCAGAAGAATTAAATTCTTGCATTGTGTCAATGAGGAATTCTTCCTTTTCCTCATTGCATAGAACATGCACCTGCTGTTTTTTGTGTTGCATCCTGCTTCTTTCTGCAAACTCTTGCAAAGTGATTGAATATTTTGCATTTCTTGCAGCACTTACCAAATACAGGACGTTGCATGGGTTTGTGGTAAGGGTGGCAATGTTTCAAATGCTGATTCAGTCCAGAGGAGATTTGGCCCTATTTGGCAGACGAATCTCTGAATCCAAATCAAATCAGAAGAAGAGTAAAAAGGTCTGAACCGATTTGGAGCTCTCCAAATCAATTTTAAAAAGATTCAGAGAGCTTTGGAGACATTCAGAGATTTGGGCAGTCCCTGTTTGATGTCGCAGGGAGCTGGAGCTGGACCTGGACTCTATGCCAGTAACTGGGGGAAGAGGGGATGGAGGATGTGGGGGGACCATGAGGATACCCGTGCCATTCTCAATCCCATGATGCTCCTCAGCCTCCCTGAGCTCCCCTCAATGCCCCCCCACTCTCTCAGCCCCATCAATGACTGTCCCACCTGGCCTCAGTGTTCCAGCTCTTTAAAAAAAATAAAAAGAAGCTCCACACTCACTGGCTGCTGCAGTGGCTGTTGGGACTTCTGAGGGCTCATGGCAGAACCTTCCATGAAGCACAAGGCAGTGGGGATCACCCCGCTCCCCACCTGGCAGGAGCCAGTGAGTGCGGGTCTTTAAAAAGTATAAATTAAAAAGTGCCAAGATGTGGGGCCAGGTAAGCTACCTGTTTATGGGGATGGGAGAGTGGGCAGGGGTGGAGGCTTCTGGCAGAGCCCCCCCATACAGCATGGGGCAGTGGGGGCAGTGGGGATCCTACCTGGCAACAACCAGTGAGTGTGTGGCTTTTTTTTTCTTTTTAAGATCTGAGACACTGGGGCTGGGTGGGACAGCTATTGACAGGGCTGGGAGAATGGGCAAGGAATGGGGGCTTGTGGCAGAGCCCCCATGCAGTGGGGGCAATGGGAATGTCCACCCACCTTGCAGGAGCCAGTGAGTGTGGAGCTTTTTTTTTTTTCTTAATACTAGAATGCTGGGGTTGGGAAGGGCATCAGGGGTGGGGCCTGTTTGATTTGGAGATTTGGATGCTGAATCAGACTTGGCTAAATCAATTTGGGACAGTGATTTGAATCACTTAATCAAATCACTGTCCCCAGAATTATCCGTATCCAAAGTGAATATTAGCCGCTTTGCACAGGCCTATTTTTTGACAACCCACACAGTATTTGCAGCTGACCATTTTTTCTTCAAGCAATTCTTTTTGGATTCCACTTGCTTGTTTCATAGTGAGGTCCTTCTTTCTGTATTATTTGTATATTGGCTTAGGTTTTTGCAGTCTTGTAATTCTGTCTAGTTCATCTTTATTATTTTTTCTTTCAGGTTCTACAGCCTGGCATTTGTTATCTCAGCTGCTTGGAACATTTTAACTGCCCTTTCCAAATTAATCTCAGGATACTCTAGCAGTCTGTTCCTGAGGTTTATATCTCTTATACCCAATACTATTTGGTCTCTGATCATGGACCGTTTTAGGTCTCCAAAGTTGCTTGTTTGGCTCAGCAGTCTAGGTCTTTGATAAATATCTGTATTGTCTCACATTCTTTCTGCTGTCTCATGTGGAAATTGGAAATTATACCATTCAAGGATTTCATTTTGTTTGAAACCTCAAACTTTCCTCAAATATTCCTTAAAATTTTTTATTACTGTGCCATAGCTCTTCTGTTCTACTTCTAACAGTTGCAGGCTATTATGAAAAGACAGAGCTTCTGGGTCTGCTATATTTAAAAAAAGGTAGCAATCTTGAGTGGATCTTCCTTCCCTGGAGCTCCACTGGCCATCATATATGCTTGCTCTGAAAAGACCGAGTAGTAAAGCTTGTTTATTCAGAGAGCAGTACCTTGCCTGCAGTTCTGCTGTTCCCTCCTGCCATCCCCAGCCAAATGTAACAACTTACACATAACACTATTAAAGGTATCCACACATGTAGACAGAATAATCAGATTCACTAGTAAATAAAATAGTAACTGTCTGCTTGCTAAAAAAGTATCATTAATGAATCAAGACAAGTGAAAAGAACAGAAAAGAATAAGGATAATGTAGACAAAGCATTGTGTATCATATAATGAGTTTTTAGGGGGCCAATAATAGTACAAGTGTAACCCACTATTATTTATTAAGAGGTAACAAGAAAGAAGGAAACAAAGGAATGTCAGACTGGCAAACCTTTGAGATTATGTCCTCCCTGACAGAAATAGCTGAATTTATTTTTGATAGATCAGGAGAAAAATATGAACACCATGTGTCCCCTTGTAAGGTCATAAGTAAGCAGATAATTTTTATTGATTATCAATCATTTCATTTTTAATATAAAACAATTTTTAAAAACAGGTAATCAAATAATAGTATCAGATGTAGTTTAGAAATATGCATCTAAATTACAATTCAATTGAGCCTAATATTAGTATACTAATAGTTAATTTTTGTTTGGAAATTTACCAGTGTGTTTTATGTGAAACAAATCTGAACATTAGAATATAGATAGATAGATAGATAGATAGATAGATAGATAGATAGATAGATAGATAGATATGCAGAATGTTGCAAAGATGAGGATATATTGATTTCATTGCTTTTTCATAAGAGTTTAGTGTTCCAGCACAGAGGAGTTCCCTGTACTATGTGACAGTACAAGTGACTGGGATTTTAAAGAGAGCAGTAAACTGATTAAAAAAAAAATGAATAAAAGACTTTGATGCATTATACAAGCTACTATTTTATTTGCATTATTTTAGCCATGAATTTATATTTGATTCCTGGTTTAAGACTTCTAAAAAGAAGAAATTAAAGGTAAATCTATTTTTAAAATCTACTTGTCTCTATATGCCAATTCAAGTTAGAGTTAAAGAATAACTTGTATTTATAACCTGTCAAATGTATTACTACCATATTTATTATTGTGGGATAATAATTTCTCTCTTTGGGATTGAGTCAGAAACCATGAAGGTAAAATTCTCTTCATCACTGTGAATTATCCACTATAAACCATTTAAATGTATGATACTATAATGTTTTTAAAGTATTTCATTTGTGTGTATTTTAACACAAGATCTGGGTCAAAATCTAGTTGTTACCTGGATCCTGGATCAGCATATCCATAGCTTTTTTTGTACAATATCTCTTAGGTGCTTCCTTTCCTGTCTGCATTCATTACAGCTAGTCAGGAATTTTCTAAGAAAGCAGTTATTGATCAGAAAATGTCTTTGACACTTTGACAGTTGTCAAAATGAAACTCTAATAATCTGGTATTTAGGGAATTTGCTTGGAATATGGAAGACAAAGTTTTACTCTTTTCTGAATAAGCCAGAGGACAAATTTGAACCATGTGAATTTTATAACCTCTGGAATAGTCACTGTTTTCTAGTGGAGGGCTTGCAGTCACTAGTCTTGTTTTACACAACAAAAGTCTGTTGTCTTGATAACAGATATCAAAATATTACATTTTTTTCAGGAGAATAGTTGAACAAAAAAATTGGCAAAAAACAGTCTAGGGGCTAGGATTAGGGTCAGGGTTAGTGTTAGGTTACCCCCACAATAAGCTAAACCAAATCATTTTGGAGGAAGAGAATGGAATCAGGAGGAAAGGAGTACAGCAAGCTGGAGGCAGGAAGGGGAGAAAAAATTCATTCTGGGAAAAACCTAAATCTTTTGCTTATCTTGAAACAATATATTTTCTTTTAATTGTAGGTTATTTAACCCCTTGTTTCCTTTTTTTAATTTAGGGAAATTCGAAAAGGGAAATAGAAGTTCAACATTTTATTTAAAGATGAAAGGGTTAGGCATTTCCAAAATGCAGCTATTCATTTAAAAATACAATATATTAAACAATATATTAAAAAAATGAAAATTCTTCCATATTTTTTAGTTATTTGTAAATTTGTATCAGAAAATCATAGATAATTTTAGATTTCCTAAATCCACATTTTACTGTTAAAAAAAAAAAAAAATTACCCAGCTCCTATTTTGGGGTCATTCCAGTACAGAATAAGAATATTTTTGAAATTCATGTTCTGCTATGCATTTTCACAGCTAAAAGTTCAACATAGGTGCTTATCATTACATATCTCGTATTGCAACATCCTTTTTCCCCCAAGGCTTAAAAAGTCCAGTTTGACATTGCTGATATCCTTTCAGAATTTTCAGAAGATTGTGTTCTTAGATAGTAATTACAGAAAATGCCTTTCCATAACTACTGTAGACACTGATATAACTCGGACCATCAGATTGACTATCACTTTCACCATCTTACCACTGTCCCTTATCTGTTCATTTGTTTCCCCTTCTCCACCACACCAAGCATAAAATACTTGCTTTCATTTTTCTAGATCCTTTATGGCCTGCCCCTATGCAAGCTAACATTTCTCATTCAGTACATAGATTGACCCCTGACTATGGCTAGGGAGATCAGCAGGGATCCAGGTTTTCCCTGATTAAAAAAAAATAAATCCCAATTTTTGGATTAAAAAAAGGAAACCAAAATCCCCCCTTTTCCATCATTGAAGTGAAACATCATCTATATCTATATCTGTATTTTAGTGCTGTTTCATTTTAATCACAGAAATATGTGGATCTTGGGTTACATTTTTTAATCCAAAAGTTGGGAATTTTTTTTTTTTAATCAGAGAAAACCAGGATCCCTGGAGATCAGGGATCTACAGTTCATGTGTTACCTTTTTCAGACAAGAATTGGTGTACTTTTTGTCTTTTCCTCTCAAGGCTATGAGAAACTGCCTCTAAGTATCCACTAAACTATCATATTTTTCTCCTACACACATTTTCTTAAAACTTTCCTTTGTCTTCAGGCCCACAACAAATTTGACAAACTTTATGGACTCAAAGTGCAGACATCACTACCTATCAAGCCAAGTGTGCTCCCATTGTCTGTCTCTTCTTGTTGTTGCGGAATCAGGACTGCAGACAGCTTAAAGGAAGATTGCCTTGCAGGTTGAAAAACTTATTTACAGACACCAGAGACAACTCATTTTCATCCAGAGGAAAAAAGAAATTAATAAAAAACTAAGAGTTCTAGTTTTTATCTCCATTTTATAATCTTTTACAACCCAATATATTTTTCTCCTTAATGTTCTGCAGTTTCTCTGTTTAACTGATCATGTGATCCTTCCTGCTAAAAGCTCGGTACTAATAAACATCTTGGATAAATGTAAGTACAATTGTTTCCACGGTTTTTATAGGCTTTATTCCTCACATTCACAGTAAAATTTTATTTTCATTCAGAACAATTTGACTTATGCCTACGAGCAAATTAAAGTCTATTTTTCTATGCTGGGTTTTTTTTTACCTTCCCCATTAATTTTGGTGTTCTACAGTGTAGTTGGCAATCCTAAAAGTCAAAGGTATTTTGATTTTGCCTACTCATACAGATTAGAGGTAGGTCTGACCTCAATTATAAACATTTTAACAGAATTTTCTCCCAGTTCAGAGATAAAAGTATTCAGGCCATCATTCTGGGCTATGTTTTGGTTCCTTTACTGTCCTCTTAGAATTTGTATGAGCTAAGACCTATATGAATTTCCTCATCAGGCAATAAGTTAAAAGAAAAAGTCCACTATCACTACAGTCCTGTATATAGGATGGCCCATATTAAGTAGACAACTCAGAGGCATATTAGGGTAGGGAAGAGATTGCTCAGGAGTACTACAGTTTGGATGCTAAAGACAGTGGAACATGGAGCAAGATAAATATACAGTTTGCACCTCAGAATATTGGAGTTGCTCCTTGGAAATATACTTCCATAACAAAGTCCCATTTTTCTGATTTGGACCTGTATGTTTGGTTAATTTACAAACACATTCCAACAAGCTCTACAGGCTATGATTTATAGCTGCCTCTGTGTAGCCATTTTCCTGTTCCTTGTCTCTGTTTCTGTTTCTCTGTCTGTTTGTTTTTATCTCTCCACCCCCTTTCTCTAGTCTAGAAAATTTTATTTATAACCTACAATTCCCATTTGGTCCATTATCTTGTTCTAAGCTTCCTTTCCCTACGTGTTGCTTTGAGTTCCCCCTTTCAGGGTTAACTCATTTTCCTTCTTCTATTTGTAAAGTTTCCCCTAACCAACTTCAGTCCTTTTTAACAGACTTAGCAGAAATGATTAGGTTTCAATCATTACACTGAATGGGAGCCATCAAGATTTTAAGGATCTTCCATTTTCTTGGGCGACGTGATGCATTTGTAGCAGCAAATGGTAGATTACATAGACAATGGATGTGTCTACACATGCATTTGATCCAGGATCAGTTTACTTGTAAGTAAATTACTCATAAGTTAATGCTTCTGGGCAAGCATCTATACATCCGGGATGTGGGAGCAGATTTGTTGCTCCGAGCAGCAAACTGCTATCACTTCCTGGGACCCTTCAATGGGCCCCTGCTGCCACCAGGGGGTGCATGAAGCTCCAGCCCTAGCTACCAACAGCAGGCAGTCATTTTTAAAAGGCATCCCTGCTTCTGCTCCCTGTCCAGCTGATTTTCTGGCTAGAAGCAGCATTAAGAGGCCAGAGCTAGCATGTGGCAGCTCTTTCACTGCAGCCTCTGCCTTCCCGTGCCATAGCTGCTCCAGCCCCTTCCTCTGGCAATGATGCCCAGTGCACTGGTGTTGTTCCTGCTGGCCCCAGGGGTCCCCCACTGCTGAGGCCCTGACTGAGCTGCACACCTGCCAGTGGGGACCAGGGCACTGGGTGTGATAGGTGCTGGCTGACCACCTTCTCCCACACTCCCCATAACACTCCCCATAACTGTAACCCATCTGGACAGTTATCCATGGACCCCCCCCCACTGCCTACCCCCAGCACCATGCTCATGGCAGTTTTCAGGAAAAAAAAAACACTTTATTGTCCTCAGAAGAAACAGACGACCCCCTCCTTCCCCAACAACAGAACCCATCCCCCCTCGCATGTTGTGGCAAACTTGGCATTCAGGGGGCTCACCCAGAGGCAATGGCAGCTGGTGGTCCCATGTTATTGGTGGCTCCTCCTTCAGAGCCAGTGTCCAGGGCCAACAAGACTGGTGCTTGATACTGGCCCCAATGCAGGAAGCTCTGGCTCCATGCCTGTAGGTGGAAGGGACCTGAGTCATGTGCTCCTGGCCAAAGGAGGCAGTGCTGGACCTCCACTCAGGCCCATGTGGGGGCCTGCTGATTGGTAGTGGTCAGCGGCCAAGGTCCAGGCAGAGCAATGGTCAGAGGCAGGGAAGCAGGAAGAATGAAGGATATCATCTGGGCCATGATGGTGTCCAGATCCCAGTGGTCATTCTCTGTGGCCTTCACTGCCCAGGCCATGACTGCAGGCTGCTGCTGCAGGAACTCCACTCGTTCCTGCTCTAGGTCCAGGACCTGTGCCCTAAACCCCTCATGTGTCCAGTCATGTGCACATCCTCCACCTGCCAGGCTTGTGCACCTGACAGACAGTCCTCTGCTGCTGTCATCAAGAAGTCCAAGAGGGTCTAATACATCTTCAGGGCTCTGACTGTGGGCAGCAGCAACCCTGAGGCTGCTTTCCAGCAGCAAATGGCAGCCACTTTCTCATGTGCATCTTCAGGGCTTGCAAAGTCATGAGTTTTCATCATTTGGGAGATAAGATGCTCCATACCACAGGCCCTTGTACTGCCCAACCTCAGATCAGGGGTTGGGTATGCATGAGTGCCCAGAGACCATGGTAAGTCATCCAGGTAACTGTGCTACACATCCCCATCCCCCACAGTCTAGAATAGGAAGACATTGCTGCCAGAATTGACATGTTCCTTGGCATGTTCCTTGACATGTTCTGTGCCTGCCTAGCTGTGGGAGCATGTGCTGCTTAATAAAACTTTGCACTGTCTCCCACTTCTCTGCAATCTGGGGTTGTGGTGGGGGGGAAGTCAGGGGGCTAGGGGAGTGGAGCCACATTAGGTGGGGAGGTGGTAACAGGGGTCAGGACTGGAGGTAGGGGATGGGGCAGGGATGGACCTCCCCAGTGTGGGACTTAACACATAGGTAGGGCTGATGTGCCCAGCAGCTCCAATCATAACTGGCTGGCAGTGATGTCATATGGCTCCAGATGGACTAATAAGATGGCCAGGCACAGCATGCGGGTGCCAGGCCAGGTCTCCCCTCTGGGGGACAGAAGCTGTAATTGCTGGCAGTGTCATGGCCAGCCATGCCTCATCACTGGGGCTAAGGTCTTGGAGCTGTCAGGGCAGGTGCTTGCCTGGGCTCCCCAAGTTGCTGATGGAGGCTGCAGGCAGGGAGTTCAGTGGGATGAGCTGCTGGTGCCATGAGGGCCTCTCCTTCACTGACACTCCACTGCAGGTGCCAGGCTGGAGTGGGGTCTCAGAAAGGCCACCAGTGCTGTATACGACAGAGCTGTGGCACTGGTCATGAGGTGCAAAGAGCTCTGTCAGCTGCAACATAATGCACCTTGTTTTGTGGGCACTCCCTGACTGACAGTTGTGGTCAAAGCTGGAAACCCACTGTGTCTACAAGGCACCTTTAAGTGGCACTTCTACACTGACTGGTCATGCCTGTGGTCCCGCATCCAGCGTGATAGCCCCTTGTAGACATGGGCATTGGAGCAACCCCCTAACCCCTTTGTAAACTGGTGCTGCACCTCCATCTGCAGCACCACAAGGTTGCCAGTCTGCTGCAGCCAGTTACAGCCCAGGGAGGTGGGCTGCAATTTCAGCAACAAGTCCATTGGGACTCCCTTGTTGGCTCTGTAGGTCTATGCATGGCTGTCCCTGTTCTGCTGAGCCTGGACAGCTGCCTGTAGTTCCCAACATAGAGGCAGGTATGGGACAGGTTGGCATCTATACATGCATTACTATGCAGTAACTACTTGTGAGTAAATTTGCTATTTGCATTTGTAGGTAGCAAATTTACTTGTGAGTAGTGATTTTTACTGTGCAGTAAATGTGTGCAGGTATAGATGTGCACGGTTACTGAGCAGTAAACTATGCTACTGGGCAGCAAAGCATTTAGCTATACCCACTGAGGTCCTTACTGATTTAACACTTTCTTACACAAGACACACCAAGTTTCCAAATCTTCAGTAGGTAATATTCTATTATATTCTAAAATAATCCAAAAAAATAGAAAACCTGTCATTTTCTGAAAAACTCGATAATACTTTTCCATAAAGTCATACCAGTATGGACTGTATGTTTTCTTACATAGTAACATTAAATACATAAGAACAAGGAAGAAATAGACCATAAAATACATCCTGGTGAGTACAATAACAAAAAATGTCCTGCAAATAAATTGGGGCACAGCAGGAAAGGCTTTGTATATAAGCAGCAGACTCTTAAAATTGATCAGTTGTCTTACTGAAAGTTAATGGAGTTCTCTTAATATAGAAGCACTATAGTTAATCATACTTCTTACTGCTAATTAACTGGAGGCTAAAGTTAGAGTAAGTTGAAAACATTTTAAAGATGCGTTGGAAAGACCAGGAAAGTTGCTGATCTTCCTGCTTCTGTTAGGCCAGTAGGAGATGATGACTATGTTAACACTATCACATTATTCTGGGTCCAGCAGAGAAAGCATAGGATTCTGCCTTGAATTATTTTTAACCTGTAACAAATTTTGAAAGTTTAATACCAGCTTTTTATTCATTGGCAGGGATCATGGTTTTATCTGATTTAAAAAAAATGCCCAATTTCCAATTAAAACAAAATTAACTCAAATCCACATTTGTCCATGATTAAAATGAAACATCACTGTATACTTATTTATATATTAGTGGTGTTTCATTTAAATCATGGAAAAATGTGGATTTGGGGTTACTTTTTTTTAACCAAAAATTGGGCATTTTTTAAGTCAGAGAAAACCAGTATCCCTGATCATTGGCCATGTCTTGACAAGCAGGGGAATGTGCTTGCTATGGCACAAATAGTAGCAATACAAATATGTACTGCAGCACACACCCCTACACATGTGTTTGGTAGAGGGATTTGCCCCAGCTCCTTCCAGCTCTCAGCCAAGTCCCATGTGCTGTGGTGTGTGGGGCTGGCTAGGACAGTCTGCTCCCTAGCCATCCAGGTAACAGCCACGGTTGTCTGCTCCCTCATCTCTGCAAGCTGAAGAACAGACAGTCTGGAGTCTGAAGGGTCCCCCAACTCATTGTGCCTTAGCACCAGGGCACCATAAGGGCTCCTTTTGTTTTTCCTACCAGGAAATCAAATCCCAGTAGAAAATTTTGCCCCCACAGTGCAAATTAGCAGCACCGCACATGGCTTAACATACAATGTGTGTAGTTTTTGGTGCCACAGAGATGCTTAGGGTGCCACAAAGTGTACATGCCTGCACATTTGGAAGTGCCCATTGGCTCCTAAACTACATTTCAAATTGGACTTAAAAAATATACCCCTAAACTTTGGAGTAAGATCTGGATTTTGATTTTGTGACTCAGCCACAATTGCTAAATATAAGCTTTCAGAAATGTCATTTAAATTATTGACATTCAGCTCTTAGTAATTTTAAGACATTGGAGCCTATATGTCATCAGACAGTCAACCATCAGGGAATAAGCATGACTCATATTTCATTTAATATGGCTAAAGGTAAATTTTAAAATGATCAAAAAGAGTGAATAATATAAAACAATCTGATAGCCTATGAAAGAAATAAGACTTCACAGCATCAAATGTCACTGTCCAGCAAGAGAAAACGAAAAAATCGCCCCTGTCAGCAAGTATCATGAAGTCACTGCAAACTTGTTCAAGAGATGTCTCAGTGCTATGAACTGGAGGAGAGCCAGGCTGAAATTGATTATATAAATCATACCTGTGTGTTTCCAAGTAAACTAAAGCTGAGTGGCAGTATCTTTGACAATAGTAGCAGTTTTTGAAATTACATGCCTGTTTTCAGGATCATTTCTTGTCAGGACTGATTTTCTTAGGATTAGTGGTATGCCCCCTTTTACATTGTGGGGTAGAGAGCTTGGAAGATATAGAGGCTTGAACTAGTGTCTAGTATTAATAAAAGTAACCAGGTCTAGGATATCAGTGGACCAAAAAGCAGGATCTCACAGTAGTTTTCTTTTTTTCAGTGTCCAGTGGTATTTACTACTTGTTTTTCAGCTCTTTAGTGTGACTTTTGCTGCATATGAAGAACACATGTGGTGCCCAAGCCAAAATTCATTGGCGCTGAGAGGAATCTTTCAGTTAAGTGAGCTTTAGATCACCTACATATTAGGCATGTCTACACATCATCCTACATCACTGTAGTGATGTGCTACATGGCCTTACAACTTGTTATAGCAACATAATGATCACATGAGACCACCAGCTACATTGGCATACAGGCGTGATCCCTGGCTTGAGGGCACTGCTACAGTGAAGTAGTAACTAAAACTAACCATGCACCGCACACACAGCACAGTAGGGGCAGTTAATGCACCATGCTTTAGTACTTCCAGAAGAAAGTACTAAATCATGGTGCAGTAACAATGTCACTGTAAGGTGATGGGTAGACATGTCTATTAAACAGGTACGGGCACATTTAGCACTCAATTTTGCTTATTTGTCTTTGATGTAGGGCAAAATAGAGTGCCTGACCTCAAAGCCCTTCTAGTTGCAATTTGTAGAAGGACGGATATAAATAGGGTACTATATGGATTTGTCTCTTGGGACCCAGGGACCCCTATGTAACCGCAGGGACCCAGACTTCAGTGGGACAAAAATGCTTAGTTGTAAATTTGTGCAAAATTTTGGCGGTCATTTCATTTAGTTTTGGATTCAGATGTTTCGATGGTCAAAACACCAAAACTGAAACAAAGCACAGAGATCCAAAATAGCTCCATAACAAAACAGGACAGCTGAAACATTTTGGAAATTTTCCAAACTGATTTGGATGTTTCTGAAATGTTTTGGATGCTTTAGATGTTTTGGAGTTGCTTTGGAGCTCTTTTGAGCTGTTTCAGAAGTGGGCTTGCAGGGAAAGAAGGCAGAGAAAGCGGGGATGGGGAGGACTGCTCTGATATTGGCATCCATAGCTGGACAGTGACAGCAATTTGTCCCTGAGGTCCCTTTCAATCCCAGTGCTCTAGGGGAGGGTCAGAGAAGTGGCATAAAAGGCTGTTTGTGAACTGAGCCTGCCATTTTGCAGCTGCATCTATCTCAGCAGGAACAGCAGCGACTGAGAGCACTGCAGTATAATTCTGTAAGCTTGCAGCTTGGTAGTGTCTTGTTACCAAGTTGTACCCATTTCATTTACCAACCCTTTACTATTTATTTACTCTTGCCTACCCTTCCCCCAAATCCTGTTATTTGTTCTTCTTTTATTTCCCCCCAAACAAAAAGAAAGCAATGTTTTGTTTGGAAAGCACTATATACACTTAGATTTAATTTTAATTTTAGGAGTAGGGGTTGACATCATTTACTTAGACTTCAGGAAGGCCTTCGATACAGTATCTCACACCATACTGGTGAACAAGTTAAGAGTCTGTGATTTGGATGACTACACAGTCCAGTGGGTGGCGAATTGGCTAGAGTGTTATACTCAGAGAGTCATAGTGGATGGGTTGGTATCGACCTAGAAGGGTGTGGGCAGTGGGGTCCCATAGGGCTCGATCCTTGGACCGATACTCTTCAATGTCTTGAAGAGTATTGAAACAACTCGGACAAGGGAGTGAACAGAATGCAGTTCAACAAGGAGAAATGCAAAGTGCTGCACCTAGGGAGGAAAAATGTCCAGCATACCTACTGCCTAGGAAATGACCTGCTTGGTGGCATGGAAGCGGGAAGGGATCTTGGAGTCCTAGTGGATTCCAGTGAGTCATCAGTGTGATGAAGTCATCAGAAAAGCTAATGGCACTTTATCGTGCATCAGTAGATGCATAACAAACAAAACCAAGGAGGTCGTAATTCCCCTCTATCAGACACTGCTCAGACTGCAGTTGGTGTACTGCATTCAATTTTGGACACCACACTTCAAGAGGGATGTGGATAACCTGGAGAGGGTCCAGAGAAGGGCCACATGTATGGTTAAGGGCTTGCAGGCCAAGCCCTCTGAGGAAAGACTGGGGCAACAAGACGTCTTCAGCCTCCTCAAGAGAAGGTTGAGAGGTGACCTTGTGGCCGCCTATAAGTTCATCACGGGGGCACAGAAGGGAATTGGTGAGATTTTATTCAGGCAAGAAATGCAAAAGTTATAAGCAGCCTTGTGATTCCCCATTATAGTCTATGGAAGTAGGGAAGATGCACAAAGACAATGGGAAGGGCAAAGCAAGTTATAAACACTGAAAAAAAGTTGAAATTCTGAAACAACTACAAAACAGTTTTGGCAAAAATGAAATGGAACAGTGATTCAAAACACTGAAAAGAATCACTGTTCTTCTGAAATGTGAAATCTGAATCAAAATGAAACACAGCTGTTTCAGACAGACCTACAGAATGAAACACTGCTCCTCTGAAACACCAAATCTGAAACCAATGTGAAATACAGGCATTTTGCAAAACCCTACTTAGTTGCTTCCCTGTACCTGAGCTCATGTCATAATTTTCAGGTGCTTTCATCTCTATCTTAAAAAAACTGGCCACTTAAAGTTGGGGTCAAAGGATTAGGCTGTAAGCACAAATGGCTATAAATTAAATTCGGACAGATAGGTTCTTGGACATTGCCAGTAAGGGCACCACAATAGGAACTGTCATGAATAAAAAAGCCACTATCATATATAGTAGGACTTTTGAACCAGTGGCTACATTTTTAGATAGATATAAATGGGAAGCCAATCCTTGTAATTTCTATTCCCATAATGTACCTTGTCTAAGGAATAGCAAAGATTCACCCTTTTTGTTATATATGCAAAAGTACATACAAAGCATCAATATCCCCCAGTTATTTAAGTCAATTAAGAATTGTCAGTGCAGGTAGTCCTGGAATCTACTAAAACAGTTTTAAGAAAGATGGAAATAGAAAGACTGATCTTGGTTATCTTTTTGATGTCTGGTCTGTTCTTAACCTCTAGTCTGCTCTATCTCTGAAGCTTACAATAGTGTACAAGCTATAAAATATCCAGTACTAAAAGAAATTTCCCATATGTCTAAAGAAAGTAGGGAAGATCCACAAAGACAATGGGAAGGGGAAAAAAAGTTATAAACATTCAACCTATCCATAAAAATATATAGTGAAAAGCCTACCTGATTTAAATCAGTGTATAATATAATAGAAACACATCCGTGCACACTTACATGATATGAAGCAAGCCTCATATTAAGAAATTCATAGCTAAGACTGAAAATGCCCAAGGTACAGAAAAATATATGCCTAGAGATGTAGTAGCACTTACATTTTATAGAAATAATAGGTCACAAACTGGGTATTAATTAATCTGTCTCATACTTTTATGTATTATTTCATAGGAGGGCTGTGAAGGACCTCAGGAGATTATCTAATCCAACCCTAATCCAACCCTCTGCTCAAGGCAGGAATTCTGCATTGATTCAATTAATGGTAAAAATATCTTAAAACCTGGGGAAAGCTAAGGAATTTACTATTAAAGCAGAAATCATACCTGGAATTTGGGCTTACACTAGGAATAAAGAATGTTTTTTCTGATTACTTTAATAAGTGCTTGATTAGGTGAAGCTTATTAAATTTCAAAGTATAAACTGTAAAATCTGTTGCAGAGGTCAGCTCATGAGGAATTTCTTGTGCATTCCTCTCCCTTTCCCCTTTATGATTTTTCTTTGGTTTCTGTTGCAAGTACATCTGGGATATATGCTTTCAGCTGGGAAATTATGACACAGACACTTCACTTCTTTCTGTATTTCAGGAAAGCAGGTCAAGCACCCTAAAAGATGTGAGAGAATATATATTTAATGGAGGAATATTAGGGAAGATCCTGAGAAGCCTAGGAAAAAGTGAAGCTAGCTGAATTGGCCTAAATTGTGTCAGGGTTTAAACCATCTTTTGCCAGGGTTGAGATTCAACCAGTTCCAGATGAGAAAATGGATACTTCAGTTCTAGAAGGGTCTGCCTTTAAAATAAGCGGAAAAAATAATTTCAGAATGGGGAGCTTCTGTTCAAAATCCATAAATATGAAATTAAGGAGCCAAAATTTAATAATTTACCATTGGTTTCATTTGATGATCCAAACTTGGTATGGGCAGTCTACAAATCAAACCTAGTTTTTACGTTTGGTCCTATATAATAAATACAGGCATTTTTAATATGACATAAGAAAACATAATTTTTCTTTTCTGAGTTTTTCTGGATTATTTTCTCCAGCATATTAACTCTAAAATTGTTAGTCTTTGTGTTGATTCCAGGCAAGGTCAAAACATAGGCGATGAGGAATTCTTATCTGTAATGACATACAGCACATTGTTTTTCACAGTTTTATGCAACATTCTTGAAATCACTGTGGGTTTTTTCCATTGACTTTATGGAGTATTGGTTAGGCCTTGGTTCAGAATAAAAAATAAAAATGTCAATATTCTTTAAAAAACAGCTATTGAGAAAACCGTTTTTCTTCTCCAGGATGAAGTGAAAACAATTAAACAGGTTATCATTTACAGAAACCAATCTTTACTCAGTCAAGTAACATGAATATTTATAAATTAACTACAGAAACATTCCTCAAGTCTGTGTAGAGTAACTATGAAATAAATTATGCCAAAATACCCAGCTAGTTAGAAATCAGCAAATGGTTTTGATCATGTAAACATAATATGAACTGTGCACTGAAATGTAGTGTTAAAATTAAGGTGATGTTTATTCTATATTATTTGAAGTTCTATCAAACATATATCAAAGTTAATTTAATTTAACTGCCAGCAGTTATTTAATTGTAGCTAATTATGCAAATCCACTTCAGAAAGTTTTGGATGCCTTTGTTATAAACAATAACCTTAAATAATATTGTTTAAATTGATTATTAAAAGCTGCTTAGAAAATTACTTGGAAATATACAAAGAGGATTTATTTAAACTCACATTACACTAAAGCCAAATTTTCTGAACCTGAGAAAATAAAACTTTTAAGTGTTGGTGACACTATAGAAGAGAATGTAGTAACCATTATTCTAGAACCATTTGGTTAGTACTATAGGGCATTTTTACATGTGCTCCCAATGAAGCACTGGGCACTTTTAATTAGTGATCCATGCTAATTAAAAGTGCTCACACATCACATGTGTCAGAGGCAGAGCAAATCCCCATGCTAAGAAAATGGTGGCGGTGTGCTTTGAAGTAAGGCACATCAATTGTATTTTAGTACACTGCTGCCATTTTATCAACATGGAGGTGCATTGCACTGCTTATACACACGATGAATAAGGCTTCGAGAGAAAATCAATTTACATGCTCCAGGAGACTCAATTAATCAACTCTGCTCCAACACACTGGCTTTCCAGTGCATTGGAAAAGGCTCCCCAAATATGTGTAAGTTCCCATAGTGCTTGGGCAACCCATTAGGATGAAGGATATTCTTTGACCATTGTAACAGGAGGCCATTATGAGGCCAGTCACATAATTGGTCTGCCCCCATGTCTAGGGTTGTCCATCCACCTGACAAGACTGCCACAACTTCGTTGGAATAGACTAGTTGTTCATGGGTGAAAGGCTGCCCATTTAATGCCCTGATGCCAAGAGTATAATACAGAGCTCCAAACCAACCCTACACTGTGTCCCATGCCTCACATATGGCATATGATTTGACTGTTTGGCTACCAGGCGCCCCATCCTCACCTTTCACTGGGGAGGCACAGCTGTGGCATTTCCTGGGGACTGACAAGCAGCTCCATCATACCATCCAATCACATCAGGGTGCATTTTCCAGTCTTACCCAGGACCACAGGAACCTCCTCCATCCTCATAGTTCCTACCCTGACATCCAGATATTCTGGGAGCAAGAGGTCATTGGCTGGGCAACATTACTTCAGTGGCATCACTGCAGCAACTGCTGGCTCTGTTCTCAGGGCCTGGTCTTATACCTAAGTTACACAGCTCTCCAATAATCAGGCAGCCTCCTGAATGCCATGCAACTACCTGATTGGGTCTGCTCCCACCTGCAGACTGGTCTGCAGCCTGATCAAGCCCTTAAAGTGATAGGCACAGAAAGGTTCACTGTCATAGCCAGGTACTGCTTTTCTTCCTTTTCATGCCCTGCAGCAAAATGAAAAGTGTGGCAGTCAAATATGTGCCTTTTAATATAACCCCCTTTTATTTGCATCCCTACATTGAAATATTAGGCACCCAAATTTGATCTACCTATCTATATTATAGATAGCCACCACCCCAAGAAAAGAAAGGCTATTTTTGTCAACATTCTGGCATAATACTTAAACAATGTGAAATGAAGTTGTGTGATATTTTTTTTTAAAAAAGTAATCTATTTTTACCTCAATCACAGGCACCTATTTAAAGAACCATCATAAAGTTCTCCTAGATCTGCATTGCTATTCTAAGTAACCACATATCCTACTATGTAGCTAGTGCTCAGTCCTTGGACTTTAGATTACATTCCTTAGGGCTCACCTAAGACACCATAATTAAACACTGCCCACCATGCCCTGCCTGTGAATATAGAAATCATTAAACTTGAAGAAAAATAAAAAAGTCAATTAAAACAAATGAAATTCAGACAAAACAGAATATAAACTACAGGTGGCAAATATCTGCAACTGTGAGGAAAATGAGAAAGGACAAATGATACACAGCTGCTCAAAACTGATCATCTTGATAACGGATAAGACCAGAATGAAAGACTTTTTTTTTTTAAATGCAACAAGCATCCAAAGATTTGGAAATGGTCTTTTACTGACATTGGCCCAGGAGGGGTCATAAGCAGGAGGAGTGATATATTTGCTTTTTTTATAGCATGTTTCTTCTTTGCTAGTCAATGGAAGATCTTCACAGGGTAGAGAGATATGTTGATGGGAATAAGGAGTCTGAGGCTTCTGCTGCATCATTCTATTCATACATAACAATAAAAACACCTAGGATACAACATTTGGAACAATCCTGTTTAAAAGCTTTGCTTACTTCTTCCCTTCTCCAATCAGCAGTTTTGTCCTGGTAGCATAGGCAATCTCATCTAGCTGTGCTATTTCCTCATCATCCTGATAAGCCAAACACAACAAGAAATGCAGAAATCTAGAACTCTTGGTTCAGAGATTATATTTTTTTCTTAGACCAACTGAGATAAAATGTATCATTGGCAAATAAAAGGTATCATCTCTGAACCAAAAGTTCTAGACTTTTGCATTTATTTTTGTCTCAGACCAACAGGACTACCAAATACGTCCCTGAAACACAAAAAGACAAACTTTCCAAAGGAAATGAGAAAGATAAATAGGAAGAAGATTTATTTTGTTAAGTAAGGGATAAGCTACTTGTCCCAGAAAAAAACATTTACTGAATTTTGGTAAGAAAAGCCCTCTAAAATTTTGAGTAGAATAGGAAGTCCTTTTAAGTATCAAAACATCTGGAGCAAGTACATTTCTATATCCAGGTGGATTAGAAGGATTATATGACAACTAGGAAGAAAGTCAGGACTACCAAAAGTCAGTATGGATAACATTAGCCGAACCTTTGCTTGTGCTGCCAAGTCCTATTGGGCTATTGGACTTTAGGGTTGTTCTTATTGTTTTTACAAAATGCTTTCTGACTTATACCAAATCATGCTTCTTTATTACTACACTAAAGTCTAAAGCATCATTGATTGCATAATTTTTTAAACAATTTCCATCTTTTAGCTTTGTTTACACTGATATGCATTAGCTTTGTTTTTCCCCTCACTCTTATGTTCCTATTCTTTCCCCATTTAACTCCTTTGGGCCTGAGAAATGTGTTCCTTTACATCTATTTCTGAATGTATTTCTTTTTCCCCTCTTGATTTTATATTTCCATTTATGCTTGTTTTTAGCCTCATAGCAAGATCACTAAAACCCACCTCATTGGGTCTTAAAAATATCTAAGTACTGCCATGCAAAAGGGTTCTTTTCCTTCTTCCTTTATAACTTCTTAAAATTTGCTGCCTTAGTGTCCCCCTTTCTTCCCCCTTCCATCCACCACCCTCCCTATCCACATTATCCATAGACTAAAACATTGTATCTAGAAGGATGAGAGGTCTGCTCTTGATATTCAGCTTTAAAAAAAAAAAGCAAATAGTACCATTCATTTTTCTTTTGGTTGCGTGTCATCTCCTACATAACATTGTGGCAGGAAGTGTTAGGTTCATTTTCAGTTCATTCTGTCTCATACTTTAATTTACTGTTCATTGTTTATTTTTAGTGGGTTTTTTATTATTTATTCCATCAAGCTGCTTCTTCCTTGAACTTTTATCTTCTAAATTTGATAAAGGAAAATTTCACTTTTTCCATCTTCCAGGAAGATGTAAAATTTTTCTTCTCTTTATCAGTTGTTTTTGTCTTGCTTTCCTGACCATTTTACCATTGTTCCAATGTTAATTTATTTCCAGTATTCTCTGAGAACACAATTAATGTTGATATTGTATGTTCCTTCTGGTATCTCTATTCTATAGTTTAATTGCTGTGAGGAGCAAGCACATGCAAGGATCATAAAACTAATAATACTAATACTAATACTTATTATTAATATAATAATGTGTTCACTTTTACATCTTTTAAAGCTAAATCTCACTCCATCTTGTGCAGATTGCATTGTAGGCGGTGACTCATGACACCACCTAAGAAGCCAAACCCTCGTAGTGAAATCAAACCCCTTGTAGTAACGCCTGAAGCCA
>JAGPOW010003316.1:130102531-130117702 GCA_030014935.1 Caiman crocodilus
AAATGCAACCTTATCTCAGCGATCTCGCGATATCTGATCTGTCTAGCAGCCAATAGAAGGGAAATCAAAGCCTAGTGCGGGAAAAAGAAATTAGTTAGAGAGCGTTCGTTCTCGCCCTAGGAGTCTGTGGAAATTAAGGCTCTCAAGGTCCGACACATCTAAGGCTAAACATATCACTAACAACCCTAATATGGGACGTAAATATGGTTTCAACTAATATAAATTCATTTGCACTTTTGATCATGACTATACAATACACTTATGTTACTTAGAGCATTCATGAACCCATGTTGCTATGTCATCATAGCAATGCACGATGGCGATGTAGTGTCTGCGTGTACACTGCTGTGGAGTAAAAAAACAAATCCACAGCAGCATAGTACCTGACAAGTACTACCCAGTTGTGGAGTTAACTACTTTACTCTAGCCTAATAGGGGAACACATGTGGACAAGCAATGTTTTTTTTCTGACGAGCTATTTAGCCTACCCTATAGTAGACATCTTGTGTAGACATGCCTTAGGTTTAGCAAATGTTTATATGCACCCTTAAATGTTCATGGAGTGAAATATGAGTATGTATTGTTCAGAAATCCTTCAACTAATCTGTCTAATTCATTAGATGTCTGAGGGAACAAATCTGACTTAGGATGTCACTTGCCTACTTATGGCAATTTGCCTTCTCCCAAGAGCTCTGCCTCCAGAACAAAAATCTTCAACAGAAGTCAGACTACCTACAAGACATCACATCTTCCCAAAAGTCAATCTTTGTCCTCCTGTAATGCAAAGGTGTAGGGAATACTTTGTATGAAAGTGCAAACTCGAGATGTCTGCTGTGGTGATGGTTCTACTGATATTATTTTAGAAAGGCCTACAGCAGCAATTCTCAACTGGGATGCTGCAATGATCTGGGGTACCTTGAAGTCATTTTAAGAGTAATGAGGCCCTTATCGTCCATGTGACAAAACAAATGTTTGATTGTATACCTGTCAGGCACCCTACGTTTGTCCCAGCATCCCATGGGCAAGCTGTATTCCTTTCTGTTCCTGTGAGGTTCCCACTCTGTCCCCAAACCCTGAACTGGTCATATGCCACATGCCATTGAGTAAGACATGGACATTGTTTGGAGAAGGCAAAATGAACAACACAGATTTTCCCTTTTACTCAAACTTTTTAGAATCACTTTTCTCATTTCAGACAAGCACTCCAAGTTTCAATTACTAATTTTCAGGGGAAACGCAAGTATAGGGAGTATAGTATATGGATAAATAAGTATGTTTTTGAAATGGGGAGCTGCTAAAATTCAGAAAAGTTATGGCCTTGAGTCTTGAAAATGTTGATAATCATTGGATGCATCTGAACATGTATTTGATCTGAGATCAGTTTACTTGCAAGTAAGTTCTCCAGGGCAGGCTTATACACATGCAGGGATGTGCTGCTAGGAGCAGCAAGTCTGCTCCCACTTACTGTGGACCTGCGATGGGCCCCTGCTGCCACCAGTAGGAGCTCAAGGCTCCCCCTAGGTGCTAGCCAAGGGGCTGACAGGGAGCTCTGGACCAGGAGACAGCTGTCTTAAGGGCTGTCTTTTGCCAGGGCAAAGACAATGCCCGGGAGCAGGGAGCTCTCAGCCCCAGCTTCCTGCTTGTGGCAGGGGACTTGCCCTTAACTCCTAGCCTGAGCTCTGCAGTCATGGGAGTGGGGGAGATACGCATTTTCCAACCTCCACTCCCCAATCACGACCTTGGAACAGGGCAGCTTGGAGCTTCTGCTGCCAGGACAGAGGGATATAGTCCCCACCTAGGCTCTGAGTAGTCCACTCTGGCAGTAGGAAGCGCTCAGGGGCAGGAAACAATCTCCTGCTCCCTGGTGGCTGGCTGACCAGGAGCAGATTTGCTGCTGGTCACACATCGACTGAACAGTAACTGCTTGCAAGTAAATTCACTACTTCCATTTGCAGTTAGAAAAAGTACTCATGATTAGTGAGGTTTACTGTGCAGTAAGCATGTGCAGGTGTAAACACATCCTTACTGTGCAGTAAACTATGCTATTTCACAGTAAAGCATCTCATGTAGACAAACCCACTGACCTGGAGACCTTGTCTGAAATTAAGTCTACATATTTCTTGTCAACACAGCTCCACAATACTTCCTGAAATATTTTACCCAAGTTCTCTGTAACTGTTGTTGTTCAGTTATGTTTAAAGGGGAAAAAAAAAATGTAAGCTGGTTCAAATTTTAGAGTATTTTATTTTTTAAGAAAGCCATGTCTAAAAGCCAAATTTAATACATATGTTTCTTAGCTGAAGAGAAAATGAAGCAAAATTATGACTTTGCTCATACGGGATGTCTTTCCCATGATAGTCTTCTCATAGGTATTTATATGAGACTCTTTCATAGGGACGTTTGTGAGAAAAGTTAGTGTTAAGTCATTACGCTCATTATTAAGATGTCAAAATGTAGTGGTATACTGGTTCTCCAAATATTAGAACTAGATTACAACTAGATTAAGACTTAAGTCATAGAATATTAATTCATATTTAATTGCCTATCATACACTCCTAAATAAGACATACACCTTGTTTTGGGAAGCCGAATGAAGAAAATAAGTTTTTTCCAGAGTCCTGGCCAAAAGATGACTGCATAAAGCAGTTTACTCCTCAGCCAGCTCACTGGGTGCTTCAGATAAAAGCTAGATTTTTAACCCTCTCACAGGTGCTGAGCAAAAGCTACTGTTAATTTATCTGTAGCTAAGAGGATTAAAACTGGACTTTGCCATGCTAAATGCTGACCCAAGAGAAAGGAGACAAGCAGAGACCTCAGCATCCATTACAGCATCCTCACACTTGCATTCCAGGATAGTAACCAGCTGTCCTGCTTAATGCAGCCCTCAGTTTGGGAGGCTATTGTTGTGGGGGTAAGGATGTAGTATGTGAGAGTATATGATAATACTGCTATCTATTGACATATTCTTCTGTGGATATTATTTTCTCTTCTTTTTGATTTAAGTGCAAATTAATATTTTGCTTTGGGAGAGGGGGCCACCAGAACTTGATTTTGTTTAATTTTGGATTATTTTCTTTTCTCTCCTTTTCAGTATAATTAAAAACAATTGTGATTTTGCATTAGGATCTAAGCCCCTATCATCTTGTATCATGCATGGAAGAATTTTGTTTCAGTTAAGCTTGTTTAGTGATTCTCTATCTCTTAAATTGCAGCTCAATTCTTGTAAGTCACTTCATGTGATTTCCTATTTATTGGATCACAATGATTTTCAAATTTAATTTGCTGAGTTTAAAAATAAAAAGATGTTTTCCTGCTATGTTTGCCTCATCTGAGTTCTGAAATCCAGGCTGGGTTCTTTAATTCTCACACATCAGCGGAGTAATAAAGATTCTGCAGGCAAAATTCGAACTACATGTCTTCAAATTGTACCCTCAGGGTATGCTCTTCCAAGCTGACTTGAGTTAGAACTGAAGGTTTCTTGCAGGAGGCACAGAGATACAATTCATTTCCAAAACTTTTGTCTTCTTTTATATTAGTAAATCATTTACAAAGTGTTAATATTTTTGTGACTGTCTTGATAATTAATAAACATTCACTGAATAAATATAATATTTGGATAAATATTTTTTAGCATCTGGCTTGTCAGGAAACACCTCACTTTAATTACTAACTATTCACTACTCATTATCCATGAGCTGTTGGATTTCAAAGATACAGGTTGTTCATTCTCCCTGATTGAATGATTGAACATTTTTGAAACAGGAGAAAAATGAATGATAAGTAACAAATATGTGTATGGTTGTCATCATTCACATGTAAGATATATATTCTTCAAATCCTCATATGAGTTTAAACCTGTTCAAGCAAATAAAAAAACAAGAACATGAACATGTGAAAACTGGTCAGCCACTGAGCATTCAAATTATTGTTAATGAGCATCATCTCTGCAGTATTTAATCAGATCCGATCAGAACCTTTCAGACCTGACCCTTGAATTTGTTTGAAATCTCTACACTCAGTCTATCTGAACATGTGTAATTGAGAATGGAATTGGGGGAACTGGGACTGTATATTTGAGCATAGCAATTTTGGATGCCCAACTGGAACACCCAGAAACAAATGGCATCATCATTAGGGTGTAACTTGCAGAGGAATGGTCCACTGCAGAACCCAGTGACTTTGCTAGATGTGGCAGTTCAGGAACTCTTCTCCCCACCCCCAAAAAACAACCAAAAAATGAGTAGAGGTAGGCATTTCAAAGTGGAACATGCACTTGGAGTACATGCATTTGTTCTCTTTTCAGAATTCATGTGCAGGCCCTTATCTTTCTTAATGCTTATATATCTATGAAATGGAGATAATACCTGTTTAAAAAGTTGCTTAGACTATGTTTAGTGCTATGGATATGCAATTTGTAGGATAATTGTTTTAGTTTGATGACCTTGTGAAACAAATTGATTTAATTTATGCAATTTGTATGTAATTTGAAAGGGAATGCAAAGGATTTACCACTAGATTTGAAAGTCATTTAATTGGGCTGTCTAAAGGAGCATCCTTCTACAAGTACTATATCATTGGAAGTCTGTTTTCATTCTCTCAAGCAGTAATAGTGGCAGAGAATATATTCCCCCAGAAAGAAAAGAAATATATACAAATAATGGACACCTGCTAACAGACAAGCTGGAAATGTAAAAGACTCAAATAGCTATGCTAAAATAATGTGACAAAATATTGTAAAAGTCCAGATGAGAAGGTTTGAATCACAGCTTCTGGCCACCTCAGCTCCCTTCTAAAGATGCTTTATAACTTGCATCCGAGAATACACAGAATAACCACATCTCTTAAAGGACTGAAATTCCAGAGATCCTCTAGGCATTCACTGTGCTCTGAGACATAACTGCTAAATCAAAATAGTTAACGTAGGACTAGCTATTGCTGTGTTTTCCTTTTGAGAGTACGTCTCTGAGATGAAAATTCTAGCCTTTTGGTAGTCTATGGAAATTTTTTCCATTGACTTCAAAATACTTGCCTATATTGCAGCAACAACATTTCTCAGTGAGGGCATGGCTGAGCACGCTTTGCCTAGACTCCACTCAATCAAGTCCACCCGTGTACTTCAGAGGTCACCAGTAAGCCTGCTCTGAGTTTGTTTCTTAGCATGCCTGAGTGTAGTTGCTGTAGATAAGCCTGGAATAGCTTTATTAGTAACTTTCTGGTTTGAAAATGTATCAGTGAACTTGACTGGGCAGGTTGTGCTCAGCACCATTCTCCTGGGAAATGACCACTATTATAGAAAATATCAAAAGGGTTGAGAAGTGAAGGTTATAACTGGGCTCCGCTCTCAAAGAGCTCTATCACAGGTGGGAAAATACAAGTCCTGTCTCTAATGTGGAAAGAGCATGGATCCTTCTTAAGAGTTCTGAAAGCATGGAATCAGAAAATCAGTATCTCCCTCCTACATTTTTTTTTCTTTCTGGGAAGTGGGAGGGGAGAGAAACATCTCAAACAAGGGGAAATCAATAGATCTTTACAGGAGGTCAGAGAGATGACAACTACAAAGTTCGTATGGATTCAGAACCAGATTTTTACAGTGTCAAAGATATTCTCTCAGGAAGAAAGACAGCATACGCAAGTAGCAGTTAGCTGCAAACAGAAAGGCTAAAAATGCAAAGGACTTCAGTAACTATACTTAAGTAATGTGATTTAAGCTTTACACAGTTTTCTAAGGCTCCCAGGTTAAGTCAAAATGCCTGAGGCTCAATTAGGTTAGTTTAAGCCGTGTAGATTGCACCAATAAGCAAGTGAACAAACATTCACTTTTGATTTGAGAAATGCAGCCATCTACCTGCAGTGGCCCAGGCCAAAAGCCAGGGAGTGCTAGAGCATGCTTCCCTGTTCAGCTGGGGCAAACAACTTGGGCCAGGCTATCCTGCTCATCCTTCAGGGGGAGGTTTGTGGGTGTGGTGAAAAGCATCCTGGGATGCTGGGGGACTACAATTTAACTTAAATATGGAAGGGAGCTGGGACAGAAGTTCAATACATCTATTTAACCTGAATCAGTTAGGTCTGATACTACATCCATCCAGGTTTATCTTAAATCAGTTTCAGCCATTTTGTGAAAGTGGTTTATGGGCACTGCACTTCTGTTGTGTTCACTTATACCAGTTTATGTGTAATTTCCATCCCTAGCTACATACTGCAAGTGTAGAAAAAGGTTCTGAATGTTTAAAACTACTATTTGTTTTATAAACCAGTAACTATAAGAATCCTTTGAATAGCTTTTAAGATCCTCTCAGTATTATAATTTGATAGATTGAACTCATTTTATTTATACTGTTTAAAAAAATAAATCACAACTTATTTTTAGATGAAACATGAGACTTTTAGTTCAAAAGGATTTTTTATTATTATTCTCAAAGTTACATTGGGTGAAAATAGGGGTTAGAAATCAAAGGCTATGCAAACTTAATTACTGAAGGTGGTAGAGGAGCAGCTACAGTGCATGGAGGTCACTGAACAATAAAACGATGAAAGGCTAATGTCATTTCAGCTACTCTTCTTTTTCCTATGCAGTGTCTCTTCCTTCCGTTCCCTCATGTTGTATTTTGTTCAATGCTCTGTTTTGCATTCAGTAGATTTTGATCTTTTTAATTGAACAAGACTCAGGATAATATTTACATCAAAACCCTGACATTTTCCATCCTTTAGGACACTGAATGGAATTCTCTAGATCACAGAGAGTTAAGACATGGTGAAATCAAATGAACATAATATTGTCCAAACACACATATCATCATTGTGATTTAAAGGGTTGCATAAGCTTGCTCAGTAACTGCTTTGCTTACCAAGTGTAAAAAAAAAAAATCATACCAATCTCTGTGCTTTAGCAGAACTCAGGAGAAGTGATGAATGTTTTCATTGCTGAAGATGAATTATACTATTTCTTTTCCTTTCTTATTCCTTAACTGTGTTTAGCATTTGAAAAAATATAGCTCCTCATTATAGCTTATGGGTTGCCACACAGAAAACTTCGCTAGTATACTGCAGCCTATTTGTCTATAATTGTGATTCAGAATACCAAGGAGTCTGTGCTCATATCTCAGCACCCACATATTTATAGAGTATTCAGTACATCGCATTTCCACTCTGATGCTCATGAAACATTCAGTTCAAACCTTTGTTTAAGTATTTCTATTATATTGTCCTTTGCATATACACTGTTGCAACCTAAAAAAAAAAAAAGGTCATTTTAAGAGCGTTGCAACGAGCATACATATATTTTAGTATATATTTGCTACTTGGAGACCTGATTCAAAACTCCATCTTGGCATGTGAAGTAACTGAAAGATATAGGTAGAAAGATGAATTGTAAGGAGTAAGTATGATCTCCACAGGATACATTAGCTGAACTTCAGAAAATTTGCAAGTAATGAAAATGTATATGTCCATCTAGAGTCCCAATCAATACCCTTTTTCATTTTGTATACATAATGAATTTGTAAAAGATGGCTAGAAATCTCAAGGAAAAAATAGGTTTGCTCACAAAACTTCTAGTGACTCCTCTTGCTCAACATACATCACTAGAATCTATGTGTTTTCTGTTTAATTCTGGTATGATGGAAGAACAGTCAAAATAAAGGTTGTGTGTATAACTAGGTCAAAGAGAAGTCAAAGGACAGGGAATAATGATTTTTTTTTTCCCAGAGATTGAAATATTTCATTTCTATAGAACAAAAGCACACCTTCAACCCATTATATGAACTATTTATATCATTCCTAATATCCTCTGCACATTGTTGTAATTAAAACTTTGTGTATAATTCAAAACATGTGCCTTAAAATGTTTATGTTGAAAGCAAACTTTAAGAGGCCAGCTACTCTATTCTCCCACTTCTAACACATCTCAATGCATATCACACAATTTCTCTGGCAAATGAATCTCTTCGGTACTTATAAAACATTTTAGAAAGCCTTCAGGTGAGAACTGATTTTGAACAGGATAATTAACCTTGACAATAATTTTTTTCATATTTGAGCCAAAAAGCAGTTGGAAAGATGTATTCACTTTTCACACAGTGCTAGCTACTTACAGCCTGGAAAGAGACTATAATGTGTTCAAAGAAAGTGTATTTCAAACATTTCAAATAGGCACTGAAAAGTGTTCCAACAGAGATCCATCCATCAAAATCCTGAAGAAGGTCATGTTTTGTACAGGAGGTAAAAAGGCTTTGGATGTTTACAGTGTGCCAATACTATTCATAAAACAGTTGAGGTGACTCCATCTTGAGGAAATGTGATCATTGCGCAATGAAATTACACATGTACTGTCCCAAATGATGAATGTCAGAATTTCAGGTTATCCCCAAATTTCTCATTTATATCTTCCTGTCCCTTCACCCCCTCCCCTCTCCTCCCTGCCTTCCACTGCAGCTTTGAAAACTGGAAACAAATAGTAAAAAATAGTGCCAGTCCCAATCAGTAATTGTGGGGGAAAATTTTCTTTTAGTGTGACTTCTGATAGGGGTGGGTTTCCTTTTTCCTTTCCTTTCCCTCATTTGTTTTAGCATTTTGCTAAGAATCTAAAACCTGTCTGACTTCCATGATCGCATTCTTTTCTTTTATTGCTTACCATGTGTTATATGATTTGCTTCACTCAATATACTGTCAGTTTACTCATTTATATATTGGTGGCTTTTGTGTTCTAGATGTGTTGTACCACTGTGTAAAATTGTGTATATTATTAGGGGCACTAAAGGCTTTAACAAGACACTGGTTCTGAGGAAAAATGTTTAAATTGTGCATGATTTTTATGGTGAAGGGGGAAAAAATTATCTTATGTGAGTGCAGAGTTATTTAAAGTTTCAGAAATGTTGTGGGTTGAACTTATCTATTTTATTTATTCCACAGCAGGCTGCTTTCTGGAAGGACTTAAGGAAGACAAAGTATGATTATGTTGTGTTAGATTTTTCAATGCACTCAGTAGGAACAGAACTCATAAACTAATGGTAAGTACTTTTGAAAATCCCACCTATACTTTATATGAAATGCCAGTCAGCTGATCACATTGCCGAAAAGTTCAAATAATGTATATACTTTCTATCAAGTCAGACACCCTCTGGATGTGACCCCTAATAAAGATTAAGGAAGTATGAAGCATGAAAATGATGTAAATGTGAAGTCTGGGAAATGAAAATTTAAGTGTATTTGAATATTTCTAATCCTTTGTTTAAGAATTTGTATAGTTAGTGTTCTCATTTTGTCCTTTAGTGAATGAATTACATCAGTTTAAACTCCTTTAGAGTACTATCAGTAACCAGTCCAAATTAAGAGGTGATGTTTAAAGGAAGGTATCCAGGTTGTAGCCATATTGGTCTAGTGGCAAAAACAATCAGGACTCATGGTAGAGGTGATTTTTTTTTATTAAAGCAACTATATTTTTGCAACAACAACAACAAAAAATAATTGCAAGCTTTTGGGCACAAACATCCTTTATCAGGCATCAGAGAGAATATTGGAAAAGTTCTCTTGGGTAGAAATGAAAATTCATATTTCATATGTGAGTTGAAGTTGTGATAAAAATCTCCTGTTTGGAACAGTTCATTTTCTATGCAGATTAGGCTCAGAGAAGAGTTGAAATAGTCTGTTTACTTTGAAGTTGCTTGGTGGTAAGCAGGATGTAGTCATATTTCCATCCAGTTATGGTGTTTCAGTTTTCAGAGGAGTAAATAGATGGAATGCTCTTCTGGGCAGGCATTTCTTATGTGGTAAAATGTCTCTGAGCTCTGTGGTGAGACTCTGTGATGATGCAAAATCCCTTGAATAAAGGTAGGCAGAAGCAGAATATCAGGTTTTAGTGTCAAACTTGCTTCCTTGTTGTAAAATTATGAAGAATTATTTTTTTTTTAAATTGGCTAAAATTCAAACTCTTGCATGTGTCAGTTATCCAGGTTTAAGGGAAGGAGTTTGTGTAAAAGTTTACCTTTTGATGAGCAGTTGTGGGCCCAATTCATGGTGCTTTGACTGCTGTGTTCTGCTGAAAGAACAATAAAGAAGCCTAGGGGCATCTCCAGAGGGCAAGAAGCAGGAACCTTCAAAACCAGACTAGCAAGCATAGGTGGAGGGAGAAAAGAAACTGGGGGGGGGTGCTGAGTGCATGCATGAACATGTATTTCCCCCCAGGTAGAAAAAACTGTGGGGGAAGCGGTTGGGGGGAGAGTGGGGCTAGGGCTAGGTCTAGGGCTGGGACTGGGTATGGTTCAGTAGAAAGCAGAGCTGAGCTAGGCCCAGAATCGGGATAAGGGCCAAGGCTGGGAACCACTACACCTATGCGGCCGCCCCTTCCCCCATGCCTGGGGTAATTGCCTAGGGCCAGTGCCCCCCACACCAATGGGGTCATTGCCCAGGGCCAGCTCCCCACACCAACAGATCTGCTGCCCCCCAGCCCTGAACTGGTTCCAACCGCCATTCCACCCTGGCTCTGGCCCTATCCTAAGCCCTAGCCCTGCATCAGCTGCAGGGGCCCAGAGCCAAGGCTGAAGTGAGGCCAGCCTCAGGTGTGTCATCAGAGCAGAGGGAATGGAACCCCTGGCACCCCTGCACTCACCCTGCTCTGAGTTGTTGTTCATAATAATAATAATATATAATAGTCCAGCTAAGGTGGGGTGGGGTGTGGAATAAAGTTCTAGCTCATCTGAGGGAGGCTCAGAAAGGGGGTGGTGGCTCCTGATGCTGCATACATCCAAGGAATGCATGGGGGGTTAGGGCCGTGTGCCCCTGGATCTGCATCTGGCAGGGCAAGCTGCTACTGTGGGCTGGAACTAGGCCTATGCTGAGCTCTTCCTGGTGGGGCAGGGGTTTGTACTCGGGATGGGCTGTGGTTGTGCTGGGAGGCAGGTTGGGTAGTCTATGACAAATTTTTAGGTGGCTGAAACCTGCCAACCTGCCCTGAGCGCAGCCTGCCCCCCCCATCAGGAAGAGTCTGGTGCAGCCCCCAACCCAGCCCTCAGTGGCAGCCTGCTCTGCCCTGCCCCATGCAGATCTGAGGGCATGTGTCCCTCATGCCTCCCAGAGTGTGCATAGCAGCAGGAGCCATGCCCCCTAGGCGAGCCACTTTTGGCTCAGTCCTGCACCCACTGGCTGTGAAGTGCCTGCTCCTTCCCTATCCCCAGCCCCAGGTCCTCCCCACCCTGCTGCAGCCATGGGAAGCCCTGAGCTGGGCTGCCTTGTGACCCTACCACTGTCCCATGTTTGGGGGAGCTAAGCCCTCTTACCCACCCCCGCTTTCAACAGCTATGTTAGCAAGACTGGTCTCTCTCCATTTTGTTTCCCTTTTGCAGTCCAGTTCCAGGAGGCCCCATTAGGATCAGCACCAAAACAGAGGAAGTCAAGATATTCTCAAGCCTAAAGTATTCTACAGTGCTTTCAGCTTTGGTATATTATGTATACTTGTTACATTGCAGTCAGTTGTCAGCCTCCTTCTCTGCCTCTGTGGCACAGTCCTGTGGAATATTTAACAAATTGCTTCTGGGTTCCTGCTTTTCTGCCTCCCCTGATTCCTGGGAATAAAATGAGGTCTGGATAGGGATATGTCCATGAGTAGGCACTAGTTTTCATGTTCTTGAAGGACTAGCTGGGTTAACAAATAATTTGTAAGAGTGGCAAGGAAAGACTGAGCACATCTGGGGCTTGCTGTGCCCCCTGCCTCTTTTCTGAGCAATGTCCTTTTCCCTTTCTAAACCTTTCCTACTGTTGAGATCTACTGTTTCCTCAGCATCTTCCCTCATTATCACCCAGATCCCTTTTTCTGCTGCAGGAGATGAAAGCAGGCACACAGGAGTTGCAGTAGTGTGATAATCTGCTTCAGCAGGAAACAGAAGCAAAACTGTTTCAGCAGTTTCCTAAAAGAGGCAAAAACTCAATTTGCATTTGCTGGACACTAGGACTTGTAGGGGAAGGGGGCTGGAGTAGCAGGTTTTGAAGCAGGTGGTAGGACTTGCTTTGTGTGTAAGGGAGTAAGCATATAAGCTAGTATTTATTATGCTTGTAGGAGCTGGTATGAATCATATTTGGGATAAACTAAATATGGACCATCCTCTTCATTCCCTTCCCCAGAACTCCTTTCTACTTTCTATGCCACATTGATTCTAAGCAAAATTGCCTCCCTGCAAATTCCTTGGAGAAGGAACAAGATCCCAAATCAACAAAATATGGAATAAGCACATTGCAAGGTAGGTCACACTAGAACTCATAAGTTATATTTGAGGGTAATCTTCCTGCTTCAGAAGCACCCTTGAGAAGTGTTTGACTGATTAGAAAGGAGTTCTGTACAAGGCAAGGTAGATTTGCACTTTACAGACTAAGTATGTTATATAATGTATTGAGAACATAACCTATTGTTAGCTGGAGTTTATGCAATATATATCTCTAACTTAGTCTGTGGGTACGTACAGTTGTTTGCTGCATACAGTCTATGTTCATAAGACTTACTTTAAGATGCCTACATGTAGATTGTGAGTGATATGTACAACTGTTTGCTGTTCTTGAGCACTGTGTGAAAGCTGTAAGTAACTCAGGGGAAGGGGAAGGCAGGCAGGATTGTGGAGAGCTAGGAGATCTGTGAGTTGAGGAGGAGTTGGCAGGTCTGGGATTGGATTGGCGAGTCCATGGAACAGGAGGGATTGCCTGATCGGGGTGGGGGTCAGGTGATGGGATTAGCACAGTTCTGGCGCTGGAGTTAGCAGCTGGGTTTTTCCAGCCCTGGGCCTGCACTCATGATGCCTCTGGAATACAAGCATTCTGGACATCAGGTTAACCCTTTCCTAGATCAGGTCCACCCATGATTGGACCATTGGTATAAACAGCTATACCCTGTACATGAGAGATTCAACAGAAAAAAAGGGTAGGGGGCATAGCTCTCTATGTCAAGGAAAGCTATGCATCCCTGCAAGCTGATATTGATGACCAGGGTGGACACCAAGAGCCCTTCTAGGTTAAAATCCATGGGGAATACAACACAGGGGACACATTGGTGGGAGTCTACTACAGCCCTCCCACCCAAAGCCAAGAGCTTGACCAGGAGTCCGCTAGGGAATTGGCTGAGGCCACATGCTCCAGGTCCATGGTTGTCACAGGAGACTTCAATGATGCAAACATCTCATGGGAAGAGTGCTCACCTAAATCCAAGTGGTTGCAAAGCTTCCTTTCATGTATGGATGACCTCTATCTGAGGTCTATGGGCCAATGAGAGGTAAAGCGCTGCTCACCCTGGTACTGGCAACTGAGGACGACCTAATCAGTGACCTAATGATCAATGGGAAGCTGGGTGACAGTGACCATGAGCTGATCACGTTCACCATTCTCTGTAAAGCTGGCAAGTCAGTCCCTGACTTTAGGAAAGCTGACTTTGACAAGCTCAGGAGGCTTGTTGTTGAGACCCTAAGGTACCATGACCCCAAGGAGGGGGGAGTTCAGGAAGAGTGGTTGCTCCTCAAGGGAGCAATCCTCAGTACACAAGTTAATGTTATTCCATCTCAGAGGAAAGGCAGCAAAAGGGAATAGCAGCCTCCTGGGCTCTCCAGGGAAAAAGTGGGCCTCCTGTGGCTAAAAAGAAAGGCCTATAAAAGATGGAGGATGGGATCCACCTCCAAGGAGGAATATTCTGCATTGGTCCAGATATGCAGTGAACAAACCAGGAAAGTCAAGGCTGCAACAGAACTCCAACTAGCTACAAGTATCAAGGACAATAAAAAGTCCTTTTTTTAGATATGTGGGGAGCCAAAGGAAAAGCAAGGGCAACACTGGACCCTTGCTAAACCAGATGGGATAACTGACAACCAACACTCAGGAAAAAGCCAACCTTTTAAATGGGTATTTTGAGTCTGTCTTTCATCAGTCCCACAGGATGCCCTTGCCCATTACTGGACAGGGAGGCCTGGGTGAGGGAGATTCCCTGCCCTTCATCAACCCTGACCCTGTGAAGGAACACCTTGAGAGGCTGGACACCTTCAAGGCCCTGACAATCTACACTCCAGGATACTCAAGGAGCTGGCTAGTATCATAGCCCAGCCCTTGGGATGGATCTTCGAGAATTTCTGGTACTCTGGTGAAGTGCCTGAAGATTGGAAGAAGGCCAATGAGGTACCTATCTTCAAGAAAGGGAGGAAAGTGGATCTGGCAAATAACAGGCCCATCAGCCTGACCTCTATTCTGGGGAAGGTCTTAGAAAAGATTATTAAAGAGGCCATTCTTAACAGATTGGCTGACAGCAACATCCTGACGGATAGCCAGCATAGGTTTATTGCAGGTAGGTCTTGCTTGACCAATCTTATTTCCTTTTACAACCAGGTGACTTATCAACTGGACAAGGGAGAGGAGATTGATGTTATATATCTTGACTTCCGAAAAGCAAAACCTCTTGGCAAAACTGGCCAACTGTGGCCTCAGATCCACCACAATCTGCTGGCTCGGGAATTGGCTCTGTTATCAGACCTAGAGGGTGGTGGTTGATGGAATTCAATCACCATGGTTCCCTGTGACCAGTGGGGTTTCCCAAGACTCTGTCCTTGGACCCATATTGTTCAACATCTTCATTAATGATGTGGACACTGGAGTCAGAAGTGGACTGGCCAAGTTTGCCGATAATATCAACCTCTGGGGTAAAGCATCCACACCTGAGGAGAGGAGGGAGATCCACACTGACCTTGACAGGCTCAGGAAATGGGTGGATGAGAACCTGATGGTGTTTAACACCAAAAAATGCAAGGTTCTCCACCTTGGGAGGAAAAACCTGCAGCATCCTTATAGGCTTAGCAGTGCTACGCTGGTTAGCACTACAGACGAAAGGGACTTAGGGGTCATGATTGACCACTAGATGAACACGAGTCTTCAGTGTGGTGCTGCGGCTAGTAAAGCGATCAAAATACTGGCCTGCATCCATAGATGCTTCTCAAGCAAATCCCAGGACATCATTCTCCCGTTGTACTCAGCCTTGGTGAGGCCGCAGCTGGAGTATTGCATCCAGTTTTGGGCTCCACAGTTCAAAAAGGATGTGTAGAAGCTTGAGAGAGTCCAGAGTGTGCAGATTGCATTGTAGGCGGTGATTCATGACACCACCTAAGAAGCCAAACCCTCGTAGTGAAATCAAACCCCTTGTAGTAACGCCTGAGGCCAGCT
>JAGPOW010003316.1:130123958-130176652 GCA_030014935.1 Caiman crocodilus
AAACAGCTTAGTTTAACAAACTGAACAGTACAACATTAAGACATCATTGAGATCCTAACAATCTGGGAGGGGTCACAATTTTGGATCTTCTTTTATGACGGGGAGTATTAGTCAAAACATTGTCAAGGTTCAAGTAGAATGGTTCTTCATCATCACTGTGACATTGGGCCTTCGCGGTCACTAGTACCTTCTCATGAGTCACCCCAGTCCCTCATCTATCTGCCATGACTTTGATGGGATTTATTTTAGAAGGAGGGGTTCAGTGGAGATCTTGAATACCGTAGGGGCATCCCCCTCGAGGGGTACTCATGACCACGAGGTCCGATGTTCCACGAGGCTCTGCCACCCCTACATCTCGTCCACATGCCAACTGGTCACTTGTTGGTTCATCACTTGAAAGATCTTGGTCCGATGGTATCAGGATCCTTAGTGACTGGTGTTGTTTGGGCCACTTAGACCCGGCTGAAAAAATTCTTTATATCCAAAATTTTCTCCTTTTTTAAAAAAAAGTACTCTGCAGTCCCAGAGAGACTTTCTAGGGCAGAGTCTCGTTCCAGCTGGCTTGCAGTAGCAAGCTCAGCCAGAGTACCTGGTGCTGCGTTAAGTTCTCCCAGCCACTGTGCTGGGAGAGTATCTCCTGCATGCAGGGCAGACCCCTCAGGGGCTGCAGTAATTCCTCTCTGCAGCCTTCCTGTCTGCTCGGATTCACTCCCTCTCTCTTGCTCCTCCTCGCCTCCCCGGCTGCAATGCCTGCCGGGGTTTTTAAACTTTCCTGTGGCAGCCAGCGTGGCTGCCGCAATTGGCTCCGCTCTTCCCCTCGTTAGTACTAGCCACTTAAATGAATGGCGCGGGAGCGGCTTACGTGGCCATAATGGCGTCGGCTGCAGCTGCTGCTGCCGTTTTTCTGTTACTTGCCCTATCTCTTCTAGTAAGTACCCTTTCCTTCCTTCTCCTCTTGGGTTTACTGGTCCCCTGGGACCTTCTTCGAACCTGCCCGGTATCCCTAATGGGAGCGCACCACCGTCACAATCACCATAATCAAATATCAGGGCCTATACACTGATGACAGAGGCATACTAGTTACTGCTTAATTTAAGATGGAAGGTCATAAGACGCTCACTGATGGTCACAGGGAACTCTGCAAGATGACTAATGAACTGACTCTTAATGGCTAAATCGATGCTGTGAAGTTTCCCCTTCTGGAAGTTTCCCCTTCCAGAAAGTGTATCCTCCACCCTCTTGCCTCAGCTGACCCTAAACCAGTCATCTTATCTCGCTGAGAACTACATGTCAATTTGTATGTTACTAGTTCCCTGGAGATGATGGGAGTTCTTCTTTCTGGTCATTTGTTGTCTTGAGTGTCCATCAAGGTGTAAATCTTCTATGTTGCAAATATGATTGTTGTCTTATGGTGTTTTGAGCAGGGGGTTGGACTAGATAACCTCTTGAGGTTCCTTCTAACCCTAATTTTCTATGATTCTGTTTTTAATTATAGAGAGTGTGATCCTGCTAGATGCATTCATTGAATCCAGGAGTAGATAAGAGATCCTAGGTTTGGGACATCTTTTCTAGTACCTTTTCTCATGCAGGGTGATCACAGGGTATCCTAAGTAGGATTGCTCAGTTATGGCAGGAGTGAAAAATGACCATCAGGCTACTTCCACCTGTGTGCAGACTCATGACTGGAAACTACTAGATTTCTTGGTCCTGTTTGTATCATCACTGGTCCACCGTAACAGGGCTTCAGTAGTACAGAAGAGCATGTTGTTTCCTGTGGCAGTAGCCTGTGAATGACTTTGTTTAACAATAGGAAACTAGAGAACAGAAAGTGTAACCACATAGTTTTGATAAGGTGCAGATCTGGTTCCAGTGTCAAGGGAGAACCTTAGACTACAGGGCCACGTCCACACATGCAAGCACATGCACTTGTAGCGGCTCAAATAGAAGCGGTGCAAAGTTGAGCTGGGGCTTTCTGCTTCAGCGCACATGCTCGGACATGCACTTCATTGTGGAGTAAATTGTGCCATTTGGGGCAAAATAACCCTGCCTGGCTCCTCCCAGATCTTCCACCAGGGGGAGCTAGAGCCCAGGGCCAGCACCTGTGCTGTCCCCAGCAGAATAAAAAGCCACCTTGGCAAGTAGCTCAGGGCTACTAGCTCTCAGGAGCTTCTGAGACCTAGCCAATTGGTACCTGGAGATACTACCCCTTGTGCCAGCTGGACTGCTGAAGCATCTCTGAGTTCCCTGCACCCTCTACCCACTGCAGCAGTGAGACCTGCTGCGCATCTGCCTGAGACCTGCTGTGCATCTGCCAGACTCAGATGGGTTCTGCACAGAAGATGTTCTGGGTGTGGTGGCCTGCTTTGAACTGTCAAAATGTGTCCTCCTGGCCCCATTTGGCCAGGAGGTCCGCCACAGCTAGATGAGTTCAAGGTGCCAGCTCTGAGCAGGCAAGGTCCTGCCATTGGCCTCCCTAGCAGCAATTCTGATGTTCCCTATTGGAAACCTGAAACATCCCTGATAAAAAAAAAAAATCCCAGTCACTCTGTAAAACATGCCCAAATCCATGTTCCTGCACAAGTAAAACAAAAGACCACTATAAAGAGAGAGAGAGTGGGACAAAGACAGTAATTAGTTGTACAATGTTTTATTGATATATCTACAGTGTTAAAGCAAGTCTCTTATCATAATAATAAAGTGAGCTCTAAGTATAGGTTTCATGAATTCATGAATACATATTTTTCTGCCCTCTCACAGGGTGATGGCCCCCACACAAGGAGTCCGTCCCCCACACAAGAGCTATGGCCCTACAACAGGGGGATCAGCCCCTACACAAGGGATTTCTTCCCCACACAGGGGGGTCATCCGCCAACAGGGGAATCAGTCCCTACACAAGGGGTTCAGCCTCTCAACAAAGGGTTCAGCCTCCCAAAAGGGTTCAGCCCCCACACAAGGAGTTCACCTCCCAACAGGGGGTTCATCCCCCAAACAAAGGGTTTGGCCCCCCAACATGGGATTTGGCCCCCCAACAGGGATCAGATGGCCCCCACAGGAGCTACCACCCCCCCTTCAAGGCCCACATGCCTCACCCCAGCCCCCTGATTGCTGCCCCACCTGGTCCTATCCCCCACCAGCTGCTGCAGCCCCCACAATGGTTGCCCCACTCAACCCCACCTCCAACTCCCCACTCCCCCAGACCCCACAACGGGTGCCTAACCCAGCCTCACCCCCCAATTTGAACCTCCAGGCCCCCAAGGCTACCCCCACAACCCCAGGCACCATCACTTAAAAAAAAAAACAGAAAAAGAACAGAAAACATGGGAAAAAAGCCTCTGTTTACTTCAGAATGGGTGAGGGGGTGCCAAGGCTTCCTGGCAGAGCCCCCCGGGCAGTACAGGACAGCAGGGGGGGCAGCAGAGCTGGGGCTGGGGCTGGGAGGCTGTGCAAGTGGGGCCACGGTCACCAGATGGCAGTTGGTAAGTGCTGGGGTTTTTTGTTTGTTTGTTTAAACTATGGTGGGGCAGGGATAGGGGGCTTGTGGGGAATGGGTCTGGCCAGGGCAGGGCTTAGGGAGCTCAGGGGGAGGCAGGGGGAGGGGCGGGTGGCAGCGGGAGGGGCTGGCCAGTACAGGGGGTCAGGGGCCTCAGGGGGCTGGCAGGAGGAGAAGCCGGCTGCAGCAGGGGTCAGAAGGCTCAGAGGGCTGGTGGGGAGAGGGGCAGGCCGCCACAGGGGTCAGGGGTCTTGGGGGGCTGGCAGGGGGAGAGGCAGCCAGGGCAGGGGTGAGGATGCTGGGGGAGTGGGTGGAGCCAAAGGTTCCCCCAAGGTCCCCTCCCCCCTCCTCCAGCCTCCCCACCCCTTACTCAACGGCACCAGAACCCTGGTGCTGAAGCACACAGCCTGGCCTGTGCCTCTTTTTTCAGCTTTGATTTCTTTAGACCCCTGGATATCCCATGCTGCAAGTCTGCAGCACCGAGAACATTTTTTCCTTTCCTTCAAAGGGGTTTGAGGCAGGGCAAGAAGCACATGCACGCTTGTCTGGATGTGCCCCAGGAGCCATCCATCTTTCTGCAGCCTTCTAAAGTCTTTACAACTATTGAGATCCTGACACCTTCTGATTGCTTCTTTTGAGGATTTGGGGTTGGTCCATATTTTGTCCGGAGCCTCCTCTCAGGCCTGTTCATCATGGGTGACCCTGACAGCAGTGTGACAGTTTGGGCAACATAGCTCTGAGGATCATTGGGATACACAAGCCTCTTCATCACTCTAAGTTCACAGTCCACATAATAGAGCTAAGGGAGTGTGCACTTCATAGAAGTGTTTCTGTGGTATGTAAATCTTTTGCTGAGATGACTTAATAAAATGTTACTTTCTGTCCATGATCTGCTTTGCTAATGCCGACTCTTCTGTCACCCATGGCCTCACGAGTAGGTCTCCTTTATCGCTATGTTTCAGGAGGAAAGAAAGAGTCAAAAGATGCAGTCTTTGGGCCAGTTTTCCTGTCCTCATAGGTCAACAGCCAATAGCAATTCTAAGATTCTAATCTGAGGCCACTTTAGAAATACTTCCTATTGACAGGCATCATCAGGTAGGAAAGATGGTTTTTAGAAAAACTACTATTTTTAGGAGTTGTGTGGAGCCAGGCTTAGAGACTTGAATATTGTTTGACCAGCAGTTTTAGAAATTATCTTTTAATGGATTAGGATCTCTATCTATTCTCTTGCTACAACCTTTTTAGAGGTTATGATTAGAGCTGTAGTGATTGTGAGCTATTCATGAAATCTTCAAATAATTACCTGATCTTGTTCCATTGAATAAATGGCTCTGCAGCTTTGTGGTTTGCACTATCCTGGTTGCTATCAGAAGTAGCCTGTGTTCACTTAATAGATGAGAGATAAATGAGATATCATGCTTTATGAACGCGCAGGAGGGTATTGTGCTGGTTAAAGTATAGGAAGTTTTATGTGGCTCACCTACATTAGCTCTCTAGGGCTACAGTGAAGCAGAACTGAAACTGGCTATAAAGTAGCGACACAAATCAGCTTTTGTATTATGAGTGATAATATTTCACTACTGTGTGGAGTGCAAATTGTCAGTATTATTTGCTTTTTTTTATGAAAACAAGATTTCATTTCTGTAAGCCAGTATGTTATGCCATGCAAATTTTCTCACTGTACCACTGAAGCTGAGAAATAAAATGAAAAATGTTGTAGTGCCATTTGAAACAGTGTGTGTGTGTGTGTGTGTGTGTGTGTGTGTGTGTGTACAAAAATCATCAGTCAGGCCCCAAGACCTGTGTATGTATATACTGGTGATGTTTCATTAACTTCTATGTATATATATACACATACATATATATATGTGTGTGTATATATATATATTAGTGATGCTTCATTCTATTTCTTGAGGCCTGACTGATGATTTTTGAATATTTGCCTTCAACAATAGTGGGCGTGCCTACACAAGAAGACATTTACTCTCAGTAGACGCTGACTAATTAGCTCTGTAGTAAAGCTTCAGCATCTACATGTGCAGCCTTATTAGGACAGGGCCTAGAATAATACAAGTACTATCCTCAGGCGACGTTTGGTGTACCACGATGCACTAAACAGAACTGGCTGGGGCACGAGGGTGCTACAGTACAGGGGCTGCCTGCTGGCTAGCTGTATACCAGAGCACCCTCAGGACCGCAGTCAGCTCCTCCACAGCACGTTGAGTCAGGGTGGAGCAGCCTAAGGCTGTCAAGCTGTCCCCTGGGGTCCCCTGGAGGCCATATTTGCTTTGCCCTGGGTCACCATGCTGCAGTCCTGGGTGCACATGTAAATGAGACGCATGGGAACAATAAACTCCAGTACAAACTGTGCCAGCATTTATTCATTCACTCTAACTTCATTCACACTAACTTCACCACATATACATATAGTGGTATTTCATTTTGAACACAGAAAAATGTGGATTTGGGGTTACATTTTTTTTTTTTAAATTGGGAAGTATTTCAATCAGATAAAATTAGGATCCCTGGTGATTAAAACCCTCCAAATCTGTGTTTTTTCATGATTAAAATGAAACAGGTTTATGTGAATGTGTGTGTATGTATACGCATATGAGTGTGTGGGGGGGGGGGGGGCAACAGGGAGGTATGCACCTCACTGCTTCTTTTAGCTTTAGGCTACTTCTCCTCTCCTCTCTCCTCCTCTTAGGCATTGGCTGTCTTAACCTTCAGATGCCTTTCTCTTGAGCTCAGCCCCCAGGCAGGGTTTCTAAACACTGGTGTGCCTCTGGCTATGGTTAACCACAATGCCCCTCAGACATCCAACCGTAGGCTAACCAGAGTGTGCCCCCTCAGGTACCCTGCTGTGGCCTCCACACACTCCCCTTACAGTACTATTGCTGAGCAACTAGCACTGCAATAGGCACTCTGCTGCCCGTGCAAGCTCTGCTTTATTGTACTGCTGTGACATAGCTTGCTCTCCTAGCCGATAAATCCATGGGGACCTGTTCTCCTGCAGCCCATAATGGTTCCTCACCTGAGGATCGATCTCGCTGCTGCTGTTTCTCCCTTAACGTAACAGGACCCCTAGATTTCCTGCTACATAGCCATTTAAGCTTTGATCCTCTCCTGGGTTCAAAATTAACTGTTTAGGAAGGAACCCCTAAATATTATTATGTTACAAAATCTTGATTCTGCTTACATGTATAAGAAACAGATTTATTACCACAACTCATACAAAACTAAGGGTGATAAGGCTAAACACAGATTACTGCTATTCGTCTGTAGAAACCATACATGCCACATTACATGCCATAAAACAAAATTCATAAAACAAGCATGTCATCCATCTAAGTATTGTGGGTTTGAGATATGGACCTTGAGGTTTTCCAAAAAAACATAGCAGCCTACACAACCTTTAGTAGAGGCAGAGACATTCTTCAAACTGTCTCTCTTCCTAGCAGTTGCATCTTAGCCTTAATCATCTTCTCTTCAAAGTTGCGCATATTTAGGCATTTCAGAACATATTTAAATGGTATTTGTTTATGTCTGGGATAAAGCAGAAATAAAGAAAGGTGTATGTTCGTTAAGTCCATCAGCTGTCTCAAACAAGTTAATGCCAGGGGCTGGACTCAGCTAGGAAGGGGTGAGAGCAATGATGTGATATGTTTGGAGGGAGTGGGTTCACTATTTTAATTTAAAACATGCTGCTTAGCATTTTAATGATACTTAGAAAATGATCACAGTGCCTCAATGCAGCAGATTATTATTATAATCTGTTTTACAGATGGAGGAACTAAGGGAATATAAGTAAAATCACCTTAACCAAGATCATAGTAGGAAAAATTCCAAGCCAGAAGTTCAATACTCAAACTCCACCGTGAAAAAAAACAGTAATGGAGATAACTTTTTGTTTTATACCAATATAATTTCATTGGCCTCAAACACAATAAGCTATTTTGTGCAAAACATACCCTCTTATGCATGGAGTCACTTATGAAAAAACCTGTATTTTTAATTTCCTCTTTGTCTTGGATCTTTTTCCATTTAACGACTGCTTGTCAGCAAGAATTGATGGAGAGGTGTATAAAGGCATTAACCAAATGAAGTTCCTATGGTTCATGCTTGAGAGCTGGATGAAAGAAGAGAAAGTACAAAACTTAGATAGGTTGACAGGGCCATCTGACCATGCAACATACATTGTCATGTAGCTGAAGCCATATAAACAGATTGCCTCTGTACTCTTGATATATTACAATTTCTGGTTGAATAGCCAGTAGAATGAAAGAGAAGATTTTTAAAGAATTTCCACAGACAAACTTTTATTCCCACGCAAATCCCCACTTCTCTTGGTTTTGAAACACACATGACTTAATGTCTGAACATGTTTCTACCTGACAAGGCATGTGAAAGAACTAACTTAGTCTACCAATATATAAGAGTAGACATGATGGCTATGTATTCTGTAACAGGTATAGACCAATTTCCAATCATTTATATCAATAAATGTATAGTGTCTGTACCTGGCCAATAAGATAGAAACCTGTTTCCAAAATTATATTTTAAAATTTAGAGATGAATCTACTTTAGAAAAAAATCATATTCAGACAGCTTAGGAAGTAGAAATGTTCTAGAATTGAGAGAGAGACAATACAACTATCCTTACAGCTAGGCTAGAGATTCCAGGTTGGGGAAAGGGGTGGTGTAGGGATATAATAGTGATAATTTTTTTTTTATTATTATTATTTCCACACAGATGTACCTTGCATCTATGCATAGTTTTGACTTGAAAACTTGAGCACAAGCATCTTCCTGCTTTGTAGCAATAACTTCCATATCCCTTACCCTCCCGCACCCATCTTAATCACTATAATAATAAACTTTTGTTTTCAGTTAGCACCTACTTCTCCTGCTGATGTCAATGGCAAAATCCTATTGTCTTTTAGAGAAGGAATCTAAACATTTCAGTTTAACCTGGAGAAAAGTCTTGGCCCTGTTTACAGTACAAGAAATCATTCCCCTTGCCTTTATGAACCTGACATTTTTTTCTTTAAATGACCTTATGGTCCCTGCCTATGAAAAGAGTAACCATGACTGCAACCTGACTACTTGCAATCAGGCATGAGAAAAAATGAAATGCTAATGTGCAGGTTATGTTAGATGTTGCTTTAAAATTTCAGAAGAATGAACAGTAATCAAATGAGTGTGTCACATAATACACAGCATGTAAGAACCAATTATGTAAATGAAGGCCCAAGGTTAGTTTACTTCAATACTTTTTAATTCTACAAATATTAAAATCAGCTAGTTCCTTGTATAATAGATGGCTATGACAAGAGTTAAAGAGCTCAAAATATTTTTGTAGTCCCATGTCTAATTAATATTTCTGTTGTGTGACCTACATTTCCCACAGCTATAAATGAAAAGGGCCCCAAAAGTATATATTTTTGTTTGAAACATTTTAGTATAATATGTTTAAGAGATCAAAGGCAATACGATCAGTGCATATACCTTCCTCATTTGGAAATAAGTGGCAAAATAAACTCACAATGTTGCAGCAAATTTTGAAAGAAAAACCTTTTCAAGCTTAGTATATCTCACTTGACTTTAATGGAAGCCTAGAGCTGCAGTGATATAATTATGTTTATTTGGGCTATAAATCTATTCTGCAAATATTCCACTTGAGTCACATTTCATTTTTTATATATTTGTACTATCCTTTCTGTCTTCCTTCTGTTGTGTTTTGTTTGTAACACAAAATGGAAACACAACAGAATAAATGTTTTAACCCTATTAGTGTCAGCTAAGTTTCAGATCCCATTAAAGCATAACAAATACTAGGTGGATTTGCTGACAGTGTAAGTGATGCAGAATGCACTATATTCACTATGCATTTAAATATCCTTTAATAGCAATGGTTAGATCCCTCCCACCCAAACATTTTGCATGTCCTATTTTCCCCAGCTGTGTTCTAACATCCAATTTTGTAGTGTGTCAATTATGGTAGAAAATCATAGCTGGCACATTCTTTCAGGGTGGTGATTGATTAAACTTTGAAATCAGAAACTAATAACAAGGTTCTTTTGACCTTGATTCCTTTCTTTCCTATGTTGGCATCAACAGTTTGTACTTCAAACCATAATGCAGAGCAAAATTGGAAGATGGGGCATACTGCAGAGAATTAAAAATGGTATGCCTCACTGATTACTCAGAAACAATTGTATAGTGGTATGATTTCTGTTTTTGGAAATGTGCATACTGGTTTCAGTACATTGAATCTAATAGCAGAGGGTAAAACTTGTGTATCCACAGGTTACAGGTAGCTGTCTAATAAAGCAGCCATGTTTTTGTTTTGTGAAATGGATGACCACTAGCCTATCAAAAGCATGGTTTTATATAAAATAGACATTCCAAAGTGCTTCATGTTGCCATTAGTGTGGTCTGAATGTTTAACAAATGCCAGGTTAGGTCCTGCAGTAATTAATTAAACAATATATGAATAGTTTTGTTTTTAAATTGCAACAATGTCAAAAAGGGGGAAACAATTAATTTTGGTATATTTATTCAAAGCAAAGGCAGCACCAGAAGAAAACTGTATTAGACATTCCAGATAGCTGCATTCTTCTTCTTAAGGAAATTTAGAGAAGCTAGATCAGTTTTAATGATGTTTATATCATCTGGAAACAGCGTATATGGATGAGTGCACACATCAGATCCCACCATTAGATTTTGTGACTTGATTTTCATTATATCTGGATACATTTTTTTTCTCCCAAGAAGCATTAATCCATTTAAATATTAGTAGATGAAACCCCAAGATGTGTCCATTCTCAAGTCTGAATATACTGAGGGTGCCAAAGAATGAAGCAGTCTTTGCATCAGCTGTGAGAAATGATAAAAGCATTAGCAACACAAATTACAAATTATAGAGAAGTATCCACTGCATAAAAGGGCGCCAAAAGTTCCTTAAAAACCTTGAAGATGCATGGTATAAATGTCTAAATAGATCATAAGAAACAATTTTTTCAACCTTATATTTTGTCCCCTTTGTAGTTGTTCCCTTTCTGTTTTCACTAGTTAGATTTTTTTTTTCTTTAGGAGTTGAGAGACGAAGATGCATTAGACATGTTCTGTTAGAGCACAGTTCATGGGCTGCAGGTTCACAACCTTTCTGAGCCCAGGTTGTCATAGCAATAGCTACCTGTTGTGAGAGCTGTCAAAGACGGGTGGGGAGGGAAGGAGGAGGGATAGAGGAGTGTGTAAGAAGTGGGACTGTTATTGTCACTTTGACAGTACAGTTTCAGAGGAAGCATGACTACAGACTGCTAAGCTCACTACACTAACCCCCAGAGTCAAATATATTTTGAGTTTGGGTTGTCACAGTAATAGCTAGTGAGAGCTGGAGGGATTGCGGGGGAGGATGACTGGGAATTGTGACTATCATTATGATAATCTGGACCCAGAGGACACAGTTCCAAAAACTACTAAACTACTGAATCTGACACAGCAGACTCCAGAACCCAGGTCACCTGGAGACTAAGTAATCCTATCTCCAGTCTTCCTGGCTGCTGAAAAGCTCACTTCCCCTTTTGTCTTCATCTCCCTCTCTCTTAAAAATCTAGAGAGAGACAAGTACTTTGTGCATTGTTAAATCATAACAAATGCTTTAACATTTGTTAAAATGTTTTTAACAATTGTGTAGGGAAGCCATCTAAAACTAACCAGCCAGAAGTAAAAATATGCAGTGGTGACACTCAGGGGGTACACATGGGTGCATATGCACCTCCTGAGTGTGGCAGTGCACCCCTTACGAAAAGGCACCGTATTGGCGGTACCAGTGCGTGATCAGCAATTGCTGATGGCCACCACCAGCAGGATCTGTGGGTGGTCGCCAGCTCCTGGTTGGTGCTTGCCACCCCCCCCACCATCACCAACAGCACTATTGGTGTCTGTGGGAGCTTACCACTTACCACCATCACGTTCCCACTGCTCCCACCATGCTCTTGCCGCTGCCAGCACTGCCGTGTACCCCCAGCCACTGAGGGCACACGTCGTTCATGAAAATACGTATGTTTCAGTTAGTGCTGAACTCTCCTTTTTTTTTTTTTAACAGGCTATTTACTTGAATACAAGACAAACCCATTCAATATGGTGGGAGTAGCCGCTTGTCTTGGATTCAAGAACAGGGGGGAAAGTGGGGTAGGCAGGTGGTTATTGCAGTTTCTGCCCTAACCTGGGCTTGGAGTTGGAGCCACAAGCAGTGCTCCCCCTGCTCCCCTCTGCTTGCTGTTTTTTCCTTTCCCCTTGCCTACCACCTGCTCCATGCTGCCTTTTCCACCGCTGCTACTTATGTGGAGTTGTGCCTCTGAGTCTGGCTCTGGCCCTGCTCCAGCCCAGGGCACAGAGCGCACTTTGGCTGTGGTTCCCTTCTGGCCTGCAGGCAGTGGCAGCTCAGGCCCTGCCCTGGCACTGGCCCTGGTACCAGCTGCTAACAACTACCTTCAACCTCTATATCAAAGAATCTAGGAATGAAGACCCCCTTCCTCTGCTGGGCCTCGAGCACAAGATTTTCTTTATAGTCTCACTTAGAGGGAACTTCAGACCCTTGACAGGTCCTTCAATATGCAATCAATTTTGTATTGTGTAGAGCTGCCTCATATGGTGGAGTGTAAGTGCAATGGGGCCATGGCCATACCTCTTCACATTCCTTTGTGCTAACATTGGTAAGTGGTTAGAAGATCTTTAATATGTATTTATAGTCAAAATGTATTTTATGGTAGCATCCACTGCATACTAAGTGCTTCCGAAATGTTCATGGAAGACTGGCCCTACTTACAGTTCAGAATCTGAGATAGTAGTAGGCAAAATTGGAAAGTAGGTGTTTCAAACAAAAGTCAGCTCAATTCACCGCAACCTGCAGGGTAGAAGAAGGTCTTTTAAAAATACTAAAATATAGGACAGTTATCAGGCCAGCTGTGACCAAGCTCAGTAAAGCCATATCCCAATACTAAATACTTCTGTTCCTTTCAAAATTGTTTAGAACTGTAGAGTTGTATAAAAGACTGTTGCACCTTTTTTTTTTGTTTTTTTTTTGTTTTTTTTTTACTTTGGGGAAAAACAAAGTAAAATATTTTGACATTACAAATGGGACACTTCAGAAATCTTTCTTCTAGTGAACAATTTCTCAGTCAATAAACAGACACTCTAAAAGTTGTAGGTCTGTAAGCACCATTTTAAGCAATACAAAGTAAGCAAGCATTTATGTTTCTTGTTTTCTATCAATTTTCACAATATAAATGTATAAAAATCTGACACATGAAATTACAGATGCACCAATTTTAATAACACCAGTTAAATATATCACATGAATACACCTTAACAAGAAAATTATACCTATTCTATTTTGCTGATTGGTAAAATAATAATCTTACTGGAATTCATGCCATTTCTTATACAGTGGGCTTTCTCCTTTCTTGTGAAGCTTTCACAGTCCTCCCTTTCCTTGTTTCCTTAAAAGCCCCTGGTATACATTATACTCAAGATGGGATGAACCAGTTAATCACCTCTTAAGTAGTAACCTGACCATACTTTAATGCAATTAATGCAAATATTTGACTCCCTTGCACTTCTGACACTAAGAGTCTCAATCAGCTGATGGTCTCCTCCAACCTCAGGGAGCCCATCAAAGTCAAAGGCTCCAGTATGCCCCCAAGGCTTGGAGCCAAGATCAGCTGGCGTTTTGCAGCCACAGGGACACAATCAGAGCCCTTGACTCCAATGAGCCCCCTCAACTGGAAGCAGCAGTAGATCAGGTCTCCCAGCCTTGAGGGTGCACCCCTCAAGGACTCTTGGCACTCAGGACATTCTGTCCCATGACTAGGAGCTCCAATTAGCTGATCAGCAGGGATCCTGGGGTTTTTTTATAAAAAAAAAATTGAATCTTAAAATAAGGGATTTTTTTTATCAGAGAAAACCAGAATTCAGGTGATCAGTGGATCAGAAAAAGGGTTTCCCAGCTATGAAGCAGATAACTGGGGTACCTAGTCACAGGAGCTTTCTGATCCTGAGCATCATCTGTACCGGAAATATGGCATCATGGATGTGATGCTTGATCCTGAAACTGCATCTCCTGCCAGGTACATATGGCATGTCAGGAAGTGCAATTGTGGGGATTATGCATCAGATTCTATGGCATTTTTAACTGCACAACTGCCAGAACCCAGGTTTCATGTTGTGTTTCTCTTAGGAACTGCAAACTAAAAGCAGACACCAGAGCTCTTTTTCATGACAGAAGCTTGACCCAATTTCCAACTATGTTGTATCAGACTGCAAAGTTATAATGCAACATCAAATTAAATTAGAAAAACAATAGTATCATTGCTACCTGGTAATGTCAATAAAGAGGGAAGACAAGTCATCACCAATTAGCCAAATGTCTGAAGCTTGACTTTTTAAAAGCCTTATTAATGTGTAAAAAACCAAAGGTGAAAGAGCAAAAGCATATGGTTCCACCAGGGGTTAGGCATAAAACACTTGTTAGTGACAGAATTATCACTGAAAGTATAAAGTCCCTCCTACCCTATACCCTTTATAGGGTTACACATTTAGGACTAGCCATCCATTTTTCACCTTTCAGAGGGTCCCCTTGATGGCCCAGTATAACACAAATGTGACCATTTTTTGTAATGTGAAACGTCCAAATTCAAAGGGAACATGTGCCTGGATTAGGAATATAAAGAGGTGGAATACACTGTCAGAAATAGCCCCTGCAAACCAGTTTTTGTGATTTATCATGGTCACCATCGGGGACTGGTTCAGCATGAAATGGCTGGTGGCCAGGGCCCTATGCACTAGCCACCACTGGATAGTACTAGTCCTCTTTAGTCTTCTTTGTACACAGTCTATTAGTTTGTCAGGGCTTGCCTTGGTGTCTCTGTTGCTAATTGCCACATCTAGGCTGTGTAAGAGCAGGCAGTAAGGATGTGGTCCTGATCTACCTTGACAGCCCATATGCACAGAACCTTTCTGGAGAGTATCTCAAAACAGATCCCATCACTGTTTCTGTTGTGCATGGGGAGGGATGACAAGATGCTGGCCCTGCCTCTCTCATTGACCGTGGCTGGAGAGATGGGCAATCATGGAGATGACATGACTAGCAAGCTGCCATTAGAATGAGGGTACTCTTAGAACATTTGGACATGTTCAAGTATGCTGGACCAGATCATCTGCAACCAAGAGTCCTGAAAAACTGGCTGAGCTCATAGCAGAGCCTCTGACAAAGATGTTTGAAGAGTCGTGGAACTCAGGAGTGGTCCTGAATGTCTGAAAGAGGGCTAACATGGTTCCCATCTTTAAGAAACGGAAGAGGGATGACCCTGCAAACTACAGACCAGTCATTCCAACTTCATTCCTAACAAAAATCTTTGAAAAAACAGTCAACGAGGCCATCAACAACAAGCTTGTAACTGCTGGGGTATTAAGAAGCATGCTTTGTCTAGGGTAAGTCATGCCTACAAACCTGGCATCCTTTTATGACCAGCTAACTAACCAGCTGGACAAGGGACATGAGGTAGACATAATTTACCTAGACTTCAACAAGGCCTTTTCTGTTTCCCATGAGATCCTTTCAATTCAGCTGGAGGGTACTAGCCTTGACCAGTCTACAGTGAAGTGGTTTGGGAATTGGCTCAGAGGCCAATCCCAGGCAGTTGTAATCAATGGGATGGCTTCATTCTGGAGGGCTGCCTCCAGTGGTGTCCCCCAGGGATCAGTGCTTGGGCCTGTGCTTCTTAACATCTTCATCAATTATTTGAATGAGGGGGTAGAATCAAAAATATTTTGTTTGCGGATGACAACAACCTATGGGGAAATGATGGCACATCTGAAGATAGGATAAGGATCCAGAATGACCTCAGTGACTGGTTCTGTGGACTAAACACAACCAGATAAGGTTCAACAGGGACAAGTGGCAGGTCCTTTATTTCAGTAGGAAGAACCTTCAACACAATTATATGATGGGTGGTGGTCCAGTAGCTGGCACTGTATCTGAAAGGGACCTGGGAGTGACAATCGACCAGATGGTGAATATGAGCCAATGAAGTCACCAGCAGGGCAAATAGAACTCTGGTATGTATCAGCCAATGTGTTATGAATAAATCTAGAAAGGTGATCCTTCCCATCTATTTGGCATTGGTGAGGCCACAGCTGGAGTACTGTGTCCAGTTCCGGGCACCACACTTCAGGAAGCATGTGGATCAGCTTGAAAAGGTACAGTGAAGGGCCACTCATGTCATTAGGGGCCTGGAGGATAGGCCTTATGAGGAGAGACTCTGGGAACTGGGTTTGTTCAGTATGAGCAAGAGAAGACTGAGAGGTGACTTGATAGATGCCTACAAGTATGTCAAGGGTGAACACCAAGATCTAGGGGAGCAATTCTTCAGAAAGACACCCCTAGGGAGAATGAGGACCAATGGGCATAAGCTAATTAAGAAAAAAATAGGTTGGACATTAGGAAACACTTATTTTCCATAAGGGTATCTAGAATCTTTAACATACTCCCAATAGAGGTGGTACAGTCACCATCCTTGGAGGGGTTCAAGTAAACCCTTGAATATAAACAACTTATATGAGTGGTAAGAGAATTGGAATAATTAGGTATAGATATATAGCCATTTGGAACTATTTCATAATAGCAGCAGGTATTATGTTCTAATTATTAGGGCTGTGTGAAATAGCACTGTTCTGTTTCGATGGGACAGTGTTTTATTTCAAGTTTTGTTTTATTTTGAAACCGCTGTTCCATGTCTATATTGAGTCCATCAGTTTCTGTACCTAGGAGGTTGATGAAGTGAAGTTCAAAGGCCCAGCTGTGAAAAGTGGTTTGTAAATTCAAACAAGCACCAAACTTCGCTAACCTAACTTTGTCACCAGAAGCCAATTCCTACAGCTCAAAACACAAAACCTGTCAACAATCTCCAGTACCCCCATAAACTGCACACCATAATCTATCAAAGAGAATACCCAACTACCTGTGGGGGCACATTTCTCACAAAAAACCCTCCAAAAAACACGGTCTCCAGTTTCTCAGGCCTGATTCTGAAAGGAAATTTACAAACCACTTTTCACAACTGGGCCTATGAACTTCACTTCATCAGCTTCCTAGGTAGTTGGTATAGAAACTCATAGACTCAATGTAGACAGTGGGATTCTGACACACAACAACCTACCAGACATCTGACTCCCCAGGTAACTCTCCACGTTTACCTGTGCTGCTACATTCCCCTTTCCCCACCTCCACCCTGGCTTGTTCCTCACCCCCTGAAATCTCCATTTCCATTTTCACTGACTGGCTTTCTTGTCTGCATTGCATGCCACCCTCTAGCTTCTTTAGTATTGCTTCCATCCAGAAACAGTGCATGTGCGTGCACGCACACGCACACACACACACACACACACACACCCCCAACTTCAGGTGTTTCTTCAACCTGACAAAGGGTTTTTCAACCCAAAACCTGGCATCCCAGGCAGCCAAGCTGACCTTACCTGGAGCCTCACAACTCCACTGCAACCAGCAAGCCTCAAGCCTGTCAAAGATGTGGTGGGTCTGGTCTACCCCCAGCCAGGACTCTGTGTGTGTGTGTGTGTGTGTGTGTGTGTGTGTAGTAACTGGAGGTTATGGCACCTCCTACCTTCCTTTTACCATAGGCATCCTTGGTCCTGACATTTCCCCGGGGGTGCTGTACCACCAAGAATTCCACTAGGCCTTCCCAAGCCTTGCAGAATGGAATTTTAGTGGTCATGCACAGGACCTGGGGCCTTCTATTTCCCCATTGCCCCAGGCCATACCTCCAAATTCATCCTGATGTGGAAGCTTAGCAGGGTCATGTTCTTCCCCTGCTGACTGGTGATGCAGGGAGTGCCCCCTCCAGCTCTGAAAGTGGGGCATTAACTAAGTTTTTAAAAAGGAAGAAAGGAAATAAGTGCAGATGTGATGAGGAGGGTGGCATTCTCAGCTCTGTTAAGGGGGGCACTGATCCCAATCTCCCCAAGCAAGAACATCTCATGAATGATCTTCTGTTGCTCCATCATCCTCTTGAACATCAGGTATGTCGAGTTCCACTTAATTTTCACATCCTGCATGATTTTGTATTGTGGGATGTTCAGCTGTGCTTGTTTGTTTTGGAGCATCTTGCCTCACTTGATGCTCCAGTGGAAATAGCCTGCCAGATTCCTACATTCAGAAATGAGCTTGCTGGTGGTGCTGGAACCATCACCTGCAGCCCTGCACCCTGCAAGATGGCCCTGATAATGATGTGGGACTTGTGTGCCACACAGCAGATCCCAAAAAATTTGCATCACAGACCGCCTTGACCCCATTGGCCCCGTTATCAGTGACCATGAACCCCATGGCTGAGCTTGTCCTGATCAATGAGCCACCTCTGCACGAAGCAGTTCATGGCCCCCATGATTTCTATTGCCACGTGGAACTTATCCATCACTTCAGCTTGAAGGAGAGCACATTGACAGCCTCACTGATTGCATCAGTGCTCTGTGCAGGAGAGGCAGGTGTGATCTTCACCCCAGCTGCTCCAGATGTCTGAGGTGAAGTGTAAGGCCACCTGCGGATGTGTCTTGTGCAACTCCTCCCTCAAGTACTCCCTGGATGACTCATACAGGGAGGGCACCATTGCCCTGCTGAAGGTGGTAAATGTGGGGTTTTGGTAGCATGAGGCCACAAGGGCCATGAGCTGCCTGAATCCTGGCCACTCAACTAAGGAGAAGGGCCGGCCATTGACAGCAAGCATCTCCCCAGTGCTCTGGGTGATCTTTCTCGCCTTTGCAACACGCCCAGCTTTCCATCCACCTTTCTCCCACTCTTCCACGGCGACCTGCCTCTGCTTTGGTGGGATGGGGGATTTGGAGCGATCCCAGCTCAAAATGATCCCAGACCACACTACACACTTGCTTCTGGGGCGTGGGTGCATGTGTGGATGCTGCACTTTCCCCCTCCTCAGCAGGCAGAGGCACGCCAACAGAAAGAGCAGACTCAGGTGAGCTGCTTGCCTGTACAACTTCTACCTCAGCCTCCTCTGAAGAGTCTTGTGGGGAAGGAGACCTAGCTCTAAGGGAAACTTGAGGGGCATGGAGCACAAACTCAGCTGATTCCTGCTCCTTCCCCCAAATTTCCTTTTCTATGGCACTCAGATCCAGCTTCAGCTCCAGCCCCAGCTCTTCCTCTGGCACTGGAGAGTTCAGCATGGGAAGTGAAATGGGGGTGGAGGATACTGTCATGCTGGTTCTGATACTTGGGCTGCTGCTTGCTGTCATGGTAGTGGTGGGGGGCATTATAGCTGGTGCTTTTGTAGGGGATGCAGTCTCAGGCACAGGCAGTGGCACTGGCACTGCTCCTCTCTCTTTGCTGCTTCTGGAAGCCTCATCCCTGCTAGTTGTAGAAAAGAGGCTGCATCTCAGTTTGGGGGGTGGGGGGAACTTACAGTTCTCCCTCTACCCCCTCTTCTGTCCCCCTCTGAAGGCTTACCATCTTCCTTTCTACCATGCTTCATGGTGTGTTTCATAGTGTCTTGCTTTTACACAAACATATAAATGTATCTGCAGTCCAATATACATTCTGTAAGGTATGTAGTCTATATCACAAGGTATAGATGTATTTCCCCTCCTATATAAATCCTATAAGGTGTGTAGTCTATCCTGCAAGGTATAAATGTATAGAAATAAAATATAAATGTATCTCCCTTTCTATATAAATTCAGTTTTATAGTGTAATATCCAATATAATTATGACATTGAAAAGAATAAATTACCAAATATAATAATAACATAAAAGCACCTTGAAGAAATAAAAAGGTATTCTGGAATCTCTCTTGCTAGGCTAGGTTAGCAAGTAGAAAATCATTCAGATCAATTCTAGTAGTAGCTGTTTTTGCCTATTGCTCCTGAGCTGCTGGAAGATAGCTTAGTAACTGTCAGACCTCAAGGCAGAAAGCAGGCCAGGTCAAACAATGCTGCCTTTTATGCTGTTTCTCCAACCCTCCCCCAGAGCACTGGCATTGAAAGGGACCTCGGGGAAGGATCACAGTCACTGCCAGCTACGGTGTCAACATGAGAGCAGTCCTTCCCCCCCCCTTCCACCTCTCTCTCCTTAATTTCTGTTTCCCTCCAGGCAAGCCCAGCTTAAGCTTCGAAACTCAAAACATTTTGAAACTATTGAAATGTTTCAACTGCTTTCATTTTATTTTGAGGCTGTTTCAAAGCCCTTCATTTCATTTTGATTTTGCTGTTTCAAGCTCAAAACAAGTCAAAACAGTGTCAAAATGAAACCTCAGGTGAAATTTCACACAGCCCTACTAACTATTCTATGTGAACCAGCCAAACACATTACAAATGTAGAGAAGCCACTTCAACTTTAAGCCTGCTTTACTTTCTGTTAAAGTTGAAGGGGTTTCCTTATATTTATATCATTATCAGCTTCTTCACACATAATGGTCCATAACATTGGCTATCATTTTGAACCTTCTCCTTTAAAAAAGCTCCACATGTATATGTGTCCATGCCCTATTACATTCTATTAATAACCAAAGACACATTATTTTTTTCAACATAGCTTTAGTTGGGCCTCCACTTTTGTACTCACACTTTTATGGGTAAAGCTATTGTTTTGGAGATACACAGGCAATTTACGTCCTTTAGATATCTTCAAGAAACTTACTGCTCCTATAGGTGTGTTAACCTGGACCCAAAACCATAACTGCTAAAATAAAGAACAGAGATTGAGCTAGGACTCATGGCATGCCTGTTAAAAGGAAAACAAAAAACAAAACAAAACAAAACAAAATAGGACTAGTGTCTTGAAAACTATTAAGAATTACTTAATGTATGCAGCAGTGAATATGTTGTGATAGAAAAGAAATGAAAAAAATCATCACATACAGCATCTCCTATATGAACAATACATTATTTTTAGGAGCTTTTTTATATTATCTTTCTAAGCAATAGCCTACTATCATTGCTAGTTCTACCAGTCAGATAATAGACTACAATGGCAGTAACACAGGCTTTTCTCTTCCATTAACCCAAACAATTTATCTTACTGTGTCCATTACAGATAATACTATCTCCCACTGCTAATTAACACAAAACCAAATCCCTCCCTTCCCTTAGCTCTCTAAACAAATATACAAAACCATCTTACATTTTCCTGTTTTAAATTAGCTCCTTCTACAATGGCAAATATTTGAAAGGTCTATTAATCCTCACGCTTCATTGCATAAGATGAAAAGAACTGGGGTCAGGAAGATGTTTTCAGAAATTGCATGGTATAAAATACAGACGAGTTACTTTTATTTATTGGCCTCGCTCTGAAGAATTTAATACACCCTTTTTGGAGCCAGGATAACAGTCCAAAGGTGGTTGAATTATTTTGATTTATTCAAGTTCTGGGTAGACATCTCCATGAAAATATTTGATAAGCTCAGTAGTTGTGCAGGGACTTTTTTGTTGAGCACCATTTATTTAATATATCTAATGCAAATTTATTACCTTTCTATTTTCTTTAGAGTTAGTTACTGAGCAAGACCCTCAGTGGAAGTAAACTTGCATTGACTGCAGTGAAGATACTCCAGTATAAAGCAATTAAGCATCTGGTCTAAGAGCTAGATCCAAATTAATCTCATGGGGTGTCTGAACATAGGTGTCCTGTGTTCCTGTCATGGCTATTTCAGTTATTTCTTTCTTTTAATCAACAGCTGTCTAATGTGAAATATATAAGGTGTCCTGGGAACAGACCAGAGCTCCATCCTTCCAGGCCATGCATTACTCACTGAAATACTGAATCTTGCATCCCTATCTGTCCAGTGGCCTAGCTTTAAGAAGAATGAATAGAGATCTCCCCTCCCCCACCCAGATTTGCCTAAAGCCTTGGAAAGCTCCCAGGTGAAGAGGACTTAAAATTTTCAGAGAAGGATTAGACAAAGGTTGAAGTCTCTGCAGGAGATCCTAAAACCCTACCTCCCTCCACCCACCCTTGACTCACTGAGCAAATATTCTAACTACTAGACTGGTATACAAGACATGGGCATTGTGTCTTGAGGCTGTATTTTGTAATGAGCTGCCTTTATGCTGTTAGCATCACACAGTTGTTAGATGAGTTTTCTTGCTACCCTAAGGAATTGGGACTTGGACATGAGCACCTTCCAGCTCTGATTTGGATAACAACAGAGATTAGATGGGATTTTGGTATCTAAGCATTTGATCTAGATTCCCTGTGAGCATGTATAGAAGCTAAATCTAGGCATTTAGGGATTTTTTCAAGTCAAAATATATTTGTCTAATGAATTTAGTTATTGAAGTACTTTTGTGGCTGGACCAGGAGTACTTTAATTATGTTCTGTGATGTAGCTGTCTACATTCTACCTGGGCACTTGAAAGATCATTTTGTTATTTTCTGAACTGTCAAGGACCTAGATCCCAAATACAACTTAATTGCCTAAAGTATGACTTACGTTCAATTTATACACCTTAGTGCAAATCACAATTCTAAAAATTCTCTCCTAATTGCCACCTAAACCTGAAAGAACCTAAAGTCTGTAGGCATGCCAGGTTTTTTTACACTAAAATTCCCAGCATGCCTAAGTTTTCTTTGTTTGTTTGTTTTCATTGTGGTGGGGGGGTTGTGTTTGTATGTGTGCAGAAAAAAGTTGCAGTTTTAATAGGGCTAAGCAGTGGATTGACCTTTTAGGATGTATAAAGCAAGCTTTCTTCTGCCTTTATTGTATAAGGAGCTTGAACTGATATGCATCGTCAGAACATACCTGTTATCATATTCTGCACAAAATACAGGTGAAGTTCCTGTTTTCTTTTAAGATATGACAGAAGAAAACAAAGCCTTCTTCCTTTCTTTTCAGTAGCTCAGAGGTAGAGTATTCATATCAGAGGTGGGAGGCCTTGTTTCAACTTTTCCTTTGCTTGAATGGAAGTAAACCCTCATCTTCCACCTCCTGAAAGTATGCCCTAAGGACCAAGGTAATGGCTTTCTTTTGTTTATTTTTAATAGTTTCCCATGGAGTCGAAGGGAAACATTCTTTACCATGCCTGTTGAAGCTGTTCCATTCCATATAAATGGAATTAAAGATTGAATGGGGCAGATAGAAAATGTGAGAGTAAGCATATACTTCTAGTCTTGTATTAGGGTGTTCTCCAGGAAAAAAGGGGACTGGTCTCCAGACCCCAGTGTAAGGACTATTTACATGTATAGGTTGATGCAGATGCCAGGAAAATATACATACAGATTGAATCCCACTGGGAGGGAGGAGAGAATGGCAGCCAGGTATCTGACACCTTGTTTTAATATTCTAACCACTACTGGCTATTGTGCTTTATAAATCATCCCTACCACATTCTGACTCAGTCTAATTTTAAATGAGAAATCTGCACTACTTTTTGGAAGAAAGAGATAGCACTTGCATTCCAAAGAACAGGTTAGAGACTATTAAGAAAAGCTGGACAAGCTGGCAAGCCACATTGCAGATAGGTCTTTGAAAACTCATGGAAATCAGGGGCGGTCCCAAATGACTGGAAAGGGGCAAATCTATTGCCATCCAAAAAAGGGAAGAAGGAGGATCCAGAGAACTGCAGACAAGTCGGCCTCACCTCAGTTGCTGGAAAAATCATGGAGCAGGTCCTCAAGGAATCTAGTTCAAAGCACTTGGAAGAGATAAAGGTGATTAGGATTAGACAGCATGGAATCGCGATCCATGTCCCCATGAGCAGGGGTATATGGTTGCCACAGGGGAAAAAGCAGTGGTACAAATTCTGCACAAAATACAGTGGAAGTTCCTGTTTTCTTTCAAGATATGACAGAAGAAGACAAAGACGTCTTCCTCTCTTTTCAGTAGCTCAGCAAGTAGAGTATTCATATCAGAATATGCACAAACCTGTGTGTATGGTTAGCATCAGGAAGAATGCTTCAAGTGGAGTAAAGGAGGCTGGCCCCAGGAGGCTTACCTGGGGTCCTTGGTGCTTCCCAGTGCTCCAGCAGCATCTCCTCTGGCCAAGGTATGGTTTCAGGCAAAGGAGGCTGCCACCATGTGTGTTGTCCTACTTTTTTTCTAGTGTGGTGTTTTTTGACACTGGGATCTCTTGGTGTAACCCCCCCCCCAACCGTGCTGCAAATTAGCAGCAGGGCAAACGGTTACATGTGATGCGTGTGCAGTTTGCGCACAGGACACCTATCTTGAGACACCCCACAAGATTAGTTTGGATCTACTTCTTAGACCAGATACTTAACTGCTTTAAACTGGAGTATCTTCACTGTCGGTGGTACCTCAAACCACATGTGCACACTGGCTCTGTGGATGTGGGGAGATCAGTGGATGAAATATACCTTAACTTTCTCAAAGCTTTTGGTACTGTATCCCACATCATTCTCACAAACAAGCTAAGGACGTGTAGGTTGAATGAATGGACTGTAAGATGGATAGAATACTGGCTGGAGCATTGGACTCAGAGGGTAGTAGCCCGTGGTTTGATGTCTAGTTGGTTATTGAGTGGAGTGCCCCAGAGGTCAGTCCTCAGGCCAGGTTTGTTCAATATGTTCATCAGTGACCTGGAAGATGGGATTGGAGTTCACATTCAGCAAGTTTGTAGATGACACCAAGCTGGCTGAGTAGTAGCTACACTGGAGGGTAGGGTTAGGATTCAGAGACACCTAGAGAAACTGGAGGATTGGAAAAAAAGAAATCTCATGAAAGACCAAAGAAATCTCAAAGTTCTGCACTTAGGACAAAACAGTCTCATGCACCAGTACAGGCAGGAGGCCACAAGCTAAGCAGTAGCTCTGCAGAAAAGTTTTGGGCCCACCACTACAGAAAGGATGTGGACAAATTGTAGAGACTCCAATGGAGGGCAACAAAAATGTTTAAGGGCCTAGGGCACATGACTTCTCCTTGGTCCAGTTGCACACCATCAAAATGATCCCCCTGGAGCCTGCCTGACTCTAAGCTGAAGTCCTAGATGTCCAGTTGGGCCTACATTCCATCCAGTTTGCTTCGCTCCTCTTGGCTGAAATGAAAACTGCTATGGACATATTGCTACTCTAAAGGAACACCTTCATATAGAATCAAAGGACCAGAAGAGACCTGTAAGATGATCAAAGCCTGGTCCCCTGCCATCAGCAGGAGGTTGTTGGGCTGAAACAAACTCAATGAGGTGCTTGTCAAGTCTCCTCATGAACACCTGCAAGGATAGTGACTGCATCACCTGGAAGAGTATTCCAGATTCTAGATATCCATGCAGCAAGGAAGTTTTTCCTGATGTCCAACCTATTTTTTTTTTCTCAATTAGCTTTTGCCCATTGGTCCTTGTTCTCTCTAGGGGTGCCTTTCTGAAGAGTTGCTCCCCTAGAACTTGGTTCACCCTTGACATACTTGTAGGCAGCTATCAAGTCACCTCTCAGTCTTCTCTTGCTTAAATTGAACAGACCCAGTTCCCAGAGTCTTTCCTCATATGGCCTATCCTCCAGGCTCCTAATCATAGGGGTGGCCCTTCTCTGTACCCTTTCGAGCTTATCCATATGCTTCCTAAAGTGCAGTGCCCAGAACTGGACACAGTACTCCACCTGTGGCCTCACCAATGACAAATAGACAGGGAGGAGCACCTTCCTGGATCTGTTTGTAAAACATTGGCAGATACACGCCAGAGTTCTATTTGCTCTGCTGGTGACTTCATTGTACCATTGGCTCATATTCATCTTCTGGTCAATTGTCACCGCCAGGTCCCTTTCAGATACAGTGCCAGTTAGTAGACTACTGCTCATTGTATAGTTGTGGTGAAGGTTCTTCCTACCCAGATGAAGGATCTGGCACTTCTCCCTACTGAACATCATCTGATTGCTTTCAGCCCATAGGACCAGTCTGTCAAGGTCATCCTGGATCCTTACCCTATCCTCAGATGTTCCCTCATTTCCCCACAGCTTGATGTCACCTGCAAACAAAATATTTTCACTTTCCACCCCCTCATTCAAATCACTGATGAAGATGTCTTGTGAACCCAGCATTCATCCCTGCCTGTGGCGGAGGTCAGGCTAGTTGATCTGTTCAGGTCTCTCATGACCCTAGCTACTATGAAACTATAAAACTATGTTAAGAAGCACAGGCCGAAGCACTGATCCCTGGGGAATACCACTGGAGACAGCCCTCCAGGATGAGGCTATCCCATCAATTACAAGTCTCTGGGCTTGGTCTCTGAGTCAAGTTTACAGAAAAAAAGACTGAGAGGGTACTTAATGCCAGCCTTCAACTACCTGAAGGATGTAACCGGTGGAGCAACATTGAGTGAGACTGTTCTTGGTGGTGGCAGATAACAGAACAAGAGCAGTGGGTCTCAACATGCAGCATGGGAAGTTGAGGTAAGATTTAGGAGAAACTTTCTCACTAGAAGGGTAATAAAACACTGGAACAGGCTACCCAGAGAGGTTGTGAACCCTCAATCCTTGGAAGTTTTTAAGGCCCAGCAAGACAAAGCCTTGGCTAGGATGATATTGCAGGGGATGGTCCTGCTTTCAGCAGGGGGTTGGATTAGATGACTTGCTGAGGTCCTGCCCAACCCTAATTTTCTATGATTTTATGTTATAAGGATGCCTGACAGTCATCTCTTTAAACAATTCCTATACTCCCAACTCACCAGTGGTTACTGCTCTAGAGGTGGTCAGAAAGAGAAATTCAAGGACACCTTGAAAGCCAGTGTGAAGTAATGCAATATTAGCATCAGTATCTGGGAGATACAAATATTGAATCATTCCCAGGGGCACAATCATATTCAACAAGACATCAATCATTTTAAGCTAACTAATCTTACGACGGAGGCTGATAAATGTGAGAGACAAAGGGAAATAACTAACATTACTCCTGCTTCTCAGAACTATTTGCCACATCTACAAGCAAACATGCAGATCTCAGATTGGCCTCCTCAGTTATCTACAGACTCACTGATAACTTCTCTATTTACTGAAAGCTTGTCACCCTCACATTGAGGGAATGCTGAGAATGTGTCTGAAACTTCCGTGTCTGGTGTCTCCTAATCTGTGATTCTACTTGTTTAGACCTCCCTGAAGCAGCCAAAAAGAGGTATTGCAATTGCCTTTCCATTTACTCTATGAAAGTAAGGCAGGGAAGTGAACCATTGTCTAGGCATATATGTCACTATGCACAGGCTACTGAAAAGATGTTTGTCTCAAGATCATTTGTCAGATACCAGTGACTGATTTAGTAGAGCAAGTACTAAGACTCCCTTCTTTGACAAATAGGTAGGGCTCCATGACATTTAGATACAGTTTGCTTTTGATACATTTATATTGAATTAGAAATAGAATTGTGAGTTAGAATAGCAATATTGAGTTAGAGATAGAAATGCATAGTCTAGGGCAGGGGTCGGCTAAATGCAGCCCGCGAGCTGGATGTGGCTCATCAGGCCATTCTATTTGACCTGCGGGGCCCCTAAAAAATTTAGAAAATGAATAATTATCTGCCCCCAGCTGCCTGTCATGCAGCCCTTGATTGCTTGCCAAAACTCAGTAAGTGGCTCTCTGCCTGAAATAATTGCCCACCCTTGGTCTAGGGGATGCTGTAAAAGGGTTGGGAATCATGAGACCTGAGATCCATTTTCAGGTCAGTTGGTGGGGGACACTGGCCTAGTCGCTTCATCCCCTCATTTTTCAATTCCCCTGTCCGTAAAATGGGAATAATACTAATGAGCATGTTATGAACAGTGTTGTATAAAAAAGTCAGATAATAATAATAATACACTGCTCCTATATTCTGTAGGTTACATAATGTATAATGTGTATACCAACTCCCTTTAAATGTAAATTTCTCCCTCTAGGAATAGTATGTACAGGGAAGACTATGTGATAAGGTCTGACAGCTGCTGAAGTATTTCAGGACAATGTGACACTAATGAGAAAGCGTCCCCCTTCTTTCTTCTAATACAACACCTGTACTGTAAGGGAGGAGTAAACACATTTAAATTGGTATGATTGTTTAATTTCTCTAGTGAGAGTTTAAAGAAGTAAGAAAAGTATTTACTATGAACTGAGCTTTTTCTTTTTTCCAGCTTGTGTCCCCTTTAGAATACGCTCAATTATTCCAAACAACTACAAACCTTTCTTGTTGTGCATTCCTAAATTTGTTAAAGATGGAAAGCCACTATATTTTGAAGATGACAGCTTTATACTCCATTTTGGATTTAATTGCACAGTAATAAGGCTTCAAATCTTTAATGCTATCATATTTGGTGATTTAAATAATTATTCACTTGTAACATTGACTCCTAACGGAACAACTTTTGCATAAAGCAATAAAATAAAGATTAAATTGCAAACATATCTTTCCCAAGAAACCTTACTGGCAATAACCCCAAATTCAATAGGATAAAAAGAAAAGCTTTTTCTTGACCTGCTTCTTCATTATCCATTGTATGAATTATACTATTTTTACCTCCATGTTTCCATATATCATCTAAAATTAATTTAAGAACAAAAAACGTTTTTAAATGTACTGTAATGAAGCCAACCCTGACTTAATTTCCTCTCCCCATCAGCCTCTTTTTTCAGGAAAAAAACTATGTAATTGAACTGTGTATAATTAAAAGCTCTCACAACTTGACATCAACTAGTATACTATACTGCTGCAGGAAGAGTTTATTGGAACAGAACCAGGTGTTAGTCACAAATCAATTTTGCTGGAATGGGCATATTCAAGAATCAGCCTCCAAGCAAAGAGATTAGTGAGCTGCAATACACTAAAGAGGAGGGAGTAAAACATCTGTTATTATTTCTTAGTTGATCCTGTATTGAATGTAAGCTCTTGATGAAGTATTGATGGTTTGGGGTATGGCTGACATGGGAAAGTTTAGGAAGAAGGCAAGGCAGAGTATCATGTTAGAGAATAATTTGTTCAGAAATGTGTAAGTTTTCATAGGTGACAGCACCTGACAAAGTTAACTATCATGGGTTACTTAGGCATGCTGTCATATAAATAGTCACAAAAGCTAATCAGGAACTTTCTTAGATATTACATAGTAAAAAAGGCAACACTGTTATCAGTAGTAGGTTGAAGTATTGATGGTCTGTCTGCTGTTGCAATCTCTTTGCTGGCTGCCTCCATGTTTAGAGTGAAATTTGATGGGTTTGACATTCAAAGCCCTACATAAGATGGTTCCTACATAGCTTGCTGACAGATAGCACCCTCTGTGTCATCTTATCTATTATGAGGTTTGTAGGATTTTTAAACATGCAAAGGCAGAATAGGGGTGAGATTCCCAAAGGGACATAGGCATAATGATATCAAGTATTCTTGTACCTAAAAGTTAGATATTCAAAAACAGAAGTGGAATTAAAAAAATCCAAACTGGATGTCTAAGTTCACTGTACTTTTAATGTGGAAAGTTTTGTGCCTAGGACTGGAATTCGCAGTGCATGTTGAGGGGAAGTGGAAACCAAAGCTAGTCAGTACAAAATGGTACAGACATGAGTTTGTCTCAAATCTTGCCTTTTCTGCACAAGCTGGATATGCAGCGAGGTAGATGTGCTCCTTTATGAAACTGTGATTTGTTTAAGCCACACTGGTTTTGGAAAACCTTCTAACGGCACTCCTGTTTCATACAGAAAATGCTTCTTGGAAAATATGAGCCAAAATACCTAACAAGAAAGTGTGTGCGGTAAAAGTATTGGTAAGGGCCTGTATTTGTTAAGAGTAAAAAGAAAGTGGGATAGATAGGTAGAAGAAAATATTAAGATCTTCAACTTTTCTATCAGGAAAAAAAAAAGAATACATGTTAAAAATACTCACTTCTCCACACTTCTGTCACTAGCTCACTTCGGGACATCAGCTGATCAACTTTCAAATTGCTTCTGATAACTCTTCTCCTCATCACATATCCAGCGTGTGCAGGATTGCACAGGCATGTTAATAATTGGGGATCCATTTGCTTTCAAATCCAGAATCATCTCTCAAATGCACTGATGCAACTCCATTGGACCAGCTCTTTCCTCCTGTTACTAAAGTATATTCCAGAATAGTGCCATGATTTACAACAGCATTGATCCAAATATATATCAGTGTCTATAATGCAGCATATTGCAGTGAATAAAACACAGGGATAGCTTGCAGAGCACATGCTAGGGCCCAGAAGCTCCAGTGTGCTATAGTACTGTCTTCCCTGTCGAGCCAGAAAGTTAGACTCTTGCTTGTATTTCTTTTGGCTCTGTGACTCTCTCTTTCCTTCTTGGTGCTCAAGAGACCAGCTTTAATATAAGGAAGTTACTCACATCCACATTTTTCATGCAGAGTTTGGGTCTTAGAGCAGGGGGGTTGTCAGTCTTTTGCTATACTGGTGAGTGCTTTTGATCTGCCTGTGGCTGCAGGGTAAAAGTCTCTGCCCCCCAGAACAGACAGCTGCTTTCAGTCCCTCTCATTTCAGATTCCTGACCCTGCCACAGCAAAGGAGGTGCAGATACAGCACAGCAGCAGGCTCCATAGCAGAGGTGAGCACTATGGAAGGGTTGGATAGTATGGTGCAGCTGCTTGCCACTGATCTCCCATGCTGGTTTGCAAATCTCTGTAGGTTGGATCTAGCCTATAGTTGTCCACTTCTGGGTTAGAGTACTTTGCTGGGACATAGCAGGTATAGATTCAAGCCCCTTTGGGCTAAAGGGATGGCTTAGAACCCAGGTCTCCTGTCACCTAGGAAATTGTTCTAACTACTAGTCTAAAATGGAGAAAGAGGTTTTTCATTCTGTTTGGTAAGGAGATGCACTTGTGCATGTGTAGAAATCTGTTCTAGTCAGAAGCCCAGCTAAAAGGCCTTACACAGCTGGGGGAAGGTGGGATTACAGCCAAACACACGTGTCCTAGAAGAGCTTAAAATCTCTCGTTGTAATGAAGGAAGTGTCTCAGGGCTAACTGAGGCTCGGTCTTGGAGGGATATAAGTGCTTCCCTTCAAAATGAATGAGAGGCCTGTGTGGTTTTGCAGGGCAAGGTAGAAGGCACCCCCAAGAGTGCTAGTGTGCCCGAGAAAGAGTACAGACAGCGAGCATAGAATTGCACATCTAGTTTCATAATTTCATAGTTGGTAGGATTGGAAGGGACCTGAGCAGATCATCTAGTCCGACCCCTGGCCATGGCAGGAAAAAGTACTGGAGTCAAACGACCCCGGCAAAGTGTTCATCCAGCCTCCTCTTAAAGACTCCCAGGGTAGGAGCCAGCACCACTTCTCTTGGAAGTTGGTTCCAGATCCTAGCTGCCCTGACAGTGATGTCTAATCTGAATTTACCTCCTGATGTCTAATCTGAATCTACCCTCTGCCAGCTTGTGACCATTATTTCTTGTCACTCCTGGTAGTGCTCAGGGGAACAGGGACTCCTCCAAAGTCTGCTAGTCCCCCCTAATTAGTTTATAAATGGCCACTAGATCCCCCATCAGCCTTCTCTTATGGAGGCTGAACAGGTTCAGGTCCCTTACCCTCTCCTTGTAGGGCCTGTCCTGCTGACCCCTGATCATGCGGGTGGCCCTCCTCTGGTCCCTCTCCATGTTGTCCACATCCCTCCTGAAGTGCGGCACCCAGAACTGGACTCAGTACTCCAACTGTGGCCTGACCAGTGCCACATATGGGGGAGGATCACCTCCTGAGGCCTGCTTGAGATGTATCTGTGGATGCATGATAATGGTCTTCCTGACTGCATCCCCACTCTGTCGGCCCATGTTTATTTTGGCATCAGTAATGACTCCAAGATCCTTTTCTGCCTCTGCACTGATGAAAAGAGAGTTCCCCTGCCTGTAGGTACACTGCTGATTCTTCCTCCCCAAGTACAGTACCTTGCACTTGTCAGTGTTGAAATCCTGCTCTCATCCGCCTACCCCGTAACTTGTCTAGGTCCAATTACAGCCTATTCCTTCCTTCTAGCATGGCCACTTCTCCCCACATCTCAGTGTCTTCTGTGAATTTGAACATGGTTCTTTTTACCCCCTCGTCCAAGCCACTGATGAAGATGTTGAACAGTGTGGGCCTAAGGACCGAGCCCTGTGGAACCCCGCTGCCCACATCCCTCCAGGTTGAAAAAGACCCATTCACCACCACTCTCTGGGTGCGGCCCTCCAGCCAACAAGTGACCCATTTGACTGTGTAGGTTTTGACGCCACAGTCTCCTAGTTTTTTTTAATGAGAATGGAGTGAGAGACAGTGTCAAAGGCCTTCCTAAGGTCCAGAAATACTATATCCACTGCTACACCTGCGTCCAAGGATTTTGTGACCTGGTCATAGAAGGCCACCAGGTTGGTCTGACAGGACCTGCCTTTAATAAATCCATGTTGGTTGCCCCTAAGCATGATCTCCCCTGCTGGACCCTCGTGGACATGCGCCAGGATAATTCTCTCAAAAACTTACCCAGGATCGAGGTGAGACTGACTGGCCTATAGTTTCCTGGGTTGTCCTTCCTCCTTTTTTTGAAAATGGGAACCACATTGGCCCTTCTCCTGTCCTCTGGCATCACGCCAGAACACCATGAGTGCAAAGCAGATTATCTCCATAACTTTGGTTGTGTAAACCAGAACTTTGCTGACAGCTACATTTTGGTTGTTTAGTGAGTGAAACATAATAGATATCTGTGAGAGGTGACTGGTTCATATTCCTCTTTTAAAACCATATCAGTGTTGGTGTCATGGCAGTAACTTACATAACCTAGGAATTAGAGCACTTGGCCAAGAAGTGAGATACTGTTCAGTCATAGCCTTGATTCAAACACACTTTATTCCTTACAGGAGAATGCCCTAATCATCAGGCTGTTTTAATTAAAGACTTGTTGGGTAAAATGCATGAACAGCATAGTGAACAGGGACTATAATCTTTGCAGCCCTTTTCTCCCCTTCCTCCAAAATGAGTGAGCAGACAAACTATTTTTTGCTTACTTGTTTTTCAGACTCTTGCATTTATGGCTGCACTGTCATGTTTCTCCAAGAGGACAATGTTTCCAACTTATTTTAACCAGTAGCCTAATGGTTACAATACTCTTCTGAGAAACAGGGACTAGAGACATCAGGCCGAAAAGAGCTTAGAACATGGGTGTCCTAATTCTTTGACAAATCTAAATATGCTAAGTTATTAAATAAAAGATAAATACTAACAATAGGATCACCAGCAGCTATGTCTTTGTATATATGTGGCCTTGGTTACTAAGCTTAGAGCTCCAGGTGAAGTTATATAAAAACTAATCACACCTCTGAGGAATGATAAAATCCACCTTGCATATTAGTTGTCACTCCAAGTCATGTCTGGCTTTAAGTGGGAGGTAGAAATCAAGCCACTCAGACTATGGTATTTCTGTATAGCACAGGAGTTTACATTTTGACACCTAGGAAAATTTGAAATTCCAGAACAAAAGTTCATAATGAATGTAAGTATCTCTTGAGTTTTATGGCTGCCAGAGTGGAAGTTTTCTGAATTGCTTTGAAGAACAGTTGATGCCTAAATCCCACTTTAGTCTTGATTTAGATGGTTAAGGCAACTCTCTGAATCTCATTCTAATTGGGCACATCTATACATGCACTTTAATGAACATATGCATATCTTAAAAGCACATTAAAGCATCACAACATTCCATGTACTTTCATTAATGCACATTAAAATAGGCTAATGTGCCTTTTTCTAGTACCTAACAATGGAAGTACTATTTGTAATACGCATTAGCAAAAGCACATTAATGAAGGTGTAGGCAGCCCTGAGTTGTATTTCTTGTTCTGTGGTTTTTATTTTACAACTTCCCTTTTCCTTCACTGGTATAAGGGAATGTATTTTTTTCCTTCACTGGTATAAGGGAATGTATTTTAAGTAGAGTTTTGAAATCTTTTTAATGCCCAAAACTGTTTAGCAAAGGACACAGATATTTTCTTGATTTGATTGTTTTTTAAATTTGAAACTACTGTTGGAGTTCTGTGATTTCCTTTTATTCTGTCTCTGTAGGTTATTCAAAACTGAAGATGTTATGTTTAGATACATAAGGTGGGCATATAGCATGCTTCTGATTCCTAAAAAGGTAGGGGAATACTCATGATCACAAATCTGAAACACACTTTCTGAAAATATTCTACAATATTCTCTAGCCTTATGCTAAATCAGTGAACTTCTTTAAGAGCAACTTTTGGATTACCATATTTACACAACAAAACAGAGGCAAACCTTCAATTCAAACATAAAGAATAGTCATTAAAGGGATGGAATATAGGCTTGAGGATCTTTTTTGTGTTACTTTTTTCCTGTTGCCAGATACATACTGATTTGTTTTCCAGTTTTGTCAACTTTCTATTGTTTCTGGTCACTGCCAGAGTCTCACAGACCTCTGAAAAGCTAGGTGTCTACACATGTGTACTAATCCTTCTCCTGCCAGCTGTTTTAGATGTCTCATGTTGCCTGCTTTTTTGGGGGCTGTTTTTTTTTTCCTCAGCACCAGTTACCAGAGGATCCAAACACTGATGTGTCTGCATCCTTGTCCAGGATTTGTTGGGTAAAGACACTTAGAGCCATTTAAAAAGGGCCAAAATTGTTATATGCAAATTGTTGTGTGAGCAAGACATAAATGTAACAAATGTAGTAACATCTCCCCCACCTTCCTCTTCCCTACATTTTTACACTGCTAGAATGCACCTGTATTTGATAGCTTATCTAAGTCTATTCCAACCATGTAGGATACAAGGTCTTGGAATTCTAACGTTATCAGTGATACATTTGAATGTTTACCCTTTTAAAGGATTACTTACAGACATAGATATGTATAATTCATTTTGATAGTAAAATCAATACTTTCAATTTATAATATGCTATTAAGTTGTATCTTGATAATGCATAATTACATCATAGAAACTGCTGGGTGAGGAAACTCATTTTGGTAGCTTTTTTGTGGGCTATTTAATATTTCTGGCACTCAGGAGGGAAGAAATGAAGCTTATGCTAGGATTTGGGACTTGATCCTAATGCCAGATCAGGATCAAGTTTTGTATATGATTTTGATTTTAGCAAAGTGTTAATTCCATTTAATTTCCCATTTTGGGTCAATGAACTTTAGATCTAAATTTGAGCCAAAATTAAAGACATGGTGTCTAGTTCATTAGCTTTTTTCAGATTCAGACAGTCACTCTAACTTCAATTAGAATTGCATTGACTAGAATCATAAGTCAAATAGAACTTGATAAAAAACATTGCTTAACTCTTAAACGTTGGACTCTACTAATATTAGACTAAGTTAAATAGTTAAATACTGAGTTCTGCAGTGGTCCAGCCACCCAAAACTGAAAATATGTATCAGGTACATACAGTCTGGAATACATATTATCTGCACAATTCCACTCAAGATGATTCTTTTTTGCCTTTTTGTCCAGGATGTAAAATTCTCATTTAACCAGAAAAAGTCCCCTCATAAAACAACAGTAATAAAATTGATTTAATCTAGGAGATACTTTTTTATTATCCTGGGTGAAAGATTAACTCCAATTCTTTCACTGTGTTGCTGTTTCCCACTATTATAGTAGATTAGATATCTCCCTTATGTATTTTGATGTTTGCTGCTGCTTTTATTACAGAACTAGCAATTTGCTTACATTGTAAATGTATTTCTATGTCCTTTTTAAAGACAAGCTTCCCACAATTTTTAAAGGAATATGAATCATCTCATCATGGTAATTTAATATGCCCAAAGCACAACCAAAACCTGAGATTGCATAAAGCAGCTTATTTTGACTTAATAGACCTAATTTAATATATACTATTGTTCTTGAACTAGTTCATTTTGAAATTCTTCATGCATCTCCAGGTTATATTAAGATCAAACAAATGCAGAAAGAAGTCTAGATTCTGGTATTTATTAGACTGGTGTAAATCTAGAGCAGCTCATTTGAAAGATATTGCAGAAGATTTATATTAGGTAACTCTTAGACCCAATTACATTTACTTTTTTCTGCATCAAAGTAAAGCAATGGTGAATTATATTAATAGAATAATATACTGTAGCTCTACCAATATATTGAAAGTCCAGAATCTATTTCCTGCTGTACTGCTCTGAAAGAAGGTGAAAATAAGTGGCCGTAAAAGTGTTATCTCCTTCCTTGGTGCTTCACTATAAAAACCTAGGGAATCATCACTGTGCGTTGATTTATCTCCCTGTATAAAATCACTGTTATACTCCAGTATAAAGACCATTTTTAAATCCACCAGGTTATTAAAAGTAGATTTTTTTAATCTAACAACATTTGTATAAAGTTGAGGTTTTTTTCCCTTCAAATGATACATTGGAATTATACAAATAACTCATTAAAACACTATGATGCATAAATACTCCTTCCATCAAAAATAGACCTCAAAGTGCATGTATTATTTCCTTTGATGTAAATGGTTTGGGTGCCAATGCAGCAGCTTCATATATCTCCTAATTTGATTTTCTTAACTTCATATTCTATCTGAATTATTTTTACATTGTAATTTGCAAATAATTATTTGCTTTTACATCTATGCAGCCCAATCAATACAGCCCAGATCCAATAAAGTGCTTAGATACTTCATTGCAAGTGTCTGTCCCACTGAGTTTAATGCAGAACCTTGAATAGGATCCTGTGCTCCCTAGTTATTGACTTAAAAAGTGCCTAAAGTCACCATGCTCAGTACGCAGCAGCTAGAACCAGCCAAGAGATGACTTGGAGATTCAGGAAAGCACCAGGAAAGCACTGCTATATATTCAGCATCTGCAGCCCAGAACCCAGCCCTAAAGGTACAGGTTTATTTCCTTTCTTTTAAAAAATATTAACTAGAGGGCAATTTTTTAGACTCTACACAGAAGGAGTAGTGATGCTGCTCCTCTTTCATTTAGTACCTCCATTGTTTAAGCAGTGCCCTAGTATGTGGAAGACTTAAGTTCCATTTTCTTCTGTTTTAGAGGGGTCTAACCTACATTTTCCACTGTCCTGGAGAATGCTCTAACTGCCACACTAGAGACTATTTTTGCATGGGGGGAGAGGAGGGAAGGAGCAACAAGGGACACTCTTCACCTTTCCTGTTGAAGCTTGAAACAATACAAAAAAATAATGGGGACAGATAGAGAAAAAAGGGAGGATTGTAGTGTTAATGAGAAATTCCATTGTTTAAAAGTTAAAAAGGGTATGGGAGCTTACCATGCATTAATGTCTAGAGTAACTACCCACGCACTTGATCTTACCCCTAAGTAAAGGAAAACTAAAGCATGTTCATAAAAAAGTAGGGCTGGCAGGGACTGTGGCAGCCCTACCCTTGCCATGAGGTTAGAATACTCAGCGACTGGATAGCCTGCCCCTATCCTAGCTCTTCCAAGCCACCATCCTTTCTCTTTTTTGGCATGCCTTTATGGAACAACCAATTATGTAGGAGGCATCTTAAGTCTTACAGTGGGGTTTCCCTTGGGTCATTTGGCTCTACCCTTTTTATACTTGTCCAGGCCTTGACCCTCTTCATCCAGGTCTGCTTACTGTAGCAGTCACCTTCAGCCCTAGGCCCACTTAGTTTAGCCCTGGCTCTTCAGTAACATTGGCATGGCTCAGAATTAAACTCCACAGTTGGGTCTCTGGGCCCTTCAACCTTGAAAAGGTTAGAATCCCTCGCCACACACACACACAAACCTCTCTCTTTCCTTCCCCCCGCAACTTTCTCTCCCCCATGCATGACCTCCTTGTTAAAAAGTGGTTATTCTTACACGTTAAGGTGCCTGCAACGCAACCTTTATCCTCCCTCACAGCCCTCTTGGTTCTCCATTCAAACAAAAACTAAAATGCAAGCAGCCACTCCAAACTAAAACACTGTCTCCGGGCATCCTCAAACAAACCCAACATGAACCGAAACCCTTATTCTTTTTTGGTTCCGTGACAGGGGAAAAAGAGGAAGACTATCTCTGTCCTTATCCAGAAGGGTTCTCCTTATGGCTTCTGGCACCATTGTAGTCTACCTGGGAGTCCTTTCTCCTGCCCAACAAGGGCTAAAATGTTCCTCTAGCCTAAGGGTAAGTCTTTTTTTTTTCCTCAAGCCTTCCCTTTTCTGGCCAGCCAGGTCCATTCTCTAGCCAGAGCACAGGGGTTGCTGCTTAGGCTCTGCAGCCCTGCCAGCTCCCTTCCCATTGATTGTAATCACATCGTCATCCAGCCACTCCCCAAGACAGAGCTACTGGCCATTGTGGGAGCCTTATCTCTTCCCCTCTGGTTGCTTGCTGCTCAAGAGTTTCTCCTGCAGCTGCTTTTTCCTACCTTGAGTTTCCTTGTCTATGGGCAAGAAAGACCCTGGTCTTAAAGGGCCCTTGCTGGTACTGCTGGCCTCATAGCCTTCCTCCACTAACAAGGAAACAGTTCCTTGTTCCAGGCACCTCACAAAATCATCCAGTCTAGGCCCCTGTTCACAGCAGGATCACCACTGACTACATCATCATATCTGTGTCATTTCAACCACCTCTTGCAAATTGCTACAGTTTTGCTAGGTAGCTTCTTTCAATGCTTGACCATCCTCATAAATCAAAAGGTTACTTCTAATCTCCAGACTACATTTCCCCTATTGCAGCTTGAGTCTATTGCTCCTGGTCCTATCCCCTACAGCCATAGAGAAAAGACCATCTCCCATTTGTCTATAATTGTTTGCCCTTCATGTATTTGAAGACTGTTAGCAAATCCTCACTCAGTCTCCTCTTTTCAAGACTAAGTAACTTTAGCTTTTTCAGCCTGTCTTCATAAGTCATATTTCCTGAAGTGTTGAACCCAAACATTGATGCAGTGAGGCCTTGCCAGTGCTGAACAGAGTGGAAGAATCACTTCCACTTTCTTGGTAATAAAGCCCAGTATGCTCTTAGCTTTTTTTGTAACAAGAGTACACTGTTGACTCTCGTTCAACTTATCATCTACTGTAAACTCCTGGGTCCTTCTCTGCACTGCTGCAGCCTACCCAGACATTCCCCACTGTATTTGCAAAGACAATTATTAGATCCCAAATGCAGGACTTTATATTTGTCATTGTTGAATTTCATCCGGTTGATTGCAGACCATTTTAGCATTATATTATGCATCCAGCTTGCAGTTCTTTCATCCAGTCTGTATTTCTTTAGTTTGTTAATGCAGGTACTATGGGAAAGAGTTTCAAAAGCCTTGGAGAAGTCAAAGTATATCACATCCGCTGTTTTTCCCCTACCAACTGAGTTTTTCACCTTAGTATAGAAGGAAATCAGGTTGGTCAAGGATAACTTGCTCTTGGTGTTGACTTTCCTGATCACCTTGTTCTCCTCTCGGTGCTTCACAATAGATTCCTTGAGGACCTACTCCATGATCTTTCTAGGTATTGTAGTCAGACTGACAGATCTGTAAATCCCCAGGTCCTCCTCCTTTCTTTTGTTAAAGAGGGGAACTTTATGTGTCCTTTTCAAATCATCTGGAACCTCACTTGACACCCATGAGTTTCAAAGAGGATAACTAAATATTCTGAACTTACCATAGCCAATTCCTTTGGAAACTTAAGGTGCATCTTTGCTCAAAATCTTTGGCAAAAGGTTCTGACATTAGTTTACCAATAACAGTCTTATTTTAGTGGGTATCTACTAGCAGCTTGTATAAAAGTAGATGAAACTGTTCATTACAATTCCATCTTTGCACACTCCCAAATTTTGGACAAAATAGCTCTGTAATGGGTTTTCTTTTCTTGTTGTCCCTGGGTCAAGAATATATTTGGTTATTGAACACAGACAATACATTTTTACAACCCGCATAACAACATATTTTATTCCCTAAAATATTTTCCGATTTTCATTATTTTTAAGGTCTCTCTTTAAAAAAAAAGTTATTTAAAAAGTCTAAAATTTAGACATTGAATATTTTGACCTGGCTATTGCTTCTGGAGAACTATAGGTTTTTTTTACTTAGTAATAAATCATAGATTAAAAATGTATATCACTTCTTTCTCATCCACCCCCTGGAAATGTGCTATTTTAACAGAAATATTGACTCATAAAATCATATAAGGTAAAATTCATACTTGTACAAAGATCCATATATAGTTTTTTGGTGATGTAACTGGTGCACAGACTTATTCAGGCAACCTTCACTGGAGTGAATTTCATTCCTAAGGATATGATAGGAAGTTCTGTGTTCTTCATTTTCAGAATGATACTATCCAATAGGTTCAAATATGTACCTGTGTTAAGATTCCCAATTAGAAAACAAGAGACAAAATATTTGGGTTTTGGTTTAGCAAATAGTCTAGCAGTTTAACAAAAACAATTCAAAAGCAGAAAGAGTGACAATGTGCCCAACTCCTATTGCTTGTGTGCCTTTGAGAAATCCAGCTCTAAATAATTCTGCTAATTAGTCATGGCATTTTGTTCAGCTTCTAAACCAGTCAAAACGTGATTCATAGAGATTTGAAACTTGAGTAAATTGAAGCTATTACAAGTTTCATGTGCACCTTTTTAAATTTTCTTTTATTAGAAATGAAGACAATGGCTCTCATATGTTTCCTCTTCTCTAAAGAGGACAAAACACTTGAGATTTGATAACAGATAAGCTTTTTGTTTATTTTACCTTCTTCCATAAACCAGCTTCAGTAAATGCTATTCATAGTGGATTAGCTCAGTGTTAAAGAAAGTAGGATTAGTTATTCTTTTGTGCTTTGTGATAATGCCAAAGCTGAAGAGGGAGTAGATATTTCAGGGATACTGAAGAGAGCATCCAGGATGTTATAGAGCATTAGCAAAGACCAGAGGATAAACATAATTATGATCTATTAGTGAGAAATACAGACTACCAGACATCATTATTTTCTACAGGGGAAAATGGGGGAATAATTTATCGGTATGAAAGAGAAAATTTGTTATATGGTTTAGTTTGGTAAATCTGTTTTTCATGGAAATAAATGATTCAATATACTGCCCATGCAGTTAAAATCCAAATATATAATGAGGGCCTGAAAGCTCTGTGGCAAATTAGTGCTGCCTGTTGTTGGTGTTTTATTTATTTATTTACGTTAGAAATTCAAATTCTGTCTGCCATGGAAGATTGTGTAGCCCAGTTTGTCAAGGCTAGTTATCTAGTATGGCTGGCTGAAGAAGAGGCTTGGAAAAAATAGTTTGGACTGTCCTGTGACAGTGTGGCCATGAAATGCAGTTTAGGGCAACATCAGGGATGCTCTAAGTGGACTATCTGTGGGTAACCAAAGGACTGTTCCATCAGTTGTGGATCACCAAAGTGCCAGTGTGTTCTCAGCGTGTCTCTTACTCCTCAACCATGCTACAATCTGAAAATGTGAACTGTCAGAGCTGCACAGCACAGATTTCAAAGGATAAAATATTATTGGAAATATTTATGTGCAGTAAAAATAGCTATTTTTTCCTGATGTGTCAGCAAAGGATTCAATTAACTAGTATAACAGCAAATGTAAACCTAAACTGTGTCCATCGCTATTAAAATATAGACAAACCCTGAAGTGTGCATTAATTTTTTTCAAATATCATTTTTTAAATATTAAATAACATGCTCTAATAAACACTATGTATGCATCATGATATGACACAAAAATGCCTTAGGTAGCTAATATAATATTGGAAATGACAGACTACTATAGTAACAATTTCCCAGCGTAAAATTGGCATCACGTAGGGTACATAACAAGGTGGTCTGGCCTTTAGAAAGGGAGCAGGCAGCCCTGTTGAAGAGACAGCTGTGGCCATTAGGTAATGAGTGAGTATCTCACATGTAGCTTAAAAACCCCAAGGAAAGAGCAGAGGAAGGGAAAATAGGTAAAGGAGTAGTTGGAGGCAGGAAGTGAACTGGAACCCAAATAAAAGAAGGGACCATACTACTGTATCAGGGCAGAGCCAAAGAGTCCATCCTACTGCCTGAAGAAGGGCTAAAGGATTTTGTCCGCTGGTCTATTTGTTGTTTGGTGCAAGTATTCTGCTTTTTAATTTTAAAGACTGTCTTAGGTGATCTATAGGGAGCAAATCCAATCTGCAAGGCAGCAGGCATACCAACCCACGTACAGAGTAGAAGACAGTTTAAAGGATAGGATTCATATGCAAAAATACTTTTATAAATAGGAAAAAAATGGTTTTAAAAAGTAGGATTAAATTTAATGAGGCCAAATGCAAATTTCTATACTTCTGAAGGGAAAATCAAATGCACACTGCACCTGATCGTTTGTGCAGTACTGTAGAAAAGGATCTGGGGATTATACTGGTCCATAGGATGTTTAGTAGACAACAGTTTCATATTGATGCTAAAATAAAAGTAGCCCTTCAAGAAAAATATGGATAAATTGGGGGAAAAAACCTAGGGAAGAGCAACAAAAATCATTACAGGTCTAACAATAAAACACAACTTGTTAGGAAAGATTAAAAGGATAGGCATTAATCTGAAAATGAGTAGACTGAGGGGGCATATGATAACAAACTTGAAATGTAGATTTATACTGCAGTAAGAGAGATTTTGGTTGGGTAGAGGGATTTTTTTTCTTTTCTTTTCTTTTTTTTTATCTAACTATGAAGGTGGTTAAATATGAAAACAGATTGACTAGAACAGTAGTTGGCAACCTACCAGACCTGGCATGCAGACATGGTTGTTCAGTGGCTGTCAGTGGAAGGGGCTTCAGCTGTAGGTGCTCTCCACATGCAACCATGGGACAAATACTTGTTGTGCTCTCTGTCTGCTGAGACAGAGACAAGTGGCAGCAACAGCTGGGTCCTAGCTCGTGTCCACCCACCTACTTCTGACCCCAGATGTGTTATTCTGGCCTGCAGCCAGAAAAGGTTGTCCATCCCTGGCCTAAAGAGTTTGTAGTATTCCTGTTCCTGGAAGTTTTTGACTGTAGATTACACCAAAATGGTTTGGAAAAGAATGGGCTAGACAGGCGTGATCCTAATTGAAGCAAGGGACAAAATTTAGATATGAGTTCTGTTTTGCTTAGTGGATGACAAACATGAGGCTTGAAATTAAGGCTCAGTTAACTAGCTGCTATATAGGATAATACCTGAGGCTAATCTTTTTTAGACTAATACCCTCGCTTTACATGTAAGTATTCCTATTATAGGAATAAACAAAACAGTTAACCTATTGAGGGACACAGAGGTTATAGCTGCTAATCCAGGTAATGGGATAAGAATCCACAATCTCTGCTGAGACCACACTTAACACAATTACATCTGCAGATGATTTCTTGTTCCACAGTTTTTAAAGTTTTGTTGTTTAACAACAGTTACTTTGACATCAGTGATGGAATGTCCAGGAAGGTTAAAGTTTTCTCCCAGGGGCTTTTTGTATCTTTCTGGAACTGATGTTAAATTGGTGTCTTTCTATTCATACTTTCACAAAAGGCTCACCCCATCTGCCCAATGTAGAAAGTAGAGGGTCACTGTAAATAGATGGTACATAAAAGATGTTAATAGAAGAGCAGGTGAATGAACCCTGGATGTTATAATCCATGTTGTATGTGATGATGTGGTCTGTGTTGATGAAGAGCACAGATGGCATCTAGATTCATTGTAAGGCTGGCTGCCTTGGTGACAATAGAAGTTAGGTATTCTGTTGCTGGAGAGAAATTGTTTGAGACTGGGTTTTCTAAACCTGTTTTTCTATGATTGTATAAACCAGATTTCCAGATCAATGTCTGTTTTCCTTTATGATCTTGGATCAGGGTATGATTTTACACATCTTTTGTGTTTAGGCCTTACTGATATAATTAGGTCCTTAATCCCACTGAAACCAATACATCAAAGAATGTGACATTTGCAACCTTTATTTCCTAGGGCTAAGTGAAGCTTTGGTCCCTGACTCAATTTGGTAGAGATTTGGCCAGATTTGGTGGCTGCACTTTTGAATCCAAATTGAATCAGAGGACCCTTTAATCTTTCCAAATTGATTTGGAGATTCGGACAGATTCGGCAATTCAGGCATAGAGACAGCTTTAAATGTTTTTTTCTACGTACCTCTAGGTAGCAGGGGCTCATGATTATTGTGGTGTTGGGGCTGATGGAGTGTCCCACAGAAGCACGGGGAGCTCTCCAGTGTGCTCAGCAGCAAACCTTGGAGTAAACCAGAAGCACTTCCAGGTCCACTGGGGAGTGTGCTGGTGCCCCACCCCCGCATCCCCCAGCTTGGTGACTGATGCCTCCTGGGTCTGGGGAGAGCACCTGGGGTCCCCCTGTGGCTGGCCACCGGCCTACAGAGGTAAGAGGAGGGCCCCAAGCATACTTCCTGGCAGATCTGGAAGTGGATTGGAAGTATTTCTGGTCCACTTCCATGTTTGCTGCTAAGCACACTGGAGAGCCCCCTACACTGCTGTGCACACCACCCCTATTATCTACTTACCAGTCTTACTTATCTTACTTACTTATCTACTTACTTGCCATGTTTAACTCATGACAAATCATGTCAGGACCTTCAGCTATAATGAATAGGTGCCATGTTGATTCACTAGCAACCATTCTGAAGTGAATGGTACTTTTTCTACATCAAATAAAAAGTAGCCTTCACTTACATTCAGCTGAAAAAAGCAATAGAGTAGAAGAGGATCAATGTAGATATTATTCATCAAATGAAAGGTTTGTTACTAGATTTTAATTTTAAGATACTTTAATTTTCTGTTTTTATCATTTTTACATTTGTATTTATTCTAGATTTATTTTTGTAACACAGTAACTTATATGCACTCCCCCCCCCCAATTTACATGATATGAAAGCTACAGTTGAAATATTCTGATACATTACAGAATGATAAATGTTGAACATGTACCTATAGGATACAGCCTTTATGGAATGAAAAATAAAATGCATCATCTCATAGCATTATCAAATTATATTAGGAAACAGGGTATAGTGAACTTCTACTATAAAGAGTTTACAGATAATAAAATATATCTGTTCATTGTTGTTATCTGATCTTGTAATTATCTCAGAAAGTTCACATCAAAAGTGCTGCTTAGCTGACTTTCTTTACTTTACACTATGGAGTGCTTTTGTGGGCCTTGTTGGTGGTACAGTGCAGTTCTGTAGAGAAATAAGATGCATAAAAAAATTTGATAACTGATGGATCTTTTTGAGTTTTAAAATAAGTCATTACTGGTGCAAAATCTTTCCATGAATAACTTGTTTATTCCAGAGTAATGGTCTAATCCCTGTTCAGTGAAATCAAAGAGTTTTCTGGCAAGTGAAAGTTTAGTGCTCAGCAGTCAGCACCTTACAGGGTTAGTGGGAGAAAAATGTAATACTCACCACTTACTACTTACATTTTTGAAGAAGCTCTTCAGTGAAGTCTGAACCAATGTTTAGGAACTTACTTAATTCATGACCAGACAAAGGAATTTTTACAAGTTGGTCACAGCATGAAGAGCCGATTTCATGGATATTTCCCAACAGCCCTGCTTCCTGCCATTGGTTGGTGTAGAGGCCCTGGGAAGGAGAAAGGACAAGGGGGTGGCTGCCATCTTGGCACCTGGCTGCCCTTCATGCCATCCCACCAGCCAGCATCTTCCTTTCCTGGGCACCTTCTGGGGTGCCAGCATTTTATTTTTACTATTTTTTAAAGTTGTTTTTGCAGACAGTTGCAGATATTGTGGTTTCTGCAAAATCCACAACATTGGAAATTAATTAGGTCCCCACCAATGTGTATGTTTCAGTGAGCTGCAGTATTATCATCTGAGATGAAAAGAACAGATGCCCTACTTTCTGGAAAATATTACATGTATTGCTCACAAAATATCTATAGAATCTAATGAGGCAATACATGTAATTTGGGCAGTGCTTTCACATATCTTCTAGCCTAAGGCAGCTTGATTGTAAAAGCTCATGTATGGATAGGTAAGTTTCATGTGGGTAAGAAAATGTGGTGAAGTGGAAAGTCTACATGAAAGATCAGGTTTAATTTTGAGGGTTTAACTGCCAAACACAGGCATTCCCACATAATATAATAATTTAATGTAGTGATTATTTCCTATTTCCTTATCAAATGATAATAGTATTATTAATTATGAAAGCAACCAGAAGCTTCTGCCCACATTATAGATTAGGCAGTGTATCAAGCATGTTTGAAGACATGGTCCCTCCCTTGAATAGTTCACAACATACAGACTAATATTAATCATTGTAGTTACCAAAAGGAACAGACTTAGAATGCAAGTACTTCATTCCTTTCAGATCCAGAATAGGTTAAACTTTATATTATTTCTCATTCTCATTACAACTACTGTCACAAAAAATAACAGTGTGCCATTTTCTCTTAAAGTTACAATCTTTGTCACAGGACTAAGGCATCAGAGTTTTATTGCCTCATATAGTCTATGAATTATAATAGTGTGCTACTACATTGACCTTTACAATATTCAGTTATTTGATTGGCTAGTCATTCAGCTTATCTACCCGAGTGCAGCCTCGCTAAACTACTCAGATGGCTCTGAGCAGCTTCAGATGATGCGGATAGTAGAAGAGATACTAAACTTCCATTTCAAATGTATTAAACCAGACAGAAGTAAAATAAACCCTGCAGTATTTACTTGATCTGTAAATCAGTTTATTCACCAGTAATCTACTTTCTAAATTACATGAATTATTCTCAGATATACAAGTCTTTTTTTTTCTAATATGTTCCTGAAAAGAGAATGTTCCACTTTTTTAATACCTTTTATTTTATTTTTTTTGTAAAAGGAAAAAACTGTTTGATGACCACAGAACTTAATGCAGATCAGATTCTCTGAAATCTGAACAGATGTCAAAATAATAATGATTTTGCTCTTTTTAGTATAACCAAAATGAACCAAAGTTAGCTAACACTTCAGTCTTCAAACACATTAGCATCTGATTTGTATTTTGGTAAAGTGGTCTCTACTTTTAGCTGAAACTTTTAAATCAGATTCTTAAAATTATTTTAATTGTTATAAACCCATGAAATATTTGTTCATCAGTTCTATTCATCTAAACTCATTCCAAAAATAAAGTAATTTTTAATTTAAAAAAATCTGACGTCCTAAAATTATACAATTAATGCTAATATTTACTTACCATGAAATATTTCCAAAATTATTTTTAAAAGGCTTGGTCTGGTCTATCTTTTCTCCCAAACAGGACCATCAGTTAAATCATTAACCTAGTTTGTTCTTAGAATATACCTTAATGTCTATTCAACTTTAAAAATATTGTGTGCATCAAGTTTTAACAGGGGATTCCTTCCCCTTTTACTTGGAGCAAGTGCAGCTTGCTAGGAAGGAGCTGTGCTATCTGAATCTCCTGCCAAGTGGGCTTCAGGTTTCATTCATCCTGCATATTGCAGGCAACAGAATACTTGGCTGCTGAGAGGCACCTGAGCCCTACCATCAACAAGCTAGGTCAGGTAACTGAAAGGGGAAGGACCAAAGGCCATATAAGTCTGAGTCTGGATTCCAAGGGGGATACCAGTTCTGTCACAGACCAACTGGGCACTGTGAATGTACAATTGCAGGGCAACTTGGCACTGCAATTGTATTAGTCACTGGGCTGTTTGGTTCGGGATCGAGGCGGCGGAGTTGGGAGTGAAGTAGAGACAAGTTTCACTTATAACAGTAAAGATAAATTTCCCTTGTAGCAACAAAAATATGTTTAAGCAGCAAAATATGATTTACACATATAACCGTTAATAAAAAGGTTAAGCTAATAAACAGATAATATAGCAATAAAAGTTAAAAATTGTCAGTAATAATAAAAACAGGCAGACAAATTGACAGAGTTCCCACTTGGTTGGCAATGTATTAATAGTCTCTCAGTGCCAAGCACACGTCAAGTTGATCCAGCGAAGTCTGGCGTCCCTGATCGATGCTGTCAGAAGATGCTGGGGAAGATCCCTCAGTCAGGATCTGGTCCTTGCTCAGACTGGGAGTCTGGAGTCCAGGCTTGGAACATCAAAGACTGCAATAGCTATAATTGCTTTAATGGCTTATACTGCTACTTTTATAATGAATTATTTCACTCTTAAGACAAAGTTAATCTTGTTAAGATTTATTTTTCATAATATTTTAATTAATCATTATTATTCTGGAATTAACCATCTACTTTATATTCCTTATTGTTTAACTTAAATATATCTGACCTATTGTTATCATAATTTTAGAACTTAAATTTAGTATAAGAAAAATGTTTATGTAAGGTCTGTGGTATGTTTGGCATGTTTGAAAAGAGGTAATGAAAGAATGATTGATGGATGTATGTGACAATGTGAAGGAAGACAGTCCTCTTGCAGCAAGTGAAAATAGCCTTCTGTGGTTTAACAGCTAAAGGTTGCAGCAATGTTGAGTCAGCAGTTGAGGATTACCAAAGAACAGATTGACTTTTATTAGTAAATGTTTAGGATTGTGAATCCAAAAAAGCTGACAAAGCCGGTAGGGAAATACATAGCACCTGAGCAGGGGACTAAGAATAGAAGGATGAGGGTGAGAAGGGGAATGCAACTAGGTTGCAGGAGATACAATGTTAGCCAACTAAGCCCAGGGGTAGGAAGGAGGGGGGAAGGGGGAAGGAGGAAGGGGAGGGATGGGGTTCACGACGCTGAGAGAGAAAGAACATATATACACACAAACCTGTTACAATGGTCCGCAATAGTGGAAGAAGTGGTCTGAAGAAAATTGTCTCAATCCATATAGAGTTTCATCGCAGGCGTCCTCTTCAGGTGGAGCAGGGTTGTCCATGTTGAAGAATCCTCTCAAAGTGAAGGTCCATCTGGTGCAGAGGGGAGGTTCAGGCGGTTCCTTCTGGGGACCGCCTGAACCAACCCCTCTGCTGATTTTCTACCTGAACCGACCCCTCTGTTGATTCACTGGTCTGGTGGGGTCTGCATTTAGAAAATCATGCCTTTATCCTGATGACTGAAGAGCACAAGCAATGACCACTTCCACCTGAAGATTAGAGACCACAAAGCCAAAGGATCACGTCCTACCACTGCCAACCTACTAAAAGGACAAGGAGGATGACCTTCTCATCTGACTCAGTGGAATCCATAGGTTTGTATGGACAGCCATGACTATAAAGAATAAACACAAAGAAGAGGCTTTGGGTCTGTCCACCTGCAACAAGGAGTTTTGGGCATGTCCAACAAGGCCTGACTCAATTCCTTGTGGTCAGTCTGGCTGGCCACCAGACTGACCCAAGCATCTTCAGAACTTGATAACACCTTAACCTTTACAGGACTGTCTAACTTCTGTGTGTGTGCTTGTTTTTTTTGTACGAATGGATGAATGAATGAGTATGTATGGGACTGAATGAAGCAGATAACCTTACTGTTCTTTATTCCTTTTATGTTTTATGTTCCAATAAATGTGGCGTTGTGCCTTATCCCCAATAAGATTCCCATTTTTTTTTTTAAATTCACACTGTATGCCCTGTTCATACAACACTACATTGGATCAGATTCCTGTCCTTTCTCCTACAGATAATTTGGAGTAAAATCTTTTATAGTACTGAATGTTATTCTAGCTGTTTAACTCCCATATCCTACTCTCTAGAAATGTGCTCCAGACAGCAGTGTACAAAAATTAACATCTAGCAGAGTAGGGCATAATTTAACTAAGAAACAAAAATTCTGTGAATTATATTTTCTAACTTTTTAGTTGGAAGTGTCATAGCAGTAAAAGTTAAGAAAAGGAACATTTTCCAAAGTGAAGCAAAACCTGTTATATAGGAGGTGTTGCAGCCAGCTCAACCTTTTCCCCATAAGTTTGAACCCACAAAACATGTGTCATGAACTTGTTACTAGAATAAATTTTAACCAGTTACTCAGTCTTCTGGCAGTAGAAATTAACTCAGGGATACAATAATCAATTTTTGAAAGGGGTAGGGGATGCAAATTCATCTTTTGTATATTTTATATTTGTATAATTCATAACATGATCCAACCAACATGATCCAAAGCTGTATATAGGTACATCCATGTGATTAATCAGATATTGATTACTCGTGCACCTACATTATAATATTATCTTGTAAAGCTCAAAATCTTTGGCCCAGCCCACTTAGTTGTTTTGGTCCTTCCAGGTACTTGATTACCATTTTTATTATAGTCTATATGCAAGTCTTCTTATTCACACCCTCTCAGTCTGTTGCCTTTCCCTCTAATTGCATGAAGTGAAACATACCAGGTCTTTTGTTTTGGTATCAGGTGCTGACAACTGAGCAACTTTATCTGTTTCTAAGGTTTTGGGAAGTCTTAATAGTTAACACTTTACAGTTATTTTAATGAGGCTTGAGACCCTGACACACAAAAGCCCCAAACTCATGATTTTTTTTTTCAAGTGGCCATTTCATTAGTGCAGTAATGAAGACTGGTATAACCTACACTCAGAAAGACTATCCACACAAGGAATTAAAGTGAAGTACTGTTTCCTATGCAGCTTCTTATGTAGTAACTTTCCTATGTAGGGAGTCTTAAAGGAAGTCTGGCAAGATAGAGAAGATAGAATAAGTGTCCCTTTTTTGACCTTCAGATGTAGAAGGAAGTTAGCAATAGGAGAGAGAAAGAAAGATACGTGATGACTCAAAGAAGTAGCTGTGTGCAGTATGGGACATCCTGACCTCAACGGTCAATGCTGATCTAAGAGTGATGAGAGACTTGATTCAGGGAAGTATGTACACACATTTTTAATATTTTATCTAAATCAGTATATTCCATTTGCTAAATTGAATTGTGTTTGCAGAGATTACCTGTGGGTTTACTTCTATTTTCATATTCTACTGAAGAGGTAAAATGTAAACCAGAAGTCTACAAAGTTTTAAGTCTTTGGGAGGGTCAAGCTTCAGAAATATGAGGTCTGGGGGAAATCATCATGACACTCAGATGCTAAGACAGGAAGGCTATGGCTTCCAACTTTCACATAGATAGCATATGGAAAGCCTGTGTGTGGGAAGTGTGCAAAAGAAGAGAGACTATGCAGAAGTCTATCCCTTCTCTGGAATCTTATGCTACATGGTCCCTAGTGATTGATCAAGACCCTGCTTCAGGACCATTTGACAACTGTAGTTGATTCTGCGACATTAGCAGGAGACAACCTAACTGTATTCTGGAGTGAAGGTAGGTGACAGACCCTTGGGAAAGGACTGTAAAGAGCTGAAAAAGACTTCATGAAACTTTGGGGCTTTTATTTTACTTCTGGAGTTTCATTGTTCCAGCAAGTTTAAAGTTGTGATGTAACTGAAGACTAAACTAGTCAACTAACAAGAGGAAGAAACACAATGACAAGAGGAAAGGCTATCCACACCTGAATCGATCATATACAGAGAATGAAAGAGGTAGCTGAATCTTTGATACATTCAGTTTTCTTCAATCTCTCAGCAAGGGGGCTGGGTTTTTAAGAAATACAATTTCTTGAGAAGCAGAACAAAGAGAATCAGGTGTTAGCACTGAGACTTAAAAATCACAGAGCCTGAGAGGCACAGCACGCAATGTAAAAATAGTTCATATTGGAAAAAATATAGTGTATGACCTATTTACGCTCTTATAAAGTTTTATCATGCTAAATATTTATTTTTACATGTTCAATGTTGTTATTTTGATGTGATTTTGCTAATTTACAAAATATTTTGGCTGTACTCCTGGGTGCTTGTCTGGCTATAGAGCCTGTACTCAAAGCTCCTGTTGGAGAGAGAATTAAGAATTGAGTTATCTCAACCCAGTTTCAGAATAGACTGTCATTAGAGTCTTAGTTGTTTCAGGGAAAATTAGAACTATCAAAGGAATAAATAGTTATATTCACAGTTAGAGATGCACCCATTGTCATTAAATTCTCCTTATTCTTTTCCTCTTTCCTGCTTTTAATCTGTATCTGCATTCAAAAGTTTTAGCAACAATGTTGTACTCTATTATTTTTTTATTTTAATTTTTTTTAGATCAAAGCTTGAGAAATCCAGGGCAGCCTATATGCCAGGTTTAGGGTTAGGGAGCATATAAAAAGTGGAAATGGGGAGAGACTACCAAAGAGGTAGCACTTGTAGGGAGGCAGTTAGACAGGCCAAAGCTACCACGGAGCTAAGGATGGCATCCCAAGTAAAGGATAAAAAATAGTTTTTTAGATATATAGGGAGTAAAAGGAAAGCCCAGGATGGAATAGGACCCCTACTAAATGGGCAGAAGCAATTGGTGACGGCCAGAGGGGACAAGGCCGAACTCCTCAACGAGTTCTTTGCCTCAATGTTCCTAAGTGAGGGGCAAGACAAGTCTCTCACTGAGATTGTAGAGAGGCAGCAGCAGGGCACCAGACTACCAAGCATAGACCCTGAGATGGTGCAGAGGCACTTGAGGGAACTGGATGAGTTTAAGTCAGCAGGCCCAGATGAGCTCCATCCAAGGATACTGAAGGCACTGGCTGACGGCATGGCACAGCCACTAGAGGGAATATTTGAACACTTGTGGCTCATGGGCCAGGTTCCGCAGGACTGGAAAAGGGCTAATGTGGTCCCCATTTTCAAGAAGGGGAGGAAGGAGCACTCGGGCAACTATAGGCCAGTCAGTCTCACCTCCATCCTTGGCAAAGTCTTAGAAAAAATTATCAAGGTTCACATTTGTGAGAGCCCAGCAGGAAAAATTATGCTTAGGGGAAACCAGCACGGGTTTGTAGCAGGTAGATCATGCCTGACTAATCTAGTCTCTTTTTATGACCAGGTTATAAAATGCCTGCATGCAGGAGTAGGGGTTGATGTTGTATACTTAGACTTCAGGAAGGACTTCAATGCGATATTATGCACCATACTGAAAACAAGTTAAGAGGCTATGACTTGGATGACTACACAGTCCAGTGGGTGGTGAATTGGCTAAAGGGTCACACTCAGAGAGTTGTAGTGGATGGGTCGGTATCGACCTGGAAAGGTATGGGCAGTGGGGTCCCACAGGCCTCGGTCCTTGGACCAATACTCTTCAATATCTTCATCAGCAACTTGGATGAGAGAGTGAAGTGTACTCTGTCCAAGTTTGCAGATGACACAAAACTGTGGGGAGAAGTGGACATGCCGGAGGGCAGGAAACAGCTGCAAGCAGACATGGAGAGGTTGGACAAGTGGGCAGAAACAACAGAATGCAGTTCAACAAGGAGAAATGCAAAGTGCTGCACCTAGGGAGAAAAAATGTCCAGCATACCTACTGCCTAGGAAATGACCTGCTTGG
>JAGPOW010003316.1:130176752-130227165 GCA_030014935.1 Caiman crocodilus
GTCCAGAGAAGGGCCACTCGTATGGTTAAGGGCTTGCAGACCAAGCCCTATGAGGAGAGACTGGGGCACCTGGACCTCTTCAGCCTCCGCAAGAGAAGGATGAGAGGCAAACTTGTGGCTGCCTATAAGTTCATCACAGGGCACAGAAGGGAATTGGTGAGGTTTTATTCACCAAACCGCCCCTGGGGTTACAAGAAATAATGGCCACAAGCTAGCAGAAAGCAGATTTAGACTGGACATTAGGAAGAACTTCTTCACAATTAGAGTGGCCAAGGTCTGGAATGGGCTCCCAAGGTGCTTTCCCCTACCCTGGAGGTCTTCAAGAGGAGGTTGGATATGCATCTAGCTGGGATCATCTAGACCCAGCACTCTTTCCTGCCTATGCAGGGGGTCATGCTTGATGATCTATTGTGGTCCCTTCTGACCCTAGCATCTATGAATCTATGAATCTACACATGATGCTATAAAGCAAGAAGAGAGAGCTGGGATGTACTGTCCTTCTGTCCCTTATGATGACAGGAAAGTTGAATCAATCAAGAGACTTGGGAGCACTAAACTTATTGGTACAAAGGCAGAAAAAGTTGATTCCTACAGTAGAAGGGAAAATTCCTACAGAAGACAATAAAATATGCTTCTAAAAATACTTAAGGGTTCCAATTACTTCAGTAATTCCCAGCACCCAGGGCAATGTGTATGTCTAGAATGGCTGTGTGAAATTTCACCAACTGTTTCATTTCAATGTTGTTTTGACTTGTTTCAAGCATGAAACAGTGAAATAAAAATGAAATGAAAGGCTTCATAACACCCTCAAAATGAAATGAGGGCCATCAAAACATTTTGAGAATTTCAAGTTTTGAAGCTCAAGCATGGCTTGTCTGCACGGAAACAGAAATAAGGAGAGGGAGAGGGAAGAGGGAGGGAAGACTGCTCTCATATTGACTATGTAGCTGGCCAGTAACTGTGATCCTTCCCTGAGATCCCTTCCAATCCCAGTGCTCTGGGGAAGGGATGGAAAAACAACATAAAAAGCAGCACTGTTTGACCTGGCCTGCTTTCTGCCTTGGGGTCTGACAGTTACTGAGCTATCTTCCAGCAGTTCAGGAGCATTAGACAACAAAGGCTACTGCTATCATTGATTTGATTTTCTACTTGCTAGCCTAGCAAGCAGGATTCCACAATACTTTTTGCTTTCTTTCTAGACCCTTTTATTTTATTATTATATTTGGTAATTTATTCTTTTCAATGTCATAAATATATTGGATATTAATCTATAGAATTTATATAGGAAGGCAGATACATTTATATATTTTTATTTCTATACATTTGTATCTTGTAGCATATTACACTCAAAATATTATATAAGAACACAGATATATCTATATATTTTATAAAAAAAGACACTATGAAACAGCAAGACGCATGGTGGAAAGGCAGCTGGCAAGACTTCAGGGAGAGATGGTAAAAGGAGAGGTGTAAGTTCCCCCCAAACTGAGATGCAGCATCTTTCCTACAACTAGCAGGGATGAGGCACAAGCAGCAAGGAGGGGGAAGCAGTACCAGTGCCATTTCCTGTGCCCGAGTCTGCATCTCTTCCAAAAGCACCAGCCAGAACCACCTCCTGCACCACCACCACCATGACAACAAGGAGCAGCACAAGCACCAGCATGACTGTCTCCTCTACTCCCATTTCACTTCTCATGCTAAGCCTTCCAGTGCCAGAGGAAGTGGTGGAGCTGGATCTGAGTGCAATAGCAAAGGAAAGTCTGGGGAAGGAGGGATCAACTGATGTGCTCCACACCCCTCAAGTTTCCCCTATAGCTAGATCTCCTTCCCCACAAGGCACTTCAGAGGAGGATGAGGTAGAGGTTGCAGAGGCAAGTGGCTCAGCTGAGTCCACTCCTTCTGTTGCTGTGCCTCTGCAAGCATCACCCCCTTTCCCTTGCTCCTCCTCATCCTGACACCAGTGTGAGTGTGCCCAAAGTGAAATCGTCCTCTTGCTCCAAAGCCCCCCTCCCCCCAAAGCAGAGGCAGGCTACCCTGGAACAATGGGGGAAAGGTGAACAGAAAGGGTGAGCAAGATGTTGCAAGGGTGAGCAAGATCACCCAGAGCACAGGGGAGATGCTTGCTGTGGATGGCCAGCCCTTCTCCTTAGTTGAGTGGCCAGAGTTCAGGTGCCCCATGGTGCTCATGGACCCATCCTATCAAGTGCCTGCATGCACCACCTTCAGCATGATGGTGGTGCCCTCCTTGTATGAGGTGTGTAGGTGGTACAATGGAGTACAATGCCCTCCTCAGCCAGGTGACCCCCATAGTGAGGGAACTTCAAAGCCAAAGGGAGAAGGTCCAGCAGGTCAATGTTCCTGGCTGAGGCCAGCCACTGTCACCAGATGTCCAGGCACTGGTAAGGCAGCTGAAGGAGAGCAACAGAAAATGCTTTGATCCCTTGTGGTCCAGTATAGTCCATGTGCCGGCTGCCATGTGTGACCCGAGGGTGAAGGGCAGTATATGCAGCAACCAAACCCTGAATCAGTGAATGGAGGTGCTGGTAAAGAAAGTCAGGGAGGTAGAACAGAAGAGGTGGGGGGGTATGGAAGAGGGGGATCCCATGTCCCATGCTGATATGCCATCTACCAGCTAGTCTCCTCCTCTACTACAGGTTCTGTTAATGTGGGCCAAGGGCATGGCTTCCATGGTGGGGTCCAGAGGCACGAGACCCCACTATCAGGCAAGTAGCACTCAGGCCTTGGTGGCTGCCTATCTTTCTGAGGATGTGGAGGCACTGCTGTAGGACCCCTTGGCCTACTCGGCAAGTCTCAGTCACATGTGGCTGGAGCAGGCCATGGTCGCCCACAAACACCTGTCTTATCCATCTACCAGTGTTCCAAGTGAGAAGGTGTTCAGCACCTGCTTGGGTCCTGATTTGGTGGAGCAGCTGGTGTTCCTGAAGAGGAACCTTCCACTGATAGGGCTCCCCAAGCTCCAGGTACAGATGGAGTGAATGTCAGCCTCCTCACTCCATCTGCACCTATTTCCTTTTTTTTATTTTTTAAAAGCCATTTAATGCCACGCTCTCAGAGCTGGAGGGGGCACTCACTGCATCACCAGACAGCAGGGGAAGAGCATTTCCCTGTTCAGCTTCAATGCCAAAATGAAACTGGAGGTATGGGCTGGGACTACGGGGAAGGAGGCCCCAGGTCCTGTGCATGACCACTAAAACTGTACTCTGCCAGGGTTGGAGAGGCCTGGTGGGACTGATGGTGGGATGGCAGCCCCAGGAAATGCCAGGACCAAGGATGTCCCTGGTAAAAAGCAGATAGGAGGCCCATAAGGTCCAGCCACCACACACATGCACATAGTCAGGTCTTTGACAGGCCTGAGGCTTGCTTGTTTCAGTGGAGTTGTGATGCTCCAGGTGAGCTCAGCTTAGCTGCCTGGGATGTCAGCTTTTAGATTGAAAAACCCTTTGTGAGGCTGAGGAAGCATCTGCAGTTCGTGTCTGGTCTGCGTGCTGTTCCTGGATGGAAGGAATAGTAAAGAAGCCAGAGGAAGGCATACAATGCTGGCGTGAAAGCCAGTCAGTGAAAATTAAAACAGAGGTAATATGGGGTGAGGGACAGGCTGGGGTGGGGAGGCAGAAAAGGGGATGTAGCAGCACAGGTAAAAGTGGAGAGGTACCTGGGGAGTCAGAGTGTAGTGTTTCAGAATGCCAATATCTATACTGAGTATATGACTTTCCGTACCTAGGAGGTTGATGATGCAGTTCATAAGCTCATCTGTGAAAAGTGGTTTGTATACCAAACTTCACTGCTCCTCAGCCCCCAAAAAACTCATGCAGGCAATAGGGCTTCTCTAGGATGCAACCAGAACACTACTGCTCAAAGATCTACTGTTCCTCCCCATCCCCACCTAGCACTGCACCAGGCTGGATCAGCATCCCTCTTCCTGCCCCAGCCTGCAACAGCTCACCAAAATTCCTTAAGTGGCCTTCCAGTCCAAATAATTGTCTGACCCTGCTATAACTTCACTCCTGCTCCAGAGCCTGCAGTGACTGAGGCATGTCTAGCCTGGGGAATGGGTCATATTTAAAGATGTGTTAACTAATAGGTTTTAAATCATTTACAAAAATGATTTGGGGTGTTTGTAAACCAAAGGATACAGCCTATATGAATGGTAAGAGAATTCAAACCATCACATATAGATATGGATCCATTTGGAACTGTCATAATAGCACCATTCTGTTCTAATTTTTATGGCTGTGCAAAATAGCACCATTCTGTTTCAACTTCTGTTTCAATGGGACGGTGTTTCATTTCAAGTTTCATTTTGATTCCAAACTGCTGTTACATTTTTTTTTGCAGAAACTGTTTCACTGAGGGCGCATGTTAACACACACACACACACACACACACACACACACACACACACACACACACACACACACACACACAGTGTCACTCATGTCATGAGTTTTGCTTGTCAGCAGCCTGAGGTGTAGTTTCCCAGATACCCCTGCACCTATCTCCTTAAAACTTGGCACACTTGGTGGCCTCAGAAGGAGCTACTACATCTGCAGTTTTCACTTTGCTGTGCCTTAACACACACACACAACATGAGTTTTGCTTTCAGGACTTTGAGATGCAGTTTCCCAGAAACCCCTGCACCTATCTTCTTGATGCGTGGCAGGCTTCATGCCTTCAGATACAGCCACCATCTCTGCCAATTTCATCTGAATCAGGCAAGCAGTGAGAAGTTATAGGTAATTCTGTGCTTCCCTGTTAGAGCCTATGGGTGAAACGTTGAAACAACGTTGAAACAGTGACGAAACAGCAAAACATTTTCAATGAAACAAAACAGAACAGTGGTTTTGAAATTAAATGAAACTTGAAATGAAATGGTATCCTACTGAAATGTCAAAATGGAAGTCAAAATGAAATGGTACGGTTTTGCACAGCCCTAGTGTCTAGTGTTGCTCTGTACATGTCATACATTTGGATTCTGGGGTTATATTATAATATATGCATTGGGCATTTAGAAGAATATTATGTCTGCAGCAACAGAGTTAACCTCTTAAAAGGAGTCAAGGAGCATCTGTTTCAACATGATACAATGTCTCACAAGTTAGGAGCTTAGAATCAAACAATTTATTTGGCTCAATGCTGGCATAACTGAGTAAAATGTAAAGGACTTTGATATGCAGATCAATTCAATGATCCCTCTGCCCTTGAAGTCTCTGAATTTATTATATCCATTGGCCCATCTAGTCCAGTATGATGTTTCCAGAAATGACAAATAATTAATGCCTTTGAGAAAGAGGAAAAATCTTACTCGGACTGAATTTAGAAAATTGTACAGTTTATACATGCATGAAAAATTCCTTCCTGACCACTATAGGGAATTAATATTTCTCTTGAAGCTGAAAGTTAATTAACTTTATATTAACTTATGAACTTTCTAACATTAGCATCAATGCAGTTATTCATTCTTAAGTTTGCTTGTTTCTTGATAGGCTCCCCTTTTGAGTAACTTCTATAGGTTAAATCAAAGCTGTATAATTATTTCTATTTTGTTTTAATATTTACAGGTAATATTTACATTTATCTTTTATTTTTAGTATCTTGCTATTGCCTAATTAAGCAACAGGAAATACTAAGTCATTCAGCTCGTGTTTGAGCCTAGGTTGACCACTGAACAAAGTAGGGAAGGCATTAATAATGAACTCCATTCACTTCTGTAGCATCTCTCAAAGTGCTTTACAAGCACTTGCTAACTCAGCCTGTGAGGGTGGTAGGTGATTATAAGGTTCATTTCACCCACTACTGAAATGCAGCAAGTGTTCAACAATGCACAGGAACATTACACAACAATTTAAAGCAGCAAGTCAAGAAGAATACCACAGCCAGTTGAAACTGCAAGAAAGCTAGGTAGGCAGAACGTAATTACCCAAGTTGGAACTAAGCCAGGGCAGCAGGAATTACTCTAATAAAATGTACCTTCGGATCTTTAGTTGCCTGATTCTCTGTTCTACATCATGTGCAAAAAGATGAATCAATGGAGTGTCACGGTGCTTTGTAACAACACAGTATTTATTCAGGGTCAAATTGTACCTGGCCTAGTATTTGAGAAGGGGATGAAAGAGAGGGGGTTATGATGGAAGAGAGGGGTACTTTCTCATCCCTCCTTCACATGGTCCTGTAAGAACTAGGCAGAATTGCAACCTCTGTGTTGTCATTTAAATTTCAGTAGATTTTGCACTCGTCAGTACAGTATTAACAAACTGAAAAACAGTCTCTGCACTAAAAACATGGTACATAGACAAGTGTGGAAATAGTGGCTAAGTGTGATAGACTAACATGCTGGAGGTCATTCAGTAGGTCAGTTTTAAATTCAGATAAAAAAAAGAATTAGGTTTCAAACCAGTCTAAAGCCCTACTCAATGCATCATGCAGTCTCCTTGTGGTTCTTAGTCTCTTTCCCTTTTGGATCACAGGTCTTTGGGATACTTGGTACTTGAAGAGTAACTGATAGAGATTATGAATCATTCACTCCCCACCTTGTATTGAGTGCAGGGATGGTTTGAAAAGGGTTGCAGCTTGTCTTCTATAAATGAAAGAACTTTTAGATATGCTCCCCCTCCACATCAGGAATTTCAGAAATGATGTACACGGATTTTAGTGTGTTGCAGGGCACCCTGGTGCCCTGCTCCTAGAGAGTGGAAACTGCCAGGGAGACAGCCCTGGCAGGACATAACAAGCAAAGCTGCGGGTTGCCTGGGGCAACCAGGAAGTCAGCTGACTAGAGTGGGCAGGGCCTGGCCCTCAAAGCCCAGGGCTGAGGCCAAGCTAGTAGTTCCCTGCCAGCAGCCAAAGGGGCAGGAGCGCCTGGGGTTAGGCTGTGAGGAGAAGCCTAACAGCAAGTACAGCTTGACCAGAGTGGAGCAATGTTGTTATAGCCAGAGGGCTTGTGTTTGAGTTATGTTGTAGCCTAGGGGCTTGTGTTTTGTTGTTATGTATTACATTGGTGGCTAGGGTGAGGCTATAAGGGGTTGGAGGAGGCCTCAGGGGGAACCCCCAGTGGTGTGGGAACCCTGGCACCAGGGAGGGCGCAGTGTACTCATTGGGGACTCACAATGAAGTGTGAGGACCCCAGTGCCAGAGCGAGTGCAGTATACTCATAGGGACCCACAGTGGTGTGGGGCCCTAGCACCAGTGAGCGTGAAGTATACTCAGTTGGGACTCACAGTGGAGTGTGAGGACCCCGGCACCAGTAAGGGCGCATCTTGCAGGGTGCTTAGACCCCAGCTCCAGAGAGAGGCATTTGAGGAAGCCCGGTGAGCCCCAGAGAGGGGGCAGTATTATTAGGAAGCCCCAGTGTGGGCCCAGCGATTTCCCCAGAGAAGGGGTACTACTGCGTAGCCCAGTGTGGGTATGGTGAGCCTCTGAAGAGGGGCCTAGTACTATGATAAACCCCAGGAGAAGGGCAAAGTACTGCGGTAAACCCTGGTGAGAGGTGGTAGTGGTGCAGAAAGCCCTGGAGAAAGGGGGTAGCAGTGCGGTGGGCCCAAGAGTCAGATGGTGTAGCCAAGAAGTCCCAGAGTTGGCACAGAAGTCCCCAGGAGAGGGGTGACATTATGCAGAGATCCCCAGGAGAGGGGTAACATGCAGAGATCCCCAGGAAAGGGGCGCTGGTACAGAGATCCCCAGGAGAGTGGTGATGTTACAGAGATAGCTCAAAGTGGGTACCGAGAGCCCCGGAAGAGGGCCAACATTAGAGGAGAGCCCCCAGAGAGGGCAGTTAGACTGAGAGGGCCCAGTGCGGCCACAGAGCCCTAAAAGTGGGCGGTTTGATTGAGAAGGCCCATAGTGGGCACAGGAGGCCCCAGAGAGTGGGCGAGTGTACGGAGGAGGCCCAAGAGACAGGCATTGTATCTAGAGATACAGACCAACATCAATTCCATCTGCAAGGCTTGGGGCGTGGTATCAGGAGTCACGCATAGCCCATAAGGCTAGGGTGCTCCGAAGTACCCGTTTGCAAGACAAGACCCACGAAGGGTCCAGGAGTCTACAGGACCAGAGGGTACAATGGACCATGTCCAAGATGTGAGGCAGCCTCCCAATTGATTTGAACCATCAAAGACGTGGTGGGTGAGAAATAGAGGGTGCCCTTGGGCCAACTTGACACGGAGAGGGGGCCTTAAGGATATCACGGCCCTCCTGCAGGACCCCGCAGTGACATAGTGTGTTTGGGGATATATTTCACCATTTGTGTGCCTGGTATAATATATAAAATGAAAATATACAATAATCTGTGATTTGTATTATATAATATATATGTAACATTACAATACTTAATTTGCTATCATTTTGAGGTTATTTATTAATTATTATTTGACTTGTACAATTGAATGGATGATGACCAGGCTAGTGCAGATGGAACAGAATGAGATGATGAGAATAATCTACATGCTAGTATAGCTATCTATGTGAAACAAGTTCTATTATTTTGTTGTTTGGAGGTACCTTTAATAGATATAGTTTTGCTTATGAAAAGATGTAAAATAATTAACATAACTTAAATGACCACTTGGCCTAAGAAAGTATTTCCAGATATGACTAGATTTGGAGCCTCTCTCTTAAAACAAGCAAGAAAAGATCTCCTTCACAATAGTACTCTTGATAAAAGAATGAACTAGTAAGGTACAGCTGACAGTAAATCTTATCTTCTGAAACATTTTTTTGATAGAAAATGTCAGATTTTAATTATTTAAAATGTTTTCAATGTCTTATTGAAATTAAATGCCATGTCTTTATACTTTTGCTTTGTGTTTCACCTTTTTCACCTACATTTTCCTATTTTCTCCTCCCTTTCCTTCATCCACTCCATCTTCAATAAAATATAACAGGGAGAATGAAATATGTTAACTTTTCTAAAGTTGACTTTATGAAAGTAAGAATAGGAAAAAAAATGTCAGGAGGAAGAAGGGGAGATGAGGGTGGGTCACACTTTTCATATTCTGACCATTAGTATTTTTTTGCATTTATATTGTGGTAGAAGGCAATAGCATGATGTTTTGGTAAAGCAGAGCTCATTGGCCCACACACTGTGCTGCACTAAAGTGTCTCTGCTTCCAGTTCAGGGGCCGATATGCGTAGAACTAGCATGCTCCTTTCTGTGGAGAGGGGAGAGAGAGAACAATTATAATTTAAGAAAATTGTTTCATTTTGAACCTTTTGAATGGAAAAATATTATGAAAATGTTTACATTTCCTCCATGCTTTTGAATGAGCTCTACCATTGAACATATGCCAAAGCCCAGATCAGTACAATGTAAGTCATTTAACTGAGACTCTGATTCATAGTTTGGATTCTTTCCAATACTGACAGTCACTAAATTGATCTATAATTCTTCAAGAATTCTTAAATGATCAGATCATGCTCTTCATAGATTTGCTGAGCAAATTAACTGGATTCTGACAAAGTACTTCTAACTTCCTGCTATTTTTGCAGTTCTTTTCCTGGCACTAATAGTTTCTTTTCATAGTGGGCAAGGTATTCCATTCTTAATGCCCATTTACAATACTTAATGTGCAATTCAAGCAAATAAGAGATGCTGTTGGACAGGGAACTGTGGGAAGCATCTTAGAAGTGTAATGAGTTTCTTTCTCAGGAGTAACACACATGGTGCACTCTTCCCTAAAAATCCCCAAAAGGAACCCCATAAGGTATTCAAATAGACATTTCATGCTGGATTTAGTATAAATTCTATCACAAAATCCAAAGTAGAATATTGACTAGAATCTGTTCAAAATGGAGCAAAATTGACCACAAGGAATAAATCATAAGGCAGCAACTTCTTAAACTGACTTGAATTTTTTGTGCTTTCATGGCTACACTCTGTGCCTACAATAAATTCAATAACTGGCTGTTTTCCAAGAAACATGAGAAGTGAGAGAAGGGTGCATTGCCATGGCTGCTCCTGGTTAAAAGGACAGATTCTCTGTTTCTAAACAGTTTATTTTTAATAATTTATCACAATGGCAATAGAAGATGCACAATCAAGGACCTAGATGACTCGGGGGGGGGGGGGGAGGGATTACTGTTTAGATATGCTGACTTTGACCTTTAGGTTGCCAGTACGAAGCACAGATTACTAATGACTTAGAGCTGCTATTTTCTAATGGCTGCTTAGTATCCAAAAGTGTACAAAGTTTGTGAGTTCAAGTGGAATCCCAGTGTTTAGAAATCCACTTCAGAAAGAATAGAACCATAACAGGAATCGAGTGCATCCTTGATGGTAGGATAAATGAAGAGGTTAACGCATGAAGACAGCAGGGTGAATGGGGCACTAGGTAAGAACCATGATTCAGAGGTGGTGCCAACAGAAGTCCATAGTGCTCCCCACAACACTCTGGCACTTGGCTCTGACACAAACACACTCCAAGCCTTGCTCTGTGATATTGTGGCCAGAGTACCAAGATTGATTATGATGCTTCCAGGTCAGGGACTGTATTGACATGGAAACAGAACTGACTTCTTAATGTTAAAGTTGGTTTTCCCCAAGTGAGGACAGAAATATATTGCTAGAGGACAGAGCACAGTACCGAGAACTTTGTATGGCTGCTGGATCTGCTCTATTTATTGGCAAAAATCCCACATATCAATGGTTCAAGATTAGACTCAGAAAGAACTTATACCAGCTCCAACCGTAAGTAATATGTCCCCTATACATGTCTAAAAAGTATGAAAAATGTAATAAACCTGTTAATCATATTGCTACCCTGTCACCAGACACTGGGAAAAATTCCTGTGATAGTATTCAATGCACATCTGAAATACCAGTAATAGAGCAAAGCAGAAAGATAAATGCATATGTAAAAAAGAAACTTGAGAAACCAAATGTTCCATTCTAAAATATAATCTTAGTTTTTATCTAACAAAATATGAACACCATTTAACTCTAAATATTGGAAATCTCTAATAGTATATACCAGGGCTGTACAAAAAAATGGAGCAAAAGGAAGGCCCAGGCAAAAGCAATTGGTGACAGACAAGGGGGACAAGGCTGAACTCGTCAATGAGTTCTTTGCCTCAGTATTCCTAAACAAGGGGCAAGAAAAGTCTCACAATGGGATCATAGAGAGAAAACCGCAGGGCACCAGACTACCAAGCATTGACCCTGAGATAAATGCATCCAGTCCTTCCAAGTTACTCTGCATTAAGTCAGCAGGCCTGGATGAGCTCCATCTGAGGGTACTGAAGGCACTGGCTGATGTTATTGCATAGCCACTGGCAAGAATACTGGAGCGCTCATGGCACATGGGCCAGATCCCGGAGGACTGGAAAAGGGCCAGTTTGGTCCCTATTTTCAAGAAGGGGAGGAAGGAGGATCCAAGCAACTACAGGCCAGTCAGTCTCACCTCCATCCTTGGTAAAGTCTTTGAAAAGATTGTTGGGCTCTCACGTATATGAGCCTTAGCAGGAAAAATTACGCTGAGGGGAAAGCAGCATGGCTTTGTAGCACGTAGATTATGCTCGACTAATCTAGTCTCTTTTTATGACCAGGTTACAAAACACCTGGATGCAGGAATGGGGTAGATATCATTTTCTTAGATTTCAGGAAGGCCTTCAATATGGTATTCCACCCCATACTGGTGAATAAATTAAGAGGCTGTGATTGGATGATTACACAGCCCAGTGGGTGGTGAATTGACTAGAGGGTCATACCCAGAGAGTGATTGTGGATGGGTTGGTATTGACCTGGAAGGACGTAGGCAGTGGGGTCCCACAGGGCCTGGTCCTTGGATCTATACTCTTCAATGTCTTCATCAGTGACTTGGATGAGGGAGTGACGTGTACTCTGTCCAAGTTTGCAGATGATACAAAACTGTGGGGAGAAGTGGACACTCCGGAGGGCAGGGAACAATTATAAGCAGACATGGACAGGTTGGAAAAATGGGCAGAAAACAATAGAATGAGATTAAAACAAGGAGAAATGCAAAGTGCTGCACCTAGGGAGAAAAAATGTCCAGCACACCTACAGTATAGGAAATGACCTGCTCAGAAGCATGGAAGCCGAAAGGGATCTCGGAGTCCTAGTGGACTCCAGGATGAACATGAGTTGTCAGTGTGACGAAGGTGCAGTATTTTTGTATTGCTGATGACTTATCTTGCATCAGCAGATGCATGACAAATAGAACCAAGGAGGTGATAATTCCCTTCTTTCAGGAGCTGATCAGACCACAGTTGGAATACTGTGTGCAATTTTGGGCGCCACACTTCAAGAGGGATGTGGATAACCTGGAGAGGGTCCAGAGAAGGGCCATTCATATGGTTAAGAGCTTGTAGGCCAAGCCCTATGAAGAGAGACTAGAGCACCTGGACTTGTTCAGCCTCCTCAAGAGAAGGTTGAGAGGCGACATTGTGGCTGCCTATAAATTCATCGTGGGGGCACAGAAGGGAATTGGTGAGGCTCTACTCACCAAGATGCCCTTGAGTGTTACAAGAAATAATGGCTATAAGCTAGCAGAGAGAAGATTTAGACTGGACATTAGGAGGAACTTCTTCAAAGTTAGAGTGGCTAAAATTTGGAATGGGCTCCCAAGGAAGGCGGTGCTCTCCCTGTCCTGGGGTCTTCAAGGGGAGGTTAGATAGGCACCTGGTTGGGGTCATCTGAACCCAGAACACTTTCCTGCCTATGTAGGGGATCAGATTTGATGATCTATTGAGGTCCCTTCTGACCCTAACATCTATGAATCTGGTTCCCCTCAGGCTTCATGAAACCTCTAGACTCTGAAAACTAAATCTTCTGTTTCCAAGTGACAGTGCAGAGCCCAGGGGTCCGTTTGTTGCCTGTACAGTTTGGTGCCATTTGCCACTGGTTCAGTCCACATGATGGGATCCTGCATGTGACACCCCTCCTCAAATTACAATCAAATGTAAACTTCCAGGGGGAAGTCACCTCAGTAGCCACCTCTCAGAGAGTAAACACTGATGAAGAGATCCAGCACAGGTTCCACTGCACAAGTGCTTCCTTCTGGAAATTGCTTCAGCTTATTTGTATTGATTGCAGTCTCTAGAAACGCACCAAGATCCAGGTCTACAACACAGACATCATCCTCTATCTTCTCTACAGATGTGAAACTTAGTTGACCAGCTGTCATCTCAAGAGCCTGGAGAGGTCTGATTTATGATGCCTCTAGAAAATTCTCCACATCAAAAGGCAAGATAGTGCAGTGAAGTCAGCGTTAAGATGGTGTTCCTTAAGTATCAACTTCACTGGACCAGACAGTGTTTGAAGATGCCTGACTTGGCTCCCCAGATAAGTGCTCTACTTTCAGTTTAGTTGTGGCCTGAGATGTTTTGGCATCCAGAGTACAAGGAGTACATTAAAGCATACCTCAAGAAAATGGACCCCAACCTCAAGAGCTGAGAGGTCCTGGCTGCTTAGTAACTCCCATGACACTGCAACTTCAACCAACTGGAAGCCTAATTTGAAGAAAAGTATCTTGCACTCAAAGCACAGAAGAGAGGGCAGAGGAAGGAAAAGGAGAGAAATCCTAGTCTACAGCCAGCTCTCCTGTGTGGAAAGATTTGCATCTTCTGAGGATCGATCTGTGGTTCAAGGACTAGACTTTTACATCAGTTACACCCATTAATGAGCTGTGGCAGAGATCATGAATGGATTACTAATAATGATACTTCTGGCAAGGAGTAGAGGGGGGTGGGAACCACACGTTTCTACCACTACTGCAGCTTTCTGGTAGAGAGAGTACGCAGGAGGGGAGGTTTCCCCAGAGTATGCAGCTCATGTGGGGGTATGGCCTGGGACTGTGCACATATGCCACACGCAGCCCCCAGTTGCTCTGAAACTGGACAGCTGTTAAACATGCTACTACCTTCCTCAACAATGGTATTTCATTGTACTACACAAAAACTATTCCTTTAAAGGTATTTGTTTGCACAATCATCTAGCATATAATCTAGAATTGTGGTTCTACCACATTTGTGACCCTGAACATTACAGAAGATTGTGTTTAAATATGAGGGCAAGAATCAGTGAACATCCTCTGCAATAATATTACAACAAATGAACCATGACTAATCAGTGTTATGATGGTATAAGTCTCTGGGGTATTGCTTTATTTGGTTGGTTGTTTCATATGAACATCTACAAAATACATTTCTTGAGCACGTGGACAGTATGTTTTCAAGGAGCCCCTGCACCACTGAGTCATCATATATTTATGACATAAAATAATATATGAGGATGATCTCTGCCACAGCTCACTGATGGGTCTTGAGGTGATATTGAAGTTCAATCCTTGAGCCACAGATTCATTCTCAGTCTTCCTGCAGGGGGGAGTAGATCACAGGCTGGAATTTCTCTCCTTAAAAAATTTGGCTAAAGGTGGAAGATATTGTGACATTATTCCACAAATTATAATAAAGGTTACATTTTTTTCTAGGAACATTAATCTAAAAGGTATTTGTAAGAAATCTTGACACTAATTTGCTTACCCTTTTTCTTTCCCTCATGGGTGCCAACATGTAGCACTTAAGTCCATAGCTTGGCACCAAAATATGATTTGTCTGCCTTTTTTTTAATCTCCCATTGACTTCAGGGAAATGATTCTTGAGCCCTTAGCATTTCTGGAGATCTGGAGTGGCATTTCAGGCCACTAATATTTACATTAATGACTAATATTTATGTTCTTCACATAGATTCAGTAAACTCACCTTTAGTATGTGTGTAAAACTCAGCCTTCTCCTTCCCTGAATAAACATACCTACTCCTTTTGTTTTACCAAGTTGAAGACAAAACTTCCACCTTTTCTTTCCTTCCTTTTATGACAAGGGAATATTCTCAAGGACAAAGACAAAGCAAAGTCATGATACTCCCTTTTTAAAAAAATTTGATTCAGGCCAATGTTCCTTCTGGGGACCTGTTCTTACACTATTTTCTCTATAGTGGGGCTTCATATTGTAGCCTTACTATTGAGAAAATCCTCTAAGAATAGCATTCCCCAGGAGAGAGAGAGACACACACACATATATATGGTAGCCAAGTAGTTTCAGTATTCTTTTGAAACTAGTTGTTTAGCATGTGTTTTAAGTAAAATATAAATTCTACAGGAGAAAAATGGGAATACCAGAATTCTATGGGGAGACTCAAAATCCATGAAGTGTTTGGAAATTCAGCATTCATTGATTTTTAGTGCTCTTGACCACATATACTTTGCTGCCTATCTCAGATTGTCAAATTCATTTGTGGTTCAGTTTTGTACACATTTCTGTTCCTGAGATCAAATATTGACTGGGAAGGAGGAAAGCAAATTCATGATAAGCATTTTAAAATGTGTGGTTAAGGAAGGAAAGGGTAGGAAGAGAGGATCAATTATTTACTGTATTACAAGTAAGTTAAAACTACTCTTCTACAGGGTCTCTTTGTTTGGAATGTTCTTGTTTATGTAGTTAGAAATCAGACCTCATATTCACAGATTATTTCTATCTTTTATTTATTTCTTCTTGGGGGACATGAAGAAAATAATTGCAAATTATTGGTCTCCCATTATAATATTCATAGTAAAAATAACATACCAGATCTTCAGCTGCTGTTAATCGATAGTCCATTGATCTGAGCGCTCACAAGGTAAGAATATGCCCTATTGACATTATTGTCCAGATGTACAACCTCCTAGCAACTAAAATATTCCTAAAATAAAATAATGATATAAAATACCATCCATGAAGTACTTATACTGCAGGATGAGAAACTATAGATTTTAGAAACATATTGCTACTGTATGTACATTTTTTTTTTGCCTCCCCTAAGTACTATTAGTTGTTCTAGAGAACAAAGCTTTCTCTACTCTTATTTTTATTAAGACAAGGTTACATCTCAATTAGCTTGCAATTATGCAAAAATTCATTGCCAAAGTATTTGAAAAGGTAATTTGTGATGATTAACAAAAGTGGATCTTATGAGATAACTGTAGATGAATAAATGAAATTGTTACAACCTAGGTCACTAAATAACTTAGAGGGTTCTTGTAACTGTAGATTCACTATCAGTTTGCAAGCTAGAGAATGTGCTAAAATTAAGAGTAATTCATGCATCAATTCACAAAGTAAATTACTGTAATCAGTAAATTAGAATTCCGTATTTTTGTATTCATGGGGGCTTGAGAAAGCAATAAAATGATCTTGGATGTTAATAAGACTCTATGATGTCAAGAGTTTTTCTATGATGGTGAGCTTCATGAGAGGAAAGGTCAAAGTGTTTTTTAGATATTTTAGTTCCGTGCAGGGAATAAGAGCATGCAACTTAAAATAATATATATAAATAAATAACATTTAAAAAGAAAAAGAAACAAAGAATGTACTTGTTGAGGCTTTAGTACCTCTTCAGCAGAGGGCACTTGGATAATTTCTGATCCATAGATCTGAGTGTGATTTAGCATTTTGAAGATTTATGGAAAAAACATGCCCACAAAAGCAATGCAAGAAGGAGAAAGACGTTGCTTAAACTACTTTATGTTGAACTGGCAGGTGATTTTCCTCATCTGCCTTGTTCCATCTAGGCTTCCTCATTCTTACTAATTTCCTTTCCTGCTTATGACTAGATCCATTCATTCATTCATTCATTCATTCCGCATGTTTGAAAAAGTCTTCTTCTCCTAATATATCAAAGATTCTTCAACCTCCTCCTTCAAACTTTCTTCTTTTTTTTTATTATATGCACTCCGGTGGAGCTAAGAAGCCTTAATTATAAACAAGTGCTCCATTTCTGTACAAAGATGGAACAAAGATGCAGGTGCTAATCCAAGGATTTTACAAACTACATGTAGGAAAAGAGGCAATCAGATGGATGTAACCAGTTAAGGGAACTACAAAGACATAATAATAAAATATTGGCCAATATGATAAACAGTTCTATCAGCACACCAGCATCTTAAGCACAGCCACGTATTTTGATAGGCATTAGAGTAAAAGAGAATTGTATGGAAGATATGAAAGAAGCAGGCTTGCCGATGTTTGTAGGGAGCTCCCTTAAGCCTGAAGGAAGCAGAGGAAGTAGAATGAAAGAATTTATTTAAAAAAAATAAACAGTAGGGAATAGATTGGTATCTTTGGTGAAGATTTCAACCTCTGAATAGTACATTATAATTAAAAGAGGAAGTTGTGATGGGCTGCAAAGTCTTCAAAATAAATTACTTGTTCAATAGCAAACAACAGAGGTTCTGATGTTCCTGAGGCCCCTCTCTACATATTACAGACATTGTTCAATAAACATGCAAATAACTACTGCAGAATAAAAAGCTCCAACCAGCTATATGTTAGATTTTGAAAATGTATGCTAACTTTATAGCTGGTTGCTATCCAGCTTTAATGTACACATCTAGTAGAGGCTGCCCTGCAGCTGGGAGCCCCATTATCTGACAGGCCTCCCAGCTACAGGGGTGCACCATACCCAACAATACCCCACCCCGAGTCCTAGGGGTTGCAGCAGCCGTGTTCCTCAGGGTCCAGGGATTCCTCAACACTGAGGATTGCATCTGCCACAGCCCCCAGGGTGCATGGTTTTCACACATCCTCAACCCTAAGGATCATGGCCGCCATGACCCGTAGGGCTCAGGGCTGTGGGAAACTCCTGGGGCTGGAGCATTGTTGTAGAGGCAATCCCTGAAACCTCAAGAATGCAGGGAAACCCCCAGGGCTGGAGGATTGCTTCAGGGACATTCCCCCTTCTGCAGGGGTGCAAAGAAACCCCTGGGGCTTGAGGATCACAGAAATCCCTGCACCCATGAGATGGGGGAATCACCCCTGTGTTGATCCTCCTACTCCAGGTTGCACAGGCTGCTTCTGCATCTAGGAATTTCTCAACTGGGGTGCACTGGGATCCCTGCAGCAGAACCCCATTTCTTGCCAGTGCAGGGGGAGCCTTGGATTGGGCACCTTTTGCCCCAACAATAAGGTACAAGGTGTGATCCCACAATTGCATGTCCTGTAATGTACTTGTGGCATGGCAGGAGGTGCAATAATATGATTTGCACATTACAGCCCATCATGCCTTTCCCTGCACAGGTAGAGAAGACCTGAAAGTCTCTTCCTGCATAACCATTGCCCTTCTTCATGCCCTGACATTTTCTGTCCATGTAGAGAGAATATTCAAAGTGTTGTCACTGGGGTTGAGGGGATGAATGCTACAGTGTAAATATGTACACATTTTTGTAACCTGTGATAGACTAATGGTCAGATTCTATTTGAGCTATAAGGCAAGAAAGTGAATTTATGTGCCCAAATATGATTCTATTCCACCCTATTTAAGTCCTGAAAGGCTAAGTAACAAAAAAGCAGCAAGGAAGAAGAGCACATGCCTACCTTTTCTATTACCTGTTTTACAGTGAAATAGAATCAACTTCATGTGCTTATGGCCATTTAAATGACTAACATGTGGAATGAAACCTGGGCTTAAATGTCCCCTGTGGCTATTCACAATGGGCATGTCTACATGTGACATTGCATTGCTGTAGTGATGTGTTACAGTAACATAGCATCTATGGGTGTTTACATGTGACCAGCAGCTTCATCATAGTGGTGCACTCCCCCATTGTAGTGCACTGCTTCAGTGAAGTACTTGCTAAAAAAAAGTGCACTTCCGATATGGCACAGTACAGGCAGTTACTGTACCATGCTTAATTTTGGAAGTACTAAAGCACAGTGCAGTAACAACGTCACTAGAAGAAAATGTGTAGACGCACCCCATGAGAAGAATCCCCAAAGGCCATTCTACAACAAGACTGTAGCAAGGGAAGGCCTTTGAATTTGGTATACAACATTTTCCATAACAAATGTAAGGGAAAACTTTGTTTAAACCTCAACTGAAGACTGAAATTGCCCCTATAAATCAAGTTATCTTTATTTCCTCATAACATGTGGCACCTTGACCAATGCACAATTAACTACATCTTTGAATACTCCCTGGCTTGATCTACAATCTTAATTAAAAATAAATTAAAATAAATAAAATACTTTCAAAGGATAGGATATCATGTGATTAATCCCTTCAATTTTAACTTCTGCAAGATAGTCCGAAAGACTTTTTGTGAATCTAGCCATTATTACTTGTCTATATATACTAAAATGCTAAGGAATAGATGGTGTTAGAACATTTAAGGTATTATGCTTATTGTACACTATATATACATTTTAAAACTTACAGAATGTAGTTTTTCAAAAAATTAAAAAATAGTGAAACATTCTGATAAAATTCCAGTTGAATGAATTGAAACATGGCCTTAGAAAAATCATCATGTGATATAATATATGTGGATGTCCCACTTAAACTCTTAAACAAGGGGCAGACAGGACTGGGCTTCAGTCTACTGTGAATCTTTATACAAAGCGGATCTCTTACTTTTACCTAACACTGTCATGCTGCACTCTATCTGTGCTTTGACCAACCATTGTATGACACCAAATGAACATTGAAATTCCATTCAGAGTGAAAATCATACCTTTAGGAGGCAATTTCAGGAGGGTTTTGCCTGTTGTCCTCACAGCTCACACATGTCTATAATTGAGAACTGTCTTAAGACATTACTATTGTAGAGACCTTTTAGAATACTGAAGCTTCACCATAACACAATACACAAAGGTTGGAACAAATGAATTTGCTGCAAACCTTAAGGGGTTGGAGAACGAGAAAGGCTTACATCAGAGGTAAAATGCATTGTAAAAGAAGACAACTTAATCAAGCGGGTCTATGGAAATGACTTTTCAGAGGATGCAGTTTATGGCAATTTCAGTTCTATAATTCTTTAGCCCCAAAATCAACACTGTGATGCTATAAGTGAGGACATAATTGCCAGAATTATTGGAGAAAAAAGAGCATGTACTTAAACTTAAATAGTGTAGAAACAAACAGGGTAACAAGTATATCCAATATCAGATTGAGTTCCTCGACAGTTCGTCACTAAGTGGTTTGCCTCCTGATAGGCTCACCTGGTGCAAAATATTTATTCAGGATTTGCTTAATCAATGGCATGGGACTTGTTGTAAAAATATTTTGACAATACTATAGAATTAGAAGCAATAAGAAGAGAGACTACTGGAAAATATGTATTTGGCCTATCAGACACAGTTCTACCTTTTAAGATAGGCAGGGGACAATTTCCTATCAGAGAACCTTTTACAATGATTATCAACAAAAATCATAGTTAAATACTTGATAGAATAGGTGTTTACATATCACAGTCTCTGTTTGGACATGACCAGCTACACATTGAAACGTCAAGAGTGAAATTATTTGACAGCCTAAACATGTGAATTATACAGGCATATAATTAAGGAATATTACTAAACATAGCAAATATTTATCCAAATAATGTTGTATTCTAGAAAATCCTCCAGTGAAGTTCATAATTATAATACACCCCCTCAATATCACATGCTATTTATCTCCCTTCATGACTTGCAAAATGATTGAACCTGCTTATATTTTTTTCAGTTCTGTATTTAATGTCCTTATGAATCCGAGTTCAACAAGTGATTTTAAAAGTTAAGTAGACTATTTTGCTTTATTTTAACCCCAGTTTTGTTTTAGGATTTTGTGGGACTATTTTGAAGCAAATGACTTTGAATCTTTTGATCATCTGTATGATAAGGTTGAAAAGCGTTGAAAAGCTGATACAGACTGGGCCATTTTTTTTCTTTAGACAGAACCAATATGTTCCACTTGACTAAAGTTTTCAAGGTTTCTTACATGATCTTTATGTAAATTCGACACAAAATTTGGATGAAGAGCGACAGGAAAATTGAGGAAAAACAAATATTAAAAGGAAAAACTGCAGTACAGAGGAAGTAAGAGGAGGAGAAATGAATAAATGATCCTAAGCTGATCAGTGGTGTGAACAATTTAATAGTGATTTGTTTGCAGTATCATAGGTGGAAGCTTTCAGGGAGGTTGCAGTTGGCAAAAAAATGTAGTGAAAATAGATTTGAAAAAGGAATCTTATGCATAAAGCAAACATAATAACAATAAAGATTTTACTGACAATTCTCTGGATACATACTTGTATGACTAATGGGAAAGTACTACTGTTTTACTATGGATATTAATTATAGGTTAGTTCTGGGTCTCATGTCAAGACACTGCTGCTGTGGTATAGGCATACCTTATGTGTCATGTTGATGCACTAGATTATTATAATTTTTTTGCAGTTCTGTATAATATTCCCCAAGATACAGTACTCCTTCTCCCTCACAAAACCCCCTGAATTTCATAAGTTAGAAAAGAGATTTTTCTTTTTTCTATATATCTAAGGCTTAAGCAAAAGATTTGCCCATTTTCTCAAAACATTTATCTCAGTTAATTTATATCACTTGTACCTCTTTGGAGCAGGGTTACTAGTCAAAGATGATTCTTCTTCCTATTTTTTTAATTGAAAATATACAAACTTTTTACTGACAACCGATTTTTTTTTTTTTTTTTTTTTACTGGCATATGTTTTACATAATGTGAATGTAACCTGCCTTCTGAGCCCTGGACAAGGGCTGGGTTCTAATTTAGGGGCTTAACACCTACCATAATAAAAAAGTGTGGATGCCAGTCAAAAGTTTGCTGATCACTGTGTCCACAGTACTATGGATTACTGCCTCCAGTTTTAAGCCTCACACTTCAAAAAGGTAGACACTTTGGAAAGAGTCCAGTACAGAGAAACAAAGATAATTATCAGCCTGGGAGGGAAGTCTTATGAGGCATGCCTGAAAGAACTAGGGTTATTTAGTCAATGGGCATCCTATACAAGCTAGCTGATGGCAATATCCTGAGGGATACCCAGCAGGATGGGTTTGTTGCAGGTAGGTCTTGCTTGACCAATCTCATTTCCTTTTATGACCAGGTGACCTATCAAGAAGGGAGAAGAGATTGATGTCATATATCTTGACTTCAAAAAAATCTTCAATCTGGTATCCTGTGATCACCTCTTGGCAAAGCTGGCTATCTGCGGCCTTGACCTCACCATGATCTGCTGGCTGGGGAACTGGCTCCACAGCAGGATCCAGAGGGTGGTGGTTGACAGAAGTCAATCATCATGGTTCCCTGTGACCAGTGGGGTCTCTCAAGGCTCTGTCTTAGGGCTTTTACTTTTTAATATCTTCATCAATGATGTTGTCACTGGTGTCAGAAGTGAGCTGGCCAAGTTTGCTGATGACACCAAACTTTGAGGTAAATCATCCACACCTCAGGGCAGGAGGGTGATCCAGGCAGATCTTGACAGGCTCTTTAAATGGGTGGATGAGAACCTGATGGTATTTAACACAGAAAAATGCAAGTTGCTCTACCTTGGGAGGAAAAACCTGCAGCATGCTTATAGGCTCGGCAGTGTTATGCTGGCTAGCACCATGGATGAAAGGGACTTGGTGGTCATGATTAACCACAAGATGAACATAAGCCTTCAATATGATGCTGCAGCTGGTAAAACAAGCAAAAAGTTTGCTTGCATCCATAGATACTTCGCAAGCAAATCCCGGGTTGTCATTCTGCCATTGTACTTGGCTTTGGTGAGGCTGCAGCTGGAGTACTGCATCCAGTTTTGGGCTCCACAAATCAAAAAGGTTGTGGAGAAGCTTAAGAGAGTGAAGAGGAGAGCCACACACATGAACAAAGGTCAAGAAAACTGACCTTATATAATGAGAGGCTGAGAGTCATGAGAGTCATGAGTCTTTAGCCTGGAAAAGCACAGGCTCAGGGGCGATCTGGTAGCCACCTATAAGTTTATTAGGGTGTTCACCAGGACTTGGGGGAATGTATGTTCACCAGAGCAACCCAAGGGATGACAAGATTGAATGGTCACGAACTTCTCTGCGACCGTTACTGGCTGGACATAAGGAAGAGCTTCTTTCCTGTCTGAGCCTCCAAGGTCTGGAATAGATTGACACCAGAGGTGGTTCAAGCACCCACTTTGAATGCCTTCAAGAGACATTTAGATGTTTATCTTGCTGAGATCCTATGATCCCTGCTGACTTCCTGCCCCTGGGCAGGAGGCTGGACTTGATGATCCCCCAGGGTCCCTTCCAGCCTGAACGTCTATGAAATCTTGTCTGGAGAGGAGAAGACTGAGGAGGGATTTGATTACAGTCTTGAAATAAGTAAAGGATGATTAAGAGGTGGAGAGTGATCTTTCACTATGAGGACAGATCTAAGAGCAAAGAACTCAAGCTTCAGCAGGGAAAAAATAGGTTGGAGATTAGGAGATTTTAAACTATGATGGTGATCAAGCATTGAAACAGACTACCAAGAGAAACTGTGGAACTTTCATCCTTGGGAGTTGTCCAGGGCAGGTTAGACAGACACTTGGCGAATATGGTGTGTTCAGAAATACTCCTCAGTTGGGCAGGGGAGTGCACTAGATGATGTTGTGAGTTTCTTTCCATCCCTTTCTTATAATCCTATAAATATCAGTAAAAAAGCCTTGGCAACTGTGCTTGGCTGCAGCAATGGTTTTCAGGGGTCCCTCACATAGCCCACACTCTATCCTCATATTCTTGACAGCATGTCGCATCACACTATTTGCCAGGAGTTCCCTACACCCCTACACCTTGTTACTCTGAATACACCCTAGACCACACTGACCCTTCTGCCCATCCCTCAGCCTTATCTCCAGCCAGCCTTGCTCCTCTGCCATCCTGGACCCGCAAAGGACCGCCTTCTGCCTACCTGGAAAGTGAGAAACATTAGAACCTGGGACTAGATATACGAGGAGCAACACATGTCTGGGAGCAAAAGGTGGAGGGGCTTGGGGCACAAAGCTCTGAAAGAACTCCAAGTAGGATGCTGTGCTCCCACCCAGATACCAGGTGGTGCCTCTTTGCTCTATCCATGAATTCAAATGAACTTAAATGAATTTTAGGCTTTCCTATGAATGGCTCCATTTCTTTTGGATGCCTTCATTGTTTTTATAGATTTCATGGGCAGGAAGTTTTAGGCTTGTTTTTTTTTTACAGAGTGTCTGTAAATTTACATAGAGTTGGTAAGCCTGCTTTAGAGAAGCAGTACTGAAAATGGTGTTACAGGAAGAATTTGGCATATGCTAAAGAGATTGCAAAGTTCAGGTGCTTTGCTGGAAAGACTAAGCAGTGTTGCCAGCCAGCTCAAATACACATGACCTGTGTAGCTCATGAAAACATGCTTTAAGCATTGGACATGTGCTACATTCATTCTAGGTAAATTCAAAACCTATGCTTAGTGTGATTGTGGGGATGACCAGCCAGCAAGTTGCTGCTTATTCACCTGTTGAGTGTATCCAGCTGTCTCTTTTTTTTTTCTTTTGAGAAATGCAATTTGGGTATGAAAGATAACAAGGAGCCTATACTACTTTTTAAAATAAAATGCATTACAAATGTCAATGCTTGTTTTGGGGGTGAGGGGAGTGCACCTGGAGGGGATAGAGCCATGGGGAAGAATTGAGTTTGAGGGGTTAGCTGTAACAAGAAGAATGAAGGTAGATAAATGGCTTGGGTGATAGAGGAAAGGAAAGCAATTGGGGAACTCACATCAAGATAGGGAAGTGAGACAGGGAAATGAGTTTGTATATCTGGAGGGGTACAGTGAAAAAGAAAGTCTTTAGGTGTCTGTTTTAAGAAAATCTAAGTTACTTTATTAAAACTTTGATATTCAGAATTGGGATATCTAGTTAGCATCTTGAGCCCTTCCAGAATGTTGTCAAGCAAAAGTCATACCTTTGAAAGCAAGGTCATTATTTTTGTCACCCATATTCAGAAAATAACAACACAATTTTCACTTCAGAAACCTTTATTATGTTAGGAGTATATGTATTGAGTGGTATAATTAGTTGGACAATTTTTGCAGAGGTGATCTGTGGTAACTTGTAACAGGAAAGGGGCTGAAAACCTTTCTTACTACTCCATTCCACATGCTTGATAATAGGAAATAAATGCAGGCATATCTTAAGAGACATGTATTCCTCTTTTCAGAATTCAGTTTGTTAAGCTATGTCAGCAATACTACAGAACACCTTCTTTTTTATGGGGATTGTCAATAGTGAACTAGGATATAAAAGAAGTCTTTGGGAATAATGTTGGCTAAATCAAAGTACAGTATTATATAACATGGAAACTTCTGTGAGGGGTGAAGGGGATGTAAAAAAGTCTGGAGCATTTGCAGACAAAACGCTTGGGATAGAGGTGATATCTTTTATTAGACCAACTAAATAGTTGCAAAAAATGTTTTTCTTTGCAAGCTTTCAAGCCCACACACCCTTCTTTAGGAGAGTTCAAAAACTGTATACTCAATTTGCATACTGAAAGAGCAGCTTTTTTCAAAACCTGGTTTTTGCACCCAGGGGAGCCCTACCTCTGAATTTCCCTGTGCAAGATGAAGTTTCTTTTCTACCTGGGAGAAATTTTGCAATTTTTGAATTCTCATTCACTTGAATAACAGTGAGCTGAAAGATGCTTGCACAGGTAAGACAATACATCCAAGGACAGAGTCTCACAAAACAAGAAAGGCTCAGAAAAAAAAAAATCTTTAAGCAGAACTAGAGGAGTTGTAGACAGTTTTTATCGTGATACAACAAGAGCGTCACACAGGCTGTTATGCAGCAAGGTGAATTCAATAAAGCTAAAGCCACAATGGTAATGGCAGTATAGCCCTAATAAATCCCAAGCAGACCTTCAGACTTGTAGTCAGATAATGATGTTACAGCTACAGTTACGGTTTGTTTATTTAACCAAGGGCAAAATTGTTGAGACAGAGTTTCATTTTCAAGAAAGGCCTGACAAGGCAGGTGGTAGTAATGGCACAGTACAAATGAGCTTCTATGCCAACCAACCAATACAGACTAAAAAACAGCTCAGAAGAACAGATTACATGCTCTGTTTAAGAGGAAGTATAAACCAGTGAAATGAAATACCTACTGAACATTAATAAAACCATTAGTAAACATTAATAAAATAAAAAAGGTTCACTCCTTTATAGCCGCAGGAGTCAGGAGCTCCAGACTCTGCGAACTATTTAGTGGGGCTGGAAGAATGATTTGAAGGGTAACGTTGGGAAAAGAGTAAATCAGGAGGTACATTTTAACTAATAGGAAAGGATGGAATACAGCTTAAGGGCTGAATCAGCTGAAGTCAGGGTTGGAATTAGGCCAGGAAGAAATTAATAATTCTGTATGCAGAGTAGGATTTCCGTAGTGTGCAGTAAATAAAGCCTAAGGCCATGCATTGAACAGTGAGGACAGAACAAATTACTGAATAACTACAATTTCCTGATCTCTGCTGTTCCTGTATGCTGAATGAGGCAGGGATTCTACAGAAATACTAGAATGTGATCACCGGAGATCTTGCTTTTCTCCAATTTAAAAAAATCCCCAATTTTCAGATACAAAGAACCCCAAATCCACATTTTTCTGTGATTAAAATAAAACACTACTAATATATATATATTTCCATGGGAAAATTTGGACTTGGGGTTATTTCTTTTCATTTGAAAATTGGGGATTTTTTTAAATTGGAGTAAACCAGGATCCCCGGTGATCACAATTGAAGACCTTATTCTAGTATATATATAACAGGAGACTGAATCAAGGTCTCTCAGATTCCTTCCCTAGGATTTCCATCTCAGTTTTCTCCCCAGTTGGTATCCAGCCCTATCCCACTGGCTCTTTGTCTGTTCTCTCTTTCCCATTTTTCTGCTCCCAGTTCCTCCCACACTCTTCCTGATATCCCCATTTCCTTCAGGGCTTCCCATTAATAAAGCCCAGTCAATCCCAGAGCTGTTTCTCTTACATTCTATTCCTGGCATATTCTTCACCCATCTTTTGGCACCTATCTACTACATTCATAACTACAGACCTGTCTCTTTATATCTCTGCATTTCCATTACTCTGTTTCCTGTACAGAAAATTCTTGCTACTTCCCTGCAACATCAGCATGAAGCATGTTTAGTACAGGAACATGCTCAATACATTGGAGAATTCATCGTTACATGCCTGAACATATCTCTACACAACATGTAAAAATATGATTCCAATGGCCATGCTCTTCCCAAATTTCAAGAGACCTTGTTACAGGATGGACCTTGCTATGAAGATGATAGAGTTCCTCAGTTAAATGGTTAAAATAAATGGAATACATGTCTATTTTTAAATGAATTTTTACCATGAACTACATTATATATTTTCTCTAGTTTTATTCCTGGAACAAGAAACATTTTAGCTTGAAGTAGGTATCTCATGTGGACTATTTCAGTCTGTATGATTAGAGTCTGGCAAAGTTATAAGCAGAGGAAAACTGGGTCTTGTAAATTTTTGACAGCCTTAATCATAGGTAGTATTATGTGCTCTGTCTGCTAAAAGTATCCCCTTAAAATGTCCTGTTGGGGCCACTGTGACCGTAGCTGGAGCAGAAGTCAGAAAGGAAAACATTTAATTTTCCCATTGAAAAAATAACTCTAAAAGAGTTTCACTGAGAAAAGCAATGTCAGCTTTAAATTCTATTAGGCTAGGCACATAAGTTACACATAAACCAGTTTAAGTTATCAGAAACTGGTTTAAACCTGTAACAAAACAGAAGCTCAGTACACATAAACCAGTTTCAAAACAGCTAAAACTGGTTTAAGATAAACCTGGCTGAATATAGAATTGGACTTAACTGATTTGGGTTAAGCCAGTTTATGAATCTTTTGTCCCAGACTCCTTCCTGGTTCAAGTTAAATCAGAGTCCTCCAGCATTTTGCAGCCCTGTTTCTCCCGGCTGTCTGCTTGAGCAGAGTACAGTTACCTCCAGCCCTCTGCTCCCTAGCTGGAGCAGTGAGGGCTTAAAGATTGGGGGAGGGGAAGTACAGCAGGGGATTCAGCCCAGTCTGCAAGGGGAAGGGGGCGGGGGACTGTCCCCAGGCAAAAACCAGCTGGGGCAGGGTGGGGGATTAAACACGCCTTCCCTTGCTCAAATTTATTGCTGGCTGCAACTGTGGATTATAGATCTCAGGCAAAAAGAAGCAGGAAGAGGAAGGCATAAGGAACCCTGCAAAGTGCTGTTGTTATAAGTCTGTACTGCAAATCCCAGAGACCTTGGGAGAAACAGGAAGAGGAAGTGATCACACATCCAGAGAGCAGTGCTTTAGCAACTCTTGGCTTCTGGTCTGAGCCACTGCAGCCATGTGACTGTATTCCCTGAATCAAAGGTAAATGTTTGTTCACTTCTGTTTCAATTTAATCTGTTCATCATAGATTAACTTGCAAAGACTGAACTGATTTAGCCTTGGGCTTTTTGATTGTCTGTACCTAGCCTCAATGTTCTTGGGTCCCTTCCTTATTCATATTGGGTCATGCCTGTACCTTGACTTTACAGAGGCTGCATGTTTATGTGTTTGTATCCTTGAAGACTTTAACCCCTTGTTTTGCTATTTTAAGCATGTGAAATGTTTGGAAAATGTGTATTTTATAAGTTTTCATGAACCTCAAGATATAGCTGCCAGCAGTGTTGAAAAGGTACTGGGATGATAACTACTGTTTTTCTTCCTCTGTTCCTGTAGTAGGAATTCAGCAGCTCAGGAGCAGTAGTAAAAATGGTGGATGGAACTGGCAGAGAGCAAAGCTAGAGAGTAGCATGATATTCATCCTTCATATTCTGGAGTAGAAAGGTCAACATTTCCATTAAAAATACTGTGAAAATTTGAGGGAAATAGATAATGGGAATGTGATGATACAACTTAGGAAACACCCACAAACCTCCCTCTTCATATCAGGATCCATTCAGATTTCTTTGCCCTTGTAAAATCAACTTGAATGAATTAGTGGTTCATGAACCTAGGTGGAAGCTCAGTTTGCAAGGAGTATCTCCCTCCCAGATCTATACCTTCTTTATACTTTCCATTTAAAGACCAACCTATTCACAAATTATCATTATCATTGGTCATTACTGATGCCTGTGTTAACTGGATCACACCCATTGATGTTTTAATGCAAATCAACAAAGCTCCTATTTTTCCTAAAATTAGGAGCTCTTAGGAATCAATTTTCCTAATTCCATTTTCATTGAATAAGGTTTCTCATGTCCAAAAATATATCTTTCACAAAGAGGTTGCGATAACAACATCTGATTGTGCTGTCTGCAGCACTCGCAGGAAACCTGGAGAAAGGGGTCTTTTTAATAAGTTGTAAGAAATCTTGAAATTCTCTGCTTCTGAAAATAATCCATAAGCAAAATTATCTTTATTCTGTACATAATATTGATTTTGTTTTTACTTTTAATCTGAATGAAGTCTGCAGATTTCCAAGGGATTCTTTTGAATTTTAAAAAAGAGAAGTTAAGGTATAAATTATCCAAAAGTAAAAGTACTTTATTTTTCAACCCTTTAAGATTTATTCAGTTGAATTACTTTGTTAAATTTATTCCACGTTTCTATTTTTCCATCATTCATTCAGTTTCATATTTTAATTTGACAGGTGAAACAATCAGTAATATGTTCATTATACTTACTAAATCAAGCCTGGGAAACATTTCACTGGAAATGGTCCTTTGCAACTAGACTTAAAAAAAAAAAGAAACTTCCCAGAGATTTTTTTTTTTTTAATTCTATGTGTAGTCATTCATTTATCTATTAATTATTTTTTTTGTAGCCCATAAAAAATTAAATATTTTAGGAGTGATATCATAAAAAATAACATGGGAGTGAACTTAATGTCATGGAATGAACTTGCAGTTAGAGTTATTCAAACATGAGTGGGATTGGTGGGAGGGTTTGCTTGTTGGGGTTTGAGCTAGGAGACAATGGTTGTGGGGAAGAGAGGAATCTTGTTTTTCCATGATTTTTCAGTTCTCAGTTTTTTTTTTGTTTTGGGAATCCTCATTGTTTATTGTAAGTTGGTCTGAGTCTTTTTGATAGGATAGAGTATATGTCGAAATAAAGAGATAAATAAATAATATCAGCATAAACTAGTCCGGTAGGTTTACAAACTGACATCTGCTCAAGTGACACAGAACCAGAACACAATTATAATACGTAGCACTTCATTTTTTAGATTAAATTACCTCCTTCCTATTCCTACGTATAAAAATGTGTGTGGAATGAGCAGAGGTCCTGGCTTTCGACAATTTAAAAAAAAAAAAAATCCCCAATATTCAGGTAAAAAAACAACAACACAAAATTGACACTTTTCTGTCATTAAAATCAATTATCTATGTATTAGTGGCATTTCACAGTAAACACAGAAAAATGTTGATTTGGGGTTACATTTTTAATATAAAAATTAGAAATTTTTTAATTGGAGAAAACCAATTGACCTTTTATAAGGTGCTTGCATATCAAGCCACAAACACCATGCTGCAAATGATGGATAGCTTTCATGAGAGAGAGGAATTATTATTCCTTTGGGAAAAAAAAAATAGGATATAAAGTTAGTAATTATATGAAAATAAATAGGTATGATTCTTATTTTTCTTTCTTCCTGCAAAGGAAGAAAATCCAGAAGAAACTGGTATAAAACAAGTTTAAGTAAAGGGAGAATCAGTCCCACAATTTTAAATTGATGTTTTGCACTGCCACATGACTCTTACAGGCCAAAACATGTTTGGGCTGAAAGCAGGCAACAGGGCTGAGAGCAGGCAGCAGGTAATCTGGCAAGTGTGGACCAGCTGTGATGAGGCAGTCTCATGACTGCAGGAGGGCCTTGTGATAGGAGGAGGGGGCTAAGCAGCCTCCATTTTAGCTCAGGCACTTAGGGCTGAGCCTGAAGTCTGCTGCTATCAGCTAGAAGAATACCACCTGGCTGGACCACTTGCCTATCACATCTTGGAGGTAAGGGCAAAAGCTATGGGGATGGCAGAAGGCTCCTGGTCCTGGGGAATGACTGAGAATTACACCCTGCTGGAGTAGGATGATCTGGTGGGTCTGCCTGTAGCAGGGTGGTCCCCAAGAAATACCAGGCTAGTTGCCTCCCCAGTGAAAGGCAAGGATGGGGCGCCTTAAAGCCCCAGTCCCCACATTCTGGTGGGTTATCCAAATCTAGGGATAGGTGCAGGGGCCAGGCACATTTATGGACATCTGGTCCCGTGAGGTGTAAGATCCCAGAGGCCCCAGAGAAGGGACAGAAGTATGTGCAGAGGATGAAACAGAGTAGGGTGCACTGTAGTGGCCTGAAGGATTGTGTATGAGGGCTGTAGAGTAGGGTTGCAGGGACAACTTGAATGGCTGCACTGGGGGTGTGCTGAGGAGGGCTGCAGGGGCAGCTTGAAGGACAGAACTTGTCATTCTTGTGGGAGTTGGTCCAACATGGAAGAGTGGCCAACAGAGGAGATAGCACAGTGGCCTCCAAGCTTTGTGGGTAGGAGATCACTTTTTCAATTAAAAAGCAATCCAAGATCTACCATGTGCTGCCACTACTGCCTTCTCCCCCACCCCCACAGGTCAGTCTGTGGGGAGAGAAAAGTGGGGCAGATCAAGGAGGAGAGAAACTATATGGAGGCATGCTTCTCCAGTAGGTAAGTCTGTGGGAAGAGGCAGGGGGACGGGAAATGGCTATGGGGGTGGGGTGGGGTGGGAAAGATTGAGGCCCCAGCAAGGATGGAAGAAACAGGGCACAGGCAGAAGCAGGGGCTGGAGGGAGTGGGGCTGTGGACGAGCTGGGCAGTGGGACAAGCAGAGGCCTGGAGGCACGTTCCCCTCCAGGCTTCTACTTGTCCCCCAGCCCTCCATAGCCCTGCTCCTACCTGTACCTCACTCCCTCCCTCACTGCTGGGGCCTCAGTCTGCCTCCTCATGGTGTTGAGTGAAGGAATGGGGCAGGGCAGGCCCTGTGCACCTGGGGTGGGGCATGGGACAGAGCTGTGAGTGGCTCATCTGGGGGACACGGAGGGAAGCACACAGCCCAGGAGGGCATGGCGGGCTTGTGCCCCCAGATCTGCACACAGGGAGGGGTGGAGTGATCTGGGGCCAGGACAGCACTAGGATTTTCCTTGTACAGGTGTTGGGTTGTAATGCAGTCGGGTTGAGCAGCAGCACTTGGAGTAGTACTGTGGGTGGACTGCAGCCTCTTGAAAATTCACCATAGCCACCTCCTGGCCCCTTACCAGCACCACCACCACCCACCCTGAATGCAGCACAGTTAATGCCCTGCCAGGAAAAGCCTGGAGCAGTCTACTACCCCAGCCCACAGCAGCAGCCCACCCTCTCCCTGGGCCCTCAGGGAGGGAAGGAGCAGGGGGAGGGCAAGGCTGCACTGGTGCCAGTAGTATTCAGAGGGCTGGGGGGGACAACAGAAAATTCTGGGGTTCCTGAAATCCATCCATCCTGTAGCCCCAGTTTCAGTACCATCACCCAGCCTGAGCACAGTGCAGCCCAGCACCCAAGCCAGGAAGACCCCAGCACTGCTCTAGCACTAGCCTCTCCCACCCCAACCTGTGTATAAATCTGGGGGCATGTGCCACCCATACACCTCCGAGCTGCATGCCCTCCCTTCCCACACTCCCCAGATTTGTTGTTCATAGCTCCATCCTGTGCTTCTCCCCAGCTGTGCAGGATCTGCCCCTGCCCCACTCCTTCCCTCGCCCCTGCTGCAGCCACCTATGCTGCCTTGCACTTGTGGGGGGAGTGTGCCCCCCCATGTGTGTTTGGTGGAGGTGGCTGCTGTTCTGGGCTGGGCTTTGTTCCCTAAGCCCCACTGCAGCTGACTGAGGAGTAGCTCGGTGCCACAGTGCATCCCAGTGCTGGGCTGAACTGGGGTGCGCAGACCAGTGGGAACCCCCTACACTCCTGGAGAAGCTTCCTGGGCTCAATCCTGTTACCACCCACCTGATTTGGGGCCCCACTCATCTTACCCCTGCTCCTGCCTCTGCCATACTCTGTCCCTCACTGCAGGGGCCTCAATCTGGCCTCCTCCTCTTCCCCATGGACTGAACTTCTGGGCTGGGGGGAGGGTATGCACACACATGCACACTCGCACTCAACCCCCCCCCCCAGCCTCAGATCAACCTGAAGAGGCTCCACAATTGACCAGTTGATCATGATCAACAAGTTGGTGACCACTGAGCTAGAGGCTAAGTTCAGCTCAGTGTAAGGCATAAGGCTGGTGGCCATGTAGAGTACGTTCTGTGTGAGGGTGGCCTGAAGGGCTGCATGTGGACCAGCTGGTGTACAAGTAGGAGACCCTGAAGGGCCATGTATAGTAGGACCCAAGGGGGGATCCAGAGAGGATGCATGGAGTTGAGTGACCCAGTGAGGATCAGTATGAATGAGGACCAGAAACAGGCAGTGTGTTTTGAGGCCCTGTGGGGGACAGAGTGTTAGGGAAGAACACTAGAGGCCCAGAAAGGGGCAGAGCTTGGCCCAGCCATGGGCCAGAGCTATTATCATTTTATGAAGCTATCTGTGAGGCATTGGACATGGTATAAGGAAGGTCAGAGCTGTGTATAACACCTTATGCATCAGGACATAAAATGGGAAGCCTCCCACACTTTACAACAATTAATGTAATAGCAAGACATGGCAGACAAATAGGGGCAGTCTGCCCTAGACAGGTGGGTAGGCTTACATTTGACTGGCCTCATAAGGGTCCCCTGTCACAATATAATTTTTCCAAATAAGCCATTCCTGTAGTTACCATGTAGAAGGTCAGATGGTTTATAATTCTGAATAGGATGTGAGCAAATACGCTAAACAATATTACCCAAAATGTTAAAGAATGGAACCACCTCCCCCTCACACAAAGTATTCATGACTGGTATGTTTCATAAAGTTAACAGTTTAAGAGCCTGCTGTTTTGATTTCTCACAAAAATCTCACCAGAGCTAGCCATACCTTGTGAGTGCAATTTTTGATGTCATCTTTCATAAAGAGCTTCTTTGTGAGATTGTCAATGCTTTCTCATTCCAATTAGCCTGGAAAATTTCCAGTGAAGATATTGAACATATTGTGTTTGTGCACTAAGTCAGCATCTTGTGTAGACATAGCCATTCAGTCTTGCATTTGATTCAGATATTTCCAGGGAAAGTTCCTGCTACAAAGATTAAAATATAATATGAATTTACCCTGGTAATGCTTTTAATTATAATATTTAGGCTTTGAATAATAAATAAAAAGGAAAAGCTATAGCCATTTATGTTCTAACGGTAAAATGCAGAAAATATATACATAAAAGACATATATCCTTCTAAAAGTTTTGCATTAGTCATTCAGAGGGTACATCAGAAATCTTTTCCCTATGAGAGGAAAACGGTTCTGGTGGGGAGGAGGAGAGATAAAAAAATGAATTCATGCATTTTGCATAGAGCTCAAGTAATTTATACATTTCCAAGCGTGCTCACAATTTCTACTGACACTAAGCATAGCTCACCAATGGAGCCAAGGAAATAATTTCTAGTGAATAATTTAGTTTGCGAATATAGTCTCTCTCCTTTCAGTGAATTTTTTGTGAGAAGTTGCTGTTTCTCAAAATTAGAACATAGAGAAGTATAGCTCTTTAGAATTAGGCTTCCTGTGTGAATACATGTGTTTTATACATTCAGTATTCACTTTCTACAAATATTCCCTATTGTTTCCTTGAAATTTGCTGCTGGCCCATACTCTCCTGCTATTAAAATATTTCTTTAGAATATTCCTGCAAAAGCTGTATAAATGTAGACAAGGGCTCTCTCTGATCATGCAAGCTGCTGTGTATATGCAGATTGTTTTGCCTGTGGTGCCAATATTAAAATTAATTTGTAGGACTAGAGCCAGATGAGTTCAATATTTTTATAAAATAAAATAGCTGTAATGTGTATGTGCCTGCTTTTTCCCATTCCCCTGTGGCTATATTCTACACTCACATACGTGCAACCCTCACTGAAATCAACAAAGATAGAAACTGGTGGATATAATCTTTCAGATCAAGATGTTCCTTTGCTTAAATATCTTCAAAACTTCAGGTAAAAAACAGTGCCTCAGCATTAGAGCTGTGAAAAATATTTCACAAAAGTAAAATAAAACCTCTCTCTACCTGTGGGAAAATTGCTCAGTTTCATCAGTTGAAGAAAAAAATGTGTATAACAGCAGATGGGAGATTGGAAGATCAAAGAGTACATTTCATTTTCTGTGACATGCTTTGGGGGCTTGTTCTTTTATTCTTTGAATGCCCCAAACTCCCATTTAAACATCATTTAAAAGGAAGATGAAATGCTATTAAAGATTATGTACTGCAAGGGTTACACCTTAATTTTAGATATTGCATAGCAAATTAAAGTTTTAATGTTGATGGAGTTCTGACTGATTTTCCTTCTGTAAATCATACCTAAAGGAACAGGACTTTCAGACTCAATAGAACTGAAAAGGATCTCCTGAGTCACTCTGCTCAGTCCTCTCCTATCACAGAAAATTGTGGCCACATAATAAATTTATTAATTGACAGTTTTAAAAGCAGCATAGTTGTCTTGACCCGATTACTCTTACTGGAAAGTTGTTTCAAAAGCTTGATGCTCTGATTGCTAGAAATCTTCTTTCAGCCTAAAGTTATTTGTGACCAATTTAAACCCATTTATTTTTGTGGTAACATTGTTTTTTTTTAATCTAAATTGTTTTCCTTGCTCCCCCTGCTTTCCCAACACTTAAGTCTTCTTTTACGCTATGTTTTCATAGGCTAAATGAACCAAGTTCTCTAGTCTTTACTCTGTAAGACTGATTTTCCATTCTGCTAAACATCCTAGTAGCTCTACTGTGAATCAGTTCAGCTCCAATTTATTTTTTCTTGAATATGGGCACCCAGAGTTGTACATACTATCCTAAATCAGATCTCACTAATGCCTTGTACATAGCTCTGAAAACCTCACCAGTAGATCCTAGGTGAGGATTGGATCTTATTGTTTCATAGCAATGACACATTAGCAGCTCATGGTTATTCTGAAACTAGCCATTGCAGCCATGTCTTTATCCTCCTCTGTAATTTTCATGTTATTATCTCCCAGCCTCTAGCAAAAATTCTTATTTATTGCTACGTTTGTAACCTTGTACATTATATTATTAAGTTTCGACACATTTCATTCCCTCTTGCCCACTATAACAGGAGTGGACAATCATTTTGGCTAGAGGCCACTTAAAAAGTATTGGTAAGCTGTAAAGGGCCCTTTCCGCTTCCATGCCTCTGAGCAGCTCACCTAGGGAGAAAAAATGTCCATCATACCTACAATGTAGGAAATGACCTGCTGGGTGGCATGGCAGTGGAAAATGATCTTGGAGTCCTAGTGGACTCCAAGATGCATGCGAGTCAGCAGTGTGATGAAGCCATCGGAAAAGGTAATGGCACTTTATCGTGCATCAGCAGATGCATAATGAACTGATCCAAGGAGGTGCTTCCCCTCTATCGGGTGCTTGTCAGACCGCGGTTGGAATACTGTGTGCAGTTTTGGGCACCACACTTCAGGAGGGATGTGGATAACCTGGAGAGGGTCCAGAGAAGGGCCACTTGTATGGTTAAGGGCTTGAGGGCCAAGTCCTCTGAGGAGAGACTAGAGAACCTGGACCTTTTCAGCTTCCACAAGAGAAGGTTGAGAGGCGACCTTGTGGCTGCCTGTAAGTTCATCACAGGGGCACAGAAGGGAATTGGTGAGGCTTTACTCACCAAGGCGCCCCCGGGGGTTACAAGAAGTAATGGCCACAAGCTAGCAGAACGCAGATTTAGATTGGACATTAGGAAGAACTTCTTCGCAGTTAGAGTGGCCAAGCTCTGGAATGGGCTCCCAAGGGAGGTGGTGCTCTCCCTTACTCTGGGGGTCTTCAAGAGGAGGTTGGACATGCATCTAGCTGGGGTCATCTAGACTTAGCACTCTTTCCTGCCTATGCAGGGGTTTGGACTCGATGATCTATTGAGGTTCCTTCCGACCTAGCATCTATGAATTTCCTGGGCAGTAGGTATGCTGGACATTTTTCCTCCCTAGGTGCAGCACTTTGCATTTCTCCTCATTGAATTGCAATCTGTTGTTTTGTGCACTTACGTCCAACCTGTCCGGGTCTGCTTGTAATTGTTTCCTGCCCTCCGGTGTGTCCACTTCTCCCCACAGTTTTGTGTCATCTGCAAACTTGGACAGAATATACTTCACTCCCTCGTCCAAGTCGCTGATGAAGACATTGAAGAGTATCGGTCCAAGGACCGAGCCCTGCGGGACCCCACTGACCACACCCTTCCAGGTCGATACTGGCCTGCATGTGGCAGCAGCATATACCGCTGGAAATTGGAGCCTCACTGCCTGGAGCCTCACTTTGGCTGCTGGCCAGGTTCCCTGCTGCTGGATTGCCATGAATGCAGAGTAAAGCTACTGGGGTTAGGCCAGGTGATGGTCCCAGCCTCCTCTATAAACCCAGGATGGGAAACATGTTCCTGCTCATGGGGAGGTGCCCTTGAACCTTTTTGTTCATTCAGTCTATTTGCCCCCACCTAGCCTCTTTGCAATATTAGAAAACTTCACTAGTATTCCCAGGTTTTGTTTTTGTATTTTTGCGTGAATTCTTTTTTAGGTACCAGCCCAAGCATTCAAATCTGTACATTTTGTCCAACATTGGCCACATTGGATTGGATTTGGACCCAGCACCTTTATACCTTTGTTCCAGGCAGGCACAATCCTCAGATCAATCAGACTGCTAGTTGATTAATAGGTGAATTTGTCGATACAGAGTAAGAACAGAAAAACAAGAATACAAACAATGAAACAGTTCCAGAACTACCAATCCTAGGGCTGTCTTCAAAGTACATCAGTTCAGCATGCAAGCTACACTCTGAGGCTCTCTCTCTTAGGTGTCAGTAGTCTGGAGGTGGGATGCTGAGGCCCACAGCCCCCTCCCATGAGGTTCATGAAATGGGCTGCTGGTATGCCCTTGGTGCATGGTGGCCTTGGGGACCCTTCCCAGGAGACAGGGGTGGGGATGGGGACCCCTGTCTGGGACAAAAGGAGGGACCAGACAAGGAAGGAATGGGAGGGACCCTTTGTTAATCTCAAGTCATTGCTTTTGTATTCTTTTTCCCCCTTTAACTCCTGATAAGTCTTCATCCATGGCTATCTCTGGCTGGCTGTCTCTCTGTGGTCAAATGCCCACATAGCCTTCTGGGCCTTCTCCTAACCTGTTCTGTTACTCTAAAACTGGGACTTAGCCCCCATGCTGCTTTGGAGCCTTGTTGCTGGTGTACTGCCAAAGCGTTCCCAGGCTGTTTCCAAGACTGTGTGTCACTGTTGGTCTTGTGCTAGACAGCCCATCTGCTTTGAATGCTGTGATCTCGTGTTATTGTATGTCCCCCTTCATTCTCAGGCTGTATGTGTATATATATATATATATATATATATATATATATATATATATCCATTGGCCTTGTTGTACTAGACAGTCCATCTACTTCCAGGGCCATGAAAAGTGTGTGCATGTGTCCCAGGCTCTTTAGAAATCCGTTAAAACCCTGCTGCCCATCTTGACCCCTTATAATATCTATACCTGTAAGCCAATTCCCCCAAAAATGGAACTTTAAATATCGCTTCTAAGCCAACAGCCATCAACTTCTCAGGTGCTCTGCATAGGGAGCACTATTTGAAGCTAATTACAGTGTTGAATTCCTGACATAATCTCTCTTTCTCTCAGCACAATGCTATCCCTAGCAATGAAGACACAATTTCATATTGTTAAATAAGTGGTAACTAAGAATTATGGTTTATCTCTTGCAATGTATACACTTTCTGTCTCTCTTACAGTAATGCACAACGAATGCTTCTGTGCCTAAATACTACTGAGATTTTCTTTATATAATTAACCCTACATAGTTCAAGGATTTTATGTGATTTATCAGTTAGATTTCACTTCATTCATTATAACTATCAATTTTTTTTATGATTGACCACAGTAGGGCTAGGCATTCACTCAATGATTTAAACCTTTTTCCCCAATAGGCTGGATGGTTAGTAGTAAGTATCCCATCTGTCCACAGGCCAGATCCCTCTGGTGGTCCCAATCCTAATCAATGCTCCTACATGTATTTGATGTTGGACTAGCTTACCTGTGCATAAATGCTCACAGGTAGGTGTCTACATGTATTGGGAGGTGAGATTTTGCTGCTTCCAGCAGAAAACTGCTTCTGCTTCCTGGGGCCCTGCAGTGGGCCCGAGGTACCTCCAGGGGGAACTGGAGTCTCCTGCCACAGCTGGCTCTGGCCAGAGGTCATCTTTAAAAAGTAGCCCTTTTCTCCATCCTCTGGACAGGTGTGTTTCTGGCCAAGGGCAGCATGCACAGTGTGGGGAAAGCATATGGCACCTCTCAAATGGCAGCTTCTGCCTCCTCACACCATGGCTGCTCCAGCCCCTGCCACTGCTAGCGATGCCCAGTACCCCAGGCTCCTGATGGCTGCTGCACTGGCCCTTCTACCCCAGCCCCCATACCACCTGCTGCCTGATCCATGGCCATCTGGGCCCTGCTGGCTCCCCCTCCTCCCCCCCCCCGGGTGCAGTGACCACCTGCCTGGTTGCAGCATGCCATTCCAGGGCCACTTCCACCATGCAGATGCCACCTGGACCCCATCCTGCTAGCTGGACTCCAGAGAGGGGCTAGAGGCCCAGTGTGGGACAGAAAGCCAGAGGACATGTAGAGTAGGGTCTGTGGGGGCCTGAAGGATTGTGCATAGTCTGGCCTAAGTAGTGACATCAGTGAGGGGCACAGAGAGGCCGAGGTATGCCTGATGACACATGAGGTCAAATGTAGGCTGGAGGCTGAGTGAGACCCACTAAGGGGGCCAGGAGAGTTGAAAGTGATTTTTAGATGCCATCTGTGAGGCATAGGACATGGTGTAAGGGAAGGTTTGGAGCCATGTATTATACCCTTGGCATCAGGGCATGAAATGGGCAACCTCCCATCTAGGAACAACTTTTTAGTTACAACAAAGGCATGGCAGAAAATTGCCCTAGGCAGGTGGGCAGGGTGACATTGTGACCTGCCTCAGGATGGCCCTATGTCACAACATGCTCATGCTCCAGGGCCAGGAGCTGCACCCTGAACACCCTGTCTACTTGGTCCCATGCCTCCTAGCACTAGTCCCTCCCATCCTTATGGGTGATGTCCTCCACTTGCCACCTGTCTTGCTGGCTAATGTCCTCCACATGCCACTTATGTGTATCCATTTGCTGGTCCTCCACAGCCATCACCAGCTAGTCCAAGAGCACATTCTTAGTGCTCTGGCTGTGGGCAACACCAAATCTGAAAATGTATCCTGGCTTCCATTTGCCATGCGAGAGAAGCTTTTTGTAAGAGTTTACAATGTTTCTGAGATAAGATGTTCTGTACCAGGGACCATGCACTACCAGGTCTCAGATCAGGGTTCAAGTGTGCACAGGTTCCCTAGGGCTATGGTAAGTTGACCACTTGCTCCCCTGAGGCTAGCTGGCCACTGTGTTCTGGCCACAGGAAGGCTGCCTCCCCTACCATGTTCCCAGGCCAGGTTTCTGGCAGCACCTGCTGCCACAGCTCTATACTCCTCTGTCCCCTCTTCTCCTGCAGGCTGAGATGTCTCCTGTACTGCCACAGCACCCAGGCTCAGGGGCTGCAGGGCTCCCAGATGACTGGGACATGAAGTTGCCCTTGGCTCCAGCCTCCCTGCAAGGGGCCTCTCTGGGGAGGTGCCTTGAGGTCAGCCCCTCCCCATGGTGTCACTGTGCCCTGAGCATACCCACACTGAGCATGGTCCAGGTGCTGTGCAAGGAGCTGATTACCTGGGCCAGACCAAGGGTGCCCAACCTACTATGCCCTGCTGCTGCTGATCACCACAGTGCCTCAGGTGCACCTGCATAATTGGCATAGGACCTTGAGGTTTGACTGTGCAGGGTGCATGCCCAGGATGCCCCATAAGCTTTGCTGCTGCCTGTGGGGCTATCTGTGGCTGCACTACACATCCCTGCCTCCTGTAGCTGAGTAGGACATCACTGGTGGCATCAACGCATTCCTTGGCATGTGAGAGGCCCATTCCCATCTAGCTGTAGGAGCATGGGCTGCTTGATAAAGTTTTGCATTGTCTCCCATCTCCCTATGTACTGTGGGAGGGGGGAAACACAGAGGTCAGGGGGACATGGCTGGCCTGGGCAGGGAGAGGAGTTGTGAGATGGGGCAGGGATAGAGAGGGACCTTCCCCCAGTGCAGGGATTACCATGTGGTAGAGCTGGTTTGCTCAGAGTCTCTGGTTGGCAATGAGGACATACAGCTCCCAGCAGTGTCCTTGGGCAGCAGGTCACAGCATGTGGGCACCTGGCCAAGGGTCCCCCCTGGGGAGGACTTTTGTGGTGCTGGCATCCATTGGTGACATTGTTATGCAACACTGTTGTGCTGACCAGTCATGCCCATGCTCCCACATCTGCCCTGACAGCCCCTCATAAACATAGGCATTGGAGCGCCCACCTCACGTCAACTGCTGCTGCACCTCTGCGTCACTACACAGCACCATGAGGTCATCAGTCTACTCCTGTAGCCAGTTGGTACCCGGGGTGGTAGCAAATAGTATCAATGATGAGGCCATCATGGCTGCAGCAACACTTTTGAGGCCTCTGAGTAGGTGTCCCTACACTGCTGGGACTAGGCAGCTGGTTGCAATGCAATGGCACAGCATGGGACTGGGAGCTGTATGGTGAGATGAAGCTGCTGCCTGCAGCTGGGCCTGTGGGCCTGCAGGCCTGATGGGACAGTGTAGCAGGCTGCAGGACTGAATGGCGTGGGCCTGGCAGCTGCACAGCACTGTGGGACCAGGCAGCAGTGCTAGAGGTACAGAAAGACTGGTACAGGTAATCTGTGGCCTGTGTAGGGGCAGCAGAGGCCAAGAGTCCCCCCAGGATCCTTGCTGTTGTGCCTGAGGGTCTCAAAATGTCTGCAAGCTGTTAAAAGGCTTGGGGGTGCCACAGAGGCAGACCAGCCCTGGGGCAAGAGAGGGTCCCTGCCCTGGGGCCCTGAGGCTGGCTCCCTAGTGGCAGGGCTGACCAGAAGCAAATGTGCTTCTTGGTGGCATCTAGATGACTGTTACTGTACCGTAAGTACTCGCAAGTAAATTTGCTACTTGCATTGGCAGGTAGCAATTTTACTTGTAAGTAGCAAAGTTTACTGCATGGTAAGTATGCACACATGTAGATGTGCATGCTTACTGCACATTAAACTATGCTACTGTGAAATAGAGCATCTCATGCAGACATGCCCAGTGAGTCCAATTGTCTTTAGCTAACCTCACTGAGATGACTGAAGTTAAATTAGGGATTAGATATGTCTTTTATTTTGTCAATAAGGAAGAAAGGCATATACATGAAGCTTACTATAAAAGAAATCTAGAGTGAAAACTATTGCAAAGTACTATCTTATGTACATTGTACTAGCTTAGGTACTATGCTTCCTGACAGGGACTTATGAATTCTGACATTTTTAAAACCTCCCCCCCCAAAAAAATACATTTTTATTTTTTTCCCCTTTTTAATGATGTTAAGAACCTCTCTCATAATATGGTATTAACTGTTTTCGTATTCAGTTGAAAGCTTTAGAAATACAAGAAATGGGAAATTGAACCAAAATATGTAAAGTAATATATTTTAACCCACCTCTCATAAATATTTGTTTAGTGTACCTCTCTCATAGTAATTATGAAATTAAAAAATATACAAGTATAATAACAAATCTATTGACAACTCATACAATTAATTTTATGAAAATATAGAGGATTAAAAATATAATTATAGGCTTGCACTTGAAAGTTATTTGGGGCAGTTAAATCCTTCTGAATCCATTGTTTGGCTTGTGCATTGGTTTAGTTTAGTCAGTTAATAATTAAGTCGCATTGATTTGTGAACATTATTATCATATAGATACTATGTAAAAAAAAAAAAAAATTGAATATATTTATGCTCAATCAGCATTGGGTGACATTTCAAAAAAGTTCATTCCTGTCTAACTATGTCATCTTGCATAAATGCAAGTAAGTCACATGAACAGACAGAAATGGAAAGTATAAAATCATAAGCCACCTCTCAATTCCCATTATCATCTTATCACCTGGTCCTTCAAGGAAGGCAGATATATGTAACCTTTCAGACAATAGGAAGAAACAAGAAACCTTTCCACAAGAAATGTGGTTAAGTTCTACTTAGAAAGTTAAGAAAACTGTGCAAGAAAAGTAACAGTCTATATAGCTAAGTAAAAGGTTTAAGGTTCTTCTGAGGACAATAATAGTACTTAAAATTGATTTTTTTTTCTTTTCTCTCTCTCTCTCCTTTTTTTTGGTGACCTGATCTATCAAAGCTTACTTTTTGAAGAGTTTTGCTGCTAATAATTCACTGCTATCAGGGAAGGCCATGATATGCTGATTCTTAATCTGAGGGCTCATGCAGGAAGGAAAAAAAAAAAAGATTGATCAAACCTATTTGCACATAAGAAAAGGAAACTGAAGTCAAAGGCTTTTCTGAAAATATTTAATTGTTCAGATGTATCCTTCAAGGGTATTTCTTAATCGGATTCTATGTGCAATTTGTCACAAGACAGAGTAAGTCTTGGCCAATTGGGTGGAAGGCACTAGAATAAATAAATAAAATCCAATAGAAGTCTAGTCCCTTTGAAGTTAAATTCACCTAGATTTTGGGTGGCCAGCATAACAGTTCACCTCTCCCACAGAAGAGACAAATGTTTGCTGTATGAGAACTTGGTCAGGGGAATCTTTGTGAACCTCACAGATGCAGCAAAGAACCTCTATGCAAGTCTTACATTGGCAGCAGTTAATTATTTTTTAATACCAATCGCAATGTGCAGCAGATCTAGCTAGAGGTGGTACAATTTTTACTGAATATTGTAATCTTGTACTAGATTTCACTTCTGGATATTCTTTGCTTTCCATCCATATAGACCCTGAATACTCTCAGGAGCACAGGAACTGTTATGCTAAATAATCCCACTGGTCCAGTTATTCCTGTAATGACAGTAGAGCTTACGAAACTTCTGTGGGGAGGTGAAGAAACTCTTAAATGGGAATTAGATAATACAATCTAGATCAGATAAATATTTTTTTTTTTCTGATAGGAAACAGTTTTCCTTAAATATATTCCTTTTTTTATTATTTATGAAGCAATCCTGATTTGTTAAAATACATTAAGTATTTACCAAATCACTTGAGTAAATAAAATTAAACCTAGTGGTTTTAGGGTTGTTTTAGTGCTACATATTCAGGACATAAATCATGTGTATGTGCAGCCTCTTTGGTTATTCCAGAAGCGCCTCTGAAATGTACCCTAAATGGAAACAACTATGCGAGATGAACATCAAAGCCCAGGAATCTGACAGTATGACTTGTTTTGTGTGGCCCTGAGTGCACACCCAAAAAGCTGTGCCTCAAGCACATGTTTTAGCATGTATTCAGGGCTAAACTAAACTGGCTACTTTCTGGGGTTTGGTGCATGATGGGCATGTCTACAGAAGACATTTCCTGTGCAGTTGACTAATCAGCTGCACAGTAAATCTCTTGGCATCTACACATGTGCTCCTATTAGGCTGAAGTAAATTAATTTACTTTGCAACATGATAGTACTTGCAAATACAAGTGTTATTCTGCTGTGGAGTAAAAAATTCTGCAGCAGCACACATGTAGATGCTGAGAGTGTTTCAGTGTGGGAGCTGCCTGCCAGTTAGCAGTGCCCTGAAGCTCCTTCATGCCCCAGTAAGCCCCTCTGCAGCAGTTTGCTCTACAGTTTATTCAGGCACCACAACAGCACATGTAGACACTGCCACTGAGTGGGGAAAAAATGGATAGGGTGTTTTTCCAAGTGGAACTTCATGAAGGCTGTGTAGACCGACATATCTACAATATTGTTTTTGCTCATTGATTATAAAATAAAAATAATTAAAAAACCCTTTTATATCAGGATTAATTACTAAAATTTCATTTTCCTCCCAGGGAAAATCTTCTACACGAGGAGGCAGACCAGAGACCTTAAGTAGACGGGACTACAAAAAGGGGAGCAGTTGTGAAACTTTCAGGATTTGCAAATATTTTAAGGAAGGCCCAGGAGATGCTATTCTTAAAAGGAAGGACAAACATGACCTCACAAATGGCAACAAAGTAGGTCTGTTAATTTACAAATTGGCTGTCTTCTCATAAATTAATCAGATACCATCATTATGAGCTCCAGGCGTTATTTGTATGTGTAATACCAAATGAAACAAAGATTGGATTTTGTTTGAAATAAATCTCAAAATAAAGTATTTCATCTTCCCTCCACTTTTTCCACCAAAAAGTAGTTTGTTGAAATGGATATGGATCTATGGAATGAATTGTTTCTGTATTTCCTTCAAAACATCCATGTTTAGCGCATATGCACCTATAGTAAATGCCCTCGACTAGTTAGTTCCCATGTTTGAGTGATTACTGGTTCTTTTTGTGTCTCCTACATGAAAAATGGAGAACTGTGTTGGAAGTAGTTTAGATATGAAAGGAACTTTGTATCGGTGTCCACAGTATTTCTGATGTCAGAGATGGTTGCAGCCTTCTTCTTGCTATAAGAATCCTATTTTTAATTGAAACTGTGGTGGACAAAAACAAGATACAAAATAGTTCATATTAATAAGGCACCTGGATAAGCCTGTTTCTCAGATGCATGATAGGTTGCTTTTGAATGCTCTCGAAAGATTCCAGGAACTTTGGATGTCAGAGACACCTGCTTATCCATGGAAGAGTATTAACAGCTTCACCGGGAGTTTCCTCATCCTGTTTCAACAACGTGAATCATCCACATGGGCTATGTCTTATGGTGGGAAATGATTTCAGTTTTCATTCCCATATAGTCCGTAAAGAAATTGCTGCAAGTAACACCTGTGGTATAGGGCCTAGGGCATATATTTTTAATTTTTTAATAAACCAAGTTTTAAAATGTCAGGCTTTCAACATTAACACAACGATACTCCAAACACCATATAATCATACCATTTATACATACCAACTATAGCTCTTCACTCTGTCGTTATAAAGCTTTAATTTTCCCCACAAGAATATTACAAAAAGAATTTCCCATGACCTGTTCATCCTTCAATCCTGGCAAAGGTGCCTGGAAAGGATGCCCTCAGCTCTTCAGGGCAGTCTTGAGTTATTACTGTAAAATGTTTAGAGAAGCCATTTTTTAATTGCAGGACTACATTCTGCTTTTGGCACAATGAGAAAAATCCACCCTAAGTTACCTTTGCTGCAAGGTGTTATCTCTTATAGATCAGTCTTTCTAGATCTATGGAACTTGAAAACTAAGTCAATACAAAATTAAGATAGGGTCATTTTGAATTGGAGAAGATGAACTAACAGACAGACATATATTTTAGATAGAAAGGGACAAATATGAACTGTATCTGTACTGTAAAAATACAGGTTCTGGAGATTTTAAGTGTTTCATGGTAACAAAAATAAAGCAAATCCCATGTAAAAACTCCCCTCCACCTGCAAAAACCCTAAAACAATCAAAACATGAATGAACCAAACGCACCAAAAAACAAAGGACAGATAACCACCACAAAACTATATATGCAGATATAGGTGAAAACACATGAAAACCATTTGCTTACTGACAAATTTTACAAGCACACATTTTCTTCACTTTCCCTTATCAAAAGGAGCCTTAGGTTTTGGTATGAAGAAAATGAGATGGAGAAGTAGTGGTTGTCACCCTCTGAGCTATACCTGCAGACAAGAAGGTCCTTAGTGATCACTGATCATCTGTCTAACCAACCAACAGGCTGGTCTCCTATCCTGTCTGAGTGTGTAGTACAAATGCTCTACAACAGACATCTGCTGCTTTTGCCAGCCTTAGGAAACTGCACGACAGATGCTGCAGAGAATCAGCATCTGCTTACTTTCCCAAATTTTTGCTATTGCTTTCTGTCAGCCAGAGCAATAGGGAATATATGAAAAGTGGTGACTTTGTATGCAGTCAGCATTTGGACTCTCCCAAATAGAAAAGCCTAAAGATAAGAAGTTGGAAAATTTAATATCTAATGCATTTGCCACACACCATGTCTTTTCCGGATCCCAACCACAGCCTTTATTAATATGGGTTAATTGTTTTTGGTAGTCTCAGTTGGAAGGGAAGAGATGTTTGGGTTGAGCAGGATTTCAGGATGCATGTAAGAAGCCAATTCATTTTTGGCATACACTGGCTATTTAAAGCAGCTTTTAAAACATGGAAAGCGTAAATAATTTCTGCTATTCTGAGTCTTGATAAGTATATCAGTTAAAATTTGGAGACAAAACCTTTTTTCTATACCTTGTTAACATTGAAGGAATTTAAAATCTATTTTCCCATTTATTCAGACTTAATCTGCCTGTCCCAAGGTGTAAACAGTTAGCCCAATGTACACAGAAGCAGTTTTAATAAAATATTAAAACAGTGTACTCCGACAAAAACAGGTCATCTTTCTTATGTAGAGTGCTCTCTGTAATGTTTCATTGTTGTGACATCTATTAGTCTAAGCACATGTATCAAAAAAGTGATAGGCTAAAATGGTGGAGAAAGAGTTGATCTGTTTGTCTTGCTGTTTTGGGGGTTTGGCAAATACTGTAGCTTTTTTTTTTTTTTTTTAATTCCACTGTTTAACTGAGGAAAATAGTGACTATTATCCAAACTGCTTTTCATGTCTAGAGACTTTGTCACAGCAAAATTGTTGCACCTTTTGATGTTAGACAGTTCTCCCATGACCTAAGAAAAAAACCCAATATTTAAATGGGAAAATGTTAGTTCATAGGGAAATTAATTAAATTAGACTTAGCTCTTAGTTAACAAATCTCAAATACTTCATGCTGATGACCTTACCTTTAAGTGAATCTTTGGAAACTACAGATGTAAATACAGCTAGGAACTTAAGGCATCAATTATCCAGGATTACAAAGTACCTACATACAGCTTTAATACCTAGTCTGATCATTTAAAACTGAAATTGAAAGTGCAACGCCCAATTTAAACCAAAAACCTATTGTAGATTTATTAGCAAAGGCACTGTAGATGTTGTTATATAAGCAAGGATTTAGATTAGAAATGAAAGATATGCTTAACAATTGGACATTATGTTGTTTTAAGTAGCATGAAAAAAATAAAGAGTAGTATTCTAGGATACCTGAATAGATATAGGGCTACCATAGGGTTCAGATATATGTTTATGACTATGATGTTAATAGAATAGAAGTGCAGTTGGAGAGATGGAAGATTGTAGCCCAGGTCCCATTTCCAGCTATATATTTATTTCATCTTTATTCCTGGGCACAAGAGAATATGTTGGATCATCCACCACTTCTACCTCAGAGGACACAGCAATAACAGAGCTGTTCAGAAGTTACTGTTGCGACCTCTGGTGTGGAGCAGGGTTTGTATTCCTCATGCCTTTCATAGCTACCCTGTGATAGACATATGTTTATATTTTCTAGTCTCTTCCTCTTAAGTATTGCCCAGAGATTATTAGTGATGTTAATCTGAAGTTGGACCAAAAGTAGAGCAGGGAGCACTGATGCATCTGGCAAAGTAGATTATATACAAAAACTCGTGTCTCTGAACCAGTTAGTCTCTTGGATGCCCTGCTTCCTATGTAAGTGTTGCACATGGTGGTGGACAAAAATCCAAGCCAAATGTGTATTATCCCAAAATCCCAGGCTTCACTGACCAACATAACAAAATACTATGCAGAAAAATGAGTATTATTATAATGAGCCTGTGTGATTAACAGGGATCCTGGTTTTCTTTGATTGAAAAAATTCCCAATTATTAGATTATTAACACAACCCAAAATATTTTCTGTGATCAAAGTGAAATATTACCATACATAAACACATATATGCATATATTAGTGGTGTTTCATTTTAATCATGGAAAATGTGGATTTTGGGTTACTTTTTTGACTCTTAAAATTGGGCATTTTTAATTTTTTTTTTTTTTTTATCAGAAAACCAGGATCCCTGGTGATTAACTATGCAATCCCTGATTTGTCCCAATTCAATTTTCCCTTTAGTTTGCAATTCATATGTGTACAAAACTATAGATTCCTTCTGTCTGAATGTCATATCATATATTCACATTCATGGTGGTGTAAACTCTTGTTTTCACACTTTTTTCCACAACACATTGATCCCACTGCTGTTAATATGTAGCTAGAACACAGATGGTGTTAGGAATGAAGACAAGTGAATCAAAGGTTAATAAATATAAAATTTATGTAGCAACAGCAGATAAGGTGACCTTCTCTGCAGCAGCATACCACAGATGTTTTAGAGAGCAAAGTCAGTTTCAATGACAGAACATGTTTGTAAAGTAAAAAATAAAAGTCATGGGGAAAAAAAAGGAAAAATTAAGCCACTTATACCCAACTGTGTGAGGAGAATACAAAATACAAAGTAGAATACAAATAAAAATGTTCTTTCCATGCACCTGAACTAAGAGAAACCTTATAGCTTGTGGTCTTACTCTTTCATGGGTGTAAATCAAGAGTATCCTCATGGGGTATGGACATGTGTATATTTGGAGTTGTCCAATAGAGGAATGTTTCAAAAGGGCAGCAGCTGCTACATTCTAACTATTAAGTGTGAACAGATTAGGAAAAATAAAATTATAGTAAAACTGCTCCAACTTTTAACCCTGGATTAACCAAGGTTAAATGCATGTATATCCATAATCATCAGTTGGAGCAAAGAAGAGCCAAGCCATAATTAAGGATGTAATTTCATTTGGATTGATTGTCCTAGTGTCATCTGGATTGATTGTCCTCAAAGCAGATAGAATATAGATAATGGTCACAATGCTTAGGAGAGTCCACCATCATGAGAACTATATATATCCCCTTTCACTCCTGCTATTGGATAATTTTATTTTCCTATATACAGTTCCTGCCTTGGTTGAGTAAAAAGATTTTTTTTTTTGTTTTACTACAGATAGTATATCCCCACATCATGAAACTTCTAAATGTAATGAAAGTCTGCTCCACATGGAGATATATTCAATCAATGTATTCCCAGACTTTGAGTTCATATTCTATTTTATTAAGCACATTTTTTTTTTCTCTAAATAAGATCCCAAGCTGCAGATCAAGATTTGTGTTCCTGTCCCTACTCATAGGCCGCATCCAGAAGAATGCTCATGTGCCTCTTGCCCAATCTCAAACCCCTTTGAAAAGGGGTAAGAGGCACATGTGGGAACGAAAAATGTTCCCTGTGCTGCAAGTTTGCAGCGCGGGGAGTAAATTAGACCCCTGGATATAAAAAAAAAAAAAAAAAAAAAAGGTAAAAAAAGCAGGACAACCAGAGATTGGGTCCTCCATGGAGATGCTCTGGCTGCTAGAACATCTCCATGGCTGGACATCTCCCTTGTCCTGGTGCTGAAGCAGCTGCTTCAGCACCAGGTCTCCAGTGCCATAAGTAAGGGGTCGGGGG
>JAGPOW010003316.1:130227265-130249080 GCA_030014935.1 Caiman crocodilus
CCCCCCCCCACCCCCCCCCCCCCCCCCCCCCCCCCCCCCCCCCCCCCCCCGCCCCCGCGCGCCCCCCGGCGGCGGGGGCCGGGCCCTGGCCACCCCCCAGTCCAGCCCTGCTAGCCCCACCCACTCCCCCAGCCCTCCTCAACCTGCCTCCCAAGCCGTGCAGTGCCGGGCCCCACCCCCTTCCTACCCCCTGAGGCCCTTGATCCCAGCGGTGCCCTGGCCTGTCCAGCCTCATCCCCCCCCCCCAGCCTCCCAAGGCCCCCACTCCCTGCCTCCCCACCCCAGCATGCTCAAATTAAAAAGCAAAGAAAAAATACCCCGGCACTTATCAGTAGTTGGAGCTGCCATCTGACTCATTGGGGCCCTTCCCACACAGCACAAGGCAGGGTGACATTTCCAGTGGCCCCAGCCTGGGCCCTCCTGCCCCCCAATGCACTGTGCTACCTGTGCCAGGAGGCTCCAGAGCCCCCCCCCCCCTCCCCCAGTTCCTGCTTCTAAGGTTAGTAAAGGTTGTTTTTCTGTGGAGGGGGTTCTGAATTTTTCTCCATTTTTTTTTCTTTTTTCTTTTTTTTTTTTTTTTTTTAAGCGATGGTGCCTGGGCTTCTGAGGGCAGCCATGGGGACCTGGGGGTGCAACTGGTGGGTGAGGCTGGCTGGGGCAGCCATCGGGGGCTGCAGCAGCTGGCAGGGGATGGGGCAAGGTGGGGCAGCAATTGGGGTGGGGCATGTGGACCTTGCAGGGGGGCCTAGCCCTTGTGTAGCCATAGCCCCACAACAGCCAGTGCTTTAACACTGTAGCTATATCTGTAAAAATTTGCCCAACTGATTGCTGTCTCACTTTCTCTCTCTCTCTCTCTCTTTTTATAGTGGTCTTTTAGTTATGGATGGACATGGATTTGGGGGTATTTAACTGAATGACTTTGGGATTCTTTTTTTTAATCAGGGGTTTTTCAGTTTTCCGATAGGGAACACCAGAACTGCTGCTAGGGAGGCCAGTGGCAGGACCCTGCCTGCTCAGAGCTGATACGTTGGACCCAGCTGGCTGTGGCTGACCTCTTGGCCAGCTGGGGCCAGGAGGACATGCTTTGATGGTTCAAAGCAGGCCAACACACCTGCAACATGTTCCAGGTGATAGCTGTCCAGGTGGTTGGGTAGGGTGAATATGGCAGTAGTGCCACACAGAGGTTACCCCTGCAGCCACAGCCCACTGGCAGACTGGCATCCCAGTGTGGCAGGTGTGCAGCAGGTCACAGCCAGGCAGTAGCCCCCACTGCCAGACTGCTGCAGTGGGTAAAGGGTACAGGGAACTCTCAGGGCTGCAATAGCAGTTCGGCTGGCACAAGGGGTAATGTCCTCAGGTACCAATTGGCTGGGTCTCAGAAGCTCCTGCGAGCGAGTAGCCCTGAGCTACTTGCCAGGGCAGCTTTTTGTACTGCTGGGGCCAGGACAGGGCATCTTTTTATAGGGCATCTTTTTATATTGCTGGGGACAGCACAGGTGCTGGCACTGAGGCAAAGAGCCCCAGCTCAACTTTGCACTGCTTCTATTTCAGCTGCTGCAAGCGCACATGCTTGCATGTGTGGATGCATCCACAGGGTGTATCCATAGAAGATGATACATTACACATCTTGTTGCTATGGTGACATAGTGTCAACGGGCATGAACAGTGATGCTGGTGCTACTGTGCAGTAGCAATGAACGGTAGGGTTGGAAACAGCATGGGTCAGAAATGTAGTAATAAGTATGCAGACAGGCACATGTGTTGATGTGCCCATAAAGCTGGATGGCTAAGGTTAGGAAGAAGCTTTGCATTTGTCCCTGGTTTTGTTTGTTGCAGAGTAGAAATGTCCTGGGATTGGTATGTACACACATCACCCTCTAGTCACTGAATGCATAGCTGCTGTCCTGCCGTTGATGTAGTTATGCAATCCTGGGACAACTGTTTAGATGCACTTAGCAGGAAAACTGTGACATAACTGTAGTGCTCATGATTTTACATGCATACCTGAATTTACTTGGGCATCATGACGCACATTTGTATCACGTCTTTTCATGGCCAGTTTAATGAAGTTTAAAGATACCTGCAGTTTAAGGCATTCCAGTCTGTTTTTTCTTTAGTTCATAATATACTTTTAACTTGATTTTTAAACTGCATGTGTAAGGAACTCTTTAATTATTTGTGCTCCACTTTAGATTTCACAGCTTTTTCTTATGTACCACAGAGATTGATAGCAAAGGCACGCTGTCTGCTAAATGGATTGCTAGACTGGGAGTTATAAGACATGTTTTCAACCTCTGGCTATGATAAAGGTATTACAAAAGATATTACAAAAGATACAAAAGATCTGTTAGTTTTGGAAATGGTTTCATAAGTTCAGGAGTCCAGGAAATCAAGTAAAAGCCAAGGACTGCAATGCAGATGTGTTGACATGAGGAACAGTTAGAATTGTTCTGATGAAAGGAAATTAACTCAAGATAAGAGTATACAGTCTTTTAAATAGCTCCTCTTTAAATCTTTAGATCTGCTGGAAGATAAGTGCCCTCAACAATCATTGTTTTTCACAATGCATAAGACTCAAAGTTTGTACCTCTAATGTCTCTTGTATCTCTCAGATTTGGGCAAAGATCTTTCAACAAAGACACTTTTCAATGCAAAGTTAAAATTCCTTTAAAAAAAATGAAACAAACTTGTTTTTACCCAATATCTTGATAATATCTTCAATATATGAGTTCTTGGACTATAACTAATATCCATAATAAGTATTTCCCATCAAGTGAAGTAGAGAACTCCATATATCTAATAGATTTCACAGGACATTACAAAGGGATCACCCAGAAACTGGTATCTGAAAGTTTCCATTTGTAAGCTATGAAAAGAAAAATGCACATTTAGTTGTATTTAAAGAATGGAAATGGAAAATGATGCTGACCCTGAGTCTAACCATAAGGTACAAACTCAAACTCAGGTCAGTATAATTGACTAGAAACCCTTTCACAGCATGAACATAATGCAAGAACTTTATGTACTCTAGTTATAGTTTGAAAAATATTATAGAAAAGCATTATAAAGGTTTCATTGCAATCCAGGTATAAAATAAAAGTCTTACTTAGGTTTTAAGATGTTTCATAATGTATTGTAGTTATAGTTTGTAATCTTTGGCTGGAACAAATCATACTTAGGAAAAAGCTGTAAATGAATCTCTATAAATCAAAAGACTATAGTTAGATGTAAGCCAAAACCTTAGCTATTTGATCAGTGCCTTCTATTTTGCCTCCCTCTTCCCCTGAGTTTTAAAGTGTGGCTTGGATCTATTCATTTACTGTAGGTTTTGTTCATTAATTAATTAAATCGATTAAGTTTAATTTAATTGAAGTACTTCATCCAAGGTTCATAACCTGATATGCAACCATTTCTAAGCCTGCTCGTCTAGAAATCATTAACCTCCATGGTGAAGATTTTGAAGAAAGATATGTGATTCCTTTTTGTTTTCTTCCTCCTTCCTTTGAAATATTGCTAAGTTGGTGATACTTTCTCTACGAGCTGCTTTTAGAAAGTGACTGATTTTGATCACTGATACTCCCCACAACCAGTCCCAAGTAACTGTTCTGGAAAACTTTTACTGCAAACTGCTTGCTCTCATTCTTCCTATTCTAGATCCCAAGTGCAAGAGAGATACGTAAACATCTTTTGGTCATCTCGAAGTAGACTAAGAAGTTTTTTGGGGTTTGGTTTTTAAAGTTAGCAAACTATGATCAAGCAGTTAACTATCACCTTTGCTGCAGCATTATAGTGACCTTTCTGGGAGCATACAATATGAGGGCACTGCCATATAATGAGACCAGTTGGTTCAGTAGCATATCATTACGTTCAGTTTCTAAAACATCGGATACATAAAACATGGTGCATTGAATGAAAGTAACTGAACAATTGTTTCTTTTTTCACCAAAAAATATTTTGATTTTGAACAGAATATAATATTAAGCTAGTATTGTCTTGGAAGAGAATGTGATAAAGAACATCACAAAAAGACACAAGAAAAATTTTTAAAAAGAAGAAAAATGCTATGGATTTGTATTGATTTGTAAAAGTGATAGTAGGTAATAAAGTACTAAATCAGTTGACTGATTTTACAAATACCTATTCACTTTTGTTCCTCACAAGAGGCTATTAAGGAAACTAAACTCTGATGGAATAAGAAGCAATATACTGGCATGGATCAGAAACTGATTAAAAAATGAGAAACAGAGCTGCGGAAAAAATGATCAGTTTTCAAAATGACAAAGGTTAACATTTAGCTACCCCAAGGTTACATGGTAGGACTTACATTGTTAAATGATCTGGAACAGGATAGTGGTAAAATTTGTAGGCTATATTATATTGTTTAGAATCTCAATAAGAATGGAAGGGAAATTCTGCTGAACTTAATGAAACTAAGTGAATTAGCAATACAATAACAGATGAAATCCAGTGTGTGTGTGTGTGTGTGTGTAGAGATCAATAGATATATATTAAAAGGTGTATGTGTAGATGTGATTGTTCACCCTGAAGTGAGTAAAATTAATTGCCTTTTACCTTTCTGAGTGTCATGTAGACAAAATTACTTTTAAGAGTTCACTGTATGGCATAAATGGATATTCTTGCATACTACCATATTTACCTGACTGTAAGATGGCCCTGATTATAAGATTACCCCTTGCAATAATTAGATTCTATGTATGGAACATTTATAAATTTGTTATAATTTTCCAGGTATAGAATCTAAATATAAATTTACTTTGAATTTGTCTCCTTCCCACTGCTAGGGGAGGAAAAATAAATTTGAGGGGTCAGGTAGACTCCTTTTCCTCTGTCCCCCCCCAACTTCTTCCCCCTGCAGCCCTTTCCTTACGGTTCTTCCTAAGCCCATGGGAGGGGAGGAATTTGAAAACATTGACCTTGACTTTACAGGTACCCATAGACTTAGTTCATCCAGAATTGATGGTGTATGTTAACTTATTTGAAACTGCTATGAACTTTAACACAGGTACTCCATAAACACATTTAGGGTTTTTTTTGGAGGGGGTGTTGTTTGTTTAGGGGAGGGGATTGGTTTTTCTTTAAGGAAAAGTTTTTGTGTTTCAAGTCAAATCAGACAAATCAATTCAAAATGCCTGAGCCAGTCAAGAACCAAACGTGGCCCTACTACTGGCAAACATCCTCCACCCCCACTTGGAGCCTCATGCTTCCAGATCCTTTGGTGGGTCTCTTATGTGTAGCTGTCCCCAAGTTTCACTTTCCCTCAGCCATATGGTCACAGGAGCAAACTAGGGATGAGTATCCTATTTCCATAAAGTTGGCATATAGCCAGATTCTTCCCACTGGAAGTGAAAGTGGGAGATTAAGTATACCATACCTCAGTCAAGGTACAACCCCCTGCCAAGGAAATGGTTTTCCCCTGCCAATAGAAAAAAGTGCCTTAGTGGTCATGGTATTTCTTGTGACAAGTAAGTAAGTCCACCCCTCCCATCCCTCCTTGTCGTCCTCCTCCTTCTCCTCCTTGAGAGGGGCCCCCTTCCCTGTCCCTGTCCCCTGGAAGGGTCCCTGAGGCTGCAATGGAAAGAAGACACACACCAGCAGCCCTTGTTATGCACCCCACTGGAGGGGAGCTGTTGGCCTCAGCATCCCATCTCCAGACTGCTGACACCTAAGAGAGAGAGCATCAGAATGGAGCCTGCATGCTGACCAGATGTACTTTTACTCAGATGACAGCCCTAGGATTATTAGATATAGAATTGTTTGATTGTTTGTATTATTGCATTTTTGTTTTTACTCTGTATCAATAAATTCACCTATTATTGACTGGCAGATGTTGTGCTCGGTCTGAGGGTTGTGCCTGACTGGAACAAAAGTATAGGTGCTGAGTCCAAATCCAGTTCAATAATAAGTATCATGTAGATGGCGACCAGAGACATAACATGTGCTTGATCAGTGCAGCCAGCTGGGGGGCCTACATACAGGGCTCCACACATTCAGCACCTTCTTGCCACAGCCAGCCCCTCTACTGCCCAAGGCCACCACCTGGAGCTTGGAGCTAACCCCCTGTACCTTCAGCCCTGGCATAAATGTTCTGCTCTAGTTCAAATTGCTGCAGTCCCAGGCATATATCTACACTGTGCACCCAGGAGAAGTTTGCTTCAGCTCAAACTGCTTTGGAGTTAATTACTTCAAATTAATTGCACATGGCCAAAAACACCAATCATGCAACTGGAAAACTGCCACATCAGCATATAAAGGGTAATGGAATTTGGGTATGGTCCTTTAGTTTAAATAGCTCTTCTACTTCTATCTTTTATCCCCCTTACCATATTTTTATTTATTTTTTAAGTCATATCCCTTCTCTCACTCATTTTGCTAGAATATATAAACCATATTCTTTTAGTTTTCTTTTGTATGATACAATCGGCATCTTACTAGCAGGCTAGTAGCCCTTCTCTGTACCCATTCCTATTTGAATTTTTAAACTAATATTTTTTTCTAGTGTGAATCTTTTTTGGAAAACTGAAAAAAATAGTTAAATATGTTAACAATACATTTCTTCAGCAGCTATTCCTAACATAACAGATTTTTGTAATTTTTCTAAATGTCACTTATTTAGAAAACCTGTTAGTCTCAATTTTTTCCCCTTAAATGTAAAATTTCTTCCCAAATTTTACTGATTTAACCCAATTCCCATTGTTTCTCTTGGAAATTTCAGTATTTTTTTTTTAGTTGGTTATGCAAACTTCAGGGCTTTGTACTATTAGGTCCATAACATTTAGAAAATGTGGCTTTATAGGTGACAAAAAATTTGTTACAGTTGTCAATCTGTATTCCATATGTATAATAGTGGGTGCATCCATATGATATACTTTAACGCACATTAGTCTAAATTTAAGGCTCACTGGAGTGCATTTCTATATGTGTGTGCTCTTAATGAACATTAAAAATGTAGGCTATTTAAGCTGAAATTTAATACCTGCAGGTATCAAATTTCAGCGCAAATAATTAAAGCCTATTGACAAATGTGTACACATGTTAAAGCACATTAACACTCTGTGTGTGGCCTGATTTGGGATGAGCTTTTATCCCAAGTCAATCCACACACAGCATTAATGTGCTTTAGTACTGGCACATGTAGGTATTACAGCCTAAACCCATTTAATGTACATTAAGCTAATATGTGTTAAATTTAGGCATGCGGAAATGCATGTGTGGACATGCCCAGAATGTCATATTCAAAGACTTGGTTAGTGTTTTTAATATAAAAGTTTTAGCAGAACTCATTTGAGAGTTGTACATATTAATATGGATGTACTTTTACCATTTACAGTTATTTTTCTTTAACACTTTTTACTGTTCCATATCCTCTCCTATGTAGTATTTCTGAGAACAACCAAGCACTTTTGGGATTAAACTATTTCATATATTTGAGGGCACACTTGCCCATAATCATGCCACGAAAATCCTAATAGATGGAAATTAACAGTATGGGAGGAATTACCACCTGCCATCGTGCCATGGACCAAAATTAGGGGAAAGAAAAGTATAAAGGTGCTCCATCCTAACATATCACTCAGGATTTGCAAGTGCAAATAAAATACTCAGAATGTGGTTGAGAGAGATTTGATACTACTTTGAAAATTCTTATTGCTATTTTTTATGTTTATTATGTATATTCCAATAGTGATCGTCAGGGATCCTGGTTTTCTCTGATTTAAACAAAATCCTCAATTTTTTGATTAAAGAAAAGTAACCCCAAATCCACATTTTTCTGCAATTTAAGTGAAATATATAGAGCAGTGCTTCGCTTTAATCATGGCAAGATGTGGATTTGCAGTTACATTTTTTAACCTGAAAATTAGGGGTTGTGTTTAAAATCTGAGAAAACCAGGACCCCTGGTGATCAGGTGCCACATCTCAGATGTGGACACATTAATATAGGCACTATGCATATATATGATAAGAAACAATTCCTGAACCAAAGAGATTGCAAGTTATTATCATTCATGTTTAAGAGATGGATAACTGAATGTATGTGCACACCCAGTCAGTGATGAGGTAACTTACCAAGTCACATGATCATAGGTCAGGTCTAGGGTATACACACATTTACCAGTGCTGGGAACCATGCTGGGAAGCTGATCTAACCTGATCTAAGTACACTGGGGTGGGAAAAGGGGCAGGAGAGATTGGACGGAGGTTAGCAGGTTTGCTGGGCAGGCTGGTGAGTCTGCAGTAGGGAGTTGTCTGTCTGAGAGCATGGGGACTTGGGGAAGGGATAAAAATAGCTTGGTCAGGGTATTGAGGGGGTAGGAAGAGAGCATCCCTGGGGCTGGGATAAGCAGTTGGGATTTCTTAGCCCCAGGGCTGCACTCTGAACATGTACAAACATCTTTTCATTCAAGCTAACCCTAACTTACTGCATCTCTTAAGGAGAACTAATTTAGATTTGGCCAGACATTTTTGCCTGATCTAACCTCTCAAAATGTCTATACAGATCATTCACCTAACCTAGTTAGGTCAATCTAAGTGTAATGTCTGCACATATCTGGAAGCACAAAGAAATTACTTACCTAAGGTCCAGTAGGAAGTTTGTGAGAGATCTGGTTAATGAATCTCAACTTCCCAAGTTCAAATCTACTCTGTTAGCCTGGCTCTTCCTCTCTAAATTACCCAGAGTATAGCAGAGAATCTATGATAGGAAAAGCAGAACAAAATGGAAGAGAGGTTGGATGTTAGCAAAAAGAGTTAGAATCAAAATGACATAACCTTACTACCTTGTACTCTCAGTATCCGTTAACAATATCCACCTATTTTCCAATACAAAAATGATTTTTGGACTTGGTTTGAAAGGTCATCAAAGTTAGCCTTTTCTGGACAACAGGGAGGATTGAATTATAAAGCCAGGGCTTAGATTGCTGAGGATAATCTGACCAATGTCCCAAAATTAGACATACTTGATATTCAGCTGAGTACGAGTACTAAAGTGAATAATGGGAAGGGTGTTACCTCTTAGAAATCCTAGTCCTAAGCATTTTAGGGGATCTGAATATTTTTTTCCATAAGAACATTGGGGAGGAATGGCCGCATCCATCATAGAAGCAATGTGTTATTCATGGTTGTGCAGTGCCTTAACTAAACAGTGGTAACATTTAAAAATCTGTTCTTCATGATTAAGAATGCCTTTAAATGTATTTTTCAGTATTATTTATAGACCCCTTTATACTCTTCTCTTGGTAAACAAAATTCAGCAAGAAGCATGCAGATTTACTAATGTACTTTAGCATAAGCAGGGGGGGGGTTACATTTCACCAAGCATATTTGTATTTTTTCTCCAAGATTATATAATATTAGTTAAAATATAAATTGCTTTCAATGGAGAAGGGAAAGGGGGAGGGGAATAACTGTGGGCAAGATAAGAAACAGCTAAGGTAAATTTCCAAGGGCAGAAAATGAAGGTCACTGTTCTCTCCATGTAAACAAGTCTTTAAAACCAGCTGCATCTCACATAAACTGTTTTTTTTTATGGAGAGTTTTATTAATATTGTGCCTCTGAAGCTTCTGAAATTCTGATTTATGTGATGCTAGGCAGGAAACAATCTTTTCAACGGCATTAGTTTTGACATGTACTTATCTGCATGGCAAGCTTTAATAAATCTTCAGTTTCATAAGGTATTTGTTTACACAGAGCATTGTTTCCAGAAATAAAGTAAATAGCACACAGACCCTCTGAAGTTAGACCACCCACACAAGACCATAACCTTTGAGATGCAATAAAGAAAAAAGAATGGTCACTTGGCAGGAAGTCCCAATAGAGTAAAGATGCCAGCATTTACAGCTGAATCCAAATGTTCAACAGATGGTAAACTGAATAAGGTACAGCTGGAACTATAGCACTATGTGGGGGAAAAGTAAATGATGAAGAGTGGAAGTTGAAATGCAAAAGAGGAATATTAACAAGGTATCTTGGAACAATAGTGAAACAAGGTCAGTCTTAAAGATTCCAGCTGAGAAAGATAATAGGACCCTGCTGGACTAATTTTGGCTTTAATTTATGACATGACCTTTGGGCACAAAGGATGACATTTTAACATAAGACATTTCTTTGCTCTAAGTTAGATTTGTTCCGCTGTAAATTGTCTCAAAAATATTTTGCATGAATATTTATTTTACATTCCTGCATTAAGTGTAAGACACTACCATATCTACTATTTCCACTCGCTTATTCTTTGAAGCTGCTAAATGTAAAAATATTATTTTTTAAATTTTATGATTTACCATAGATTTAAAATCATATCAATAAGGAATAGTATCTTAAAATTAAAAACAGAGCTGAAATGAGCTGTTTACCAGAGATTTTTGCCACAGGCCCATGCTTTCTTATGCCATTATATTCAATCTCCTATCTGAAGTTTATTTTTTGTAACCACTGGCTAGATACTATTTCCTTATTCCTCAGAAGTTTCTCCATTGCCTTTTACTATAGGGTTTAGAGAAGGAACAGTGTCAAAACATGATGCAAGACAGTGGGAATAAAGGGTCATCCTTTCTACAGAGAATGCTTCTCTTTGACTTGAGCCAAAAGTTTCCAGGAGTTAGTTGTGGTAATCTCTTAATGGCCACTCACTTCACTGTCATGTCACTAACTGCCTAGGGACAGGGTAGCTCTGCAGAATCAGAAAGCCAATGGCAACATAATATGGGAGCTTGTAATGTTGCCAGAGGAGATGAGGCATTGTAATAATCTTCAGGGAAATGCTTCATGTTAGTCTGAATTCAGTGAGATTTGGAACAGTTTCCCCAGTTGTTCATTGCACTCCATCATGACATCTACCAAACTGAAAGTCATGAGATAGAAACACTTGGCTAAATCCTGGATAGATCCTTTGGAGTTCTATTGATTTTATACTAATTGAGTTTCTAGCCCATTGGCACTACTTATTGTTCGTGTATAATACACACACACAGGGACAAATTCTGATCTTTAATTTTGCACATGTGCTCAGATAGTTAATAGTGAAAGTACCAAGATGCAAGTATAAAAGTCAGGTTCCAAAATTGATGCAAACTGTATCCACCAATTTCAGTGACTTCTTAAAAATACTGCAGTGTCTGATTAAATTAAAGAAAATAACTCCCTTGTCATTGAATATGAAATAGAAGAAGGAGCAAGGGCATGTTGTCTATTTTCAATTGTCTCAGAGTTGCTATGTTTCCCCAATCAAAGACCCGTGCCCTGTTGTATGGGCATTGTACAATCATGCAATAAAAAGACCGTGCTTATCATTAAAAGATTACAGAGCACCTTACAGATAAGATGTAACAGGTGGTTGAAACAAATCAACGAGTGTGTGGGAAGGATAGCATACATAATTATAGGCTACATAATTATAGCATGAGGGCTACTTAGTCAACAGTAGCACACTCATAAAAGAGCCTTTGCTACACTGTTATTTCAGAGAAAGCATGTAGCTTTTATTTGTTACAATGTCTGTTCTGAAATGTCTTTTTTTTAATTTTGCAGGGGATTTGCTCTGTGGCAAAGGACTATTTGAATAACTATTAATGCAAAAAGTAATTTCTCTTAAAGTGAAAATGCTGCCAGAATAATGCTGGGTTTTCAAATATGATTGAAGAGAATACATTTATGGTCCCCTTTTTGTCTTGTCCTACACAAGTCTTTATAGTGCGTTTATGTAAAGATATTAACTTCCAACTGCTGTTTAGATGCTATGATGCATAGGTCCAGAAGGTCTGAATAATGTTCATAAGCATCCACAGTTTGGCAGGCTTGTTTAGCTGAAACTCCAAATCCATTCAAAACTCTCTTGTTATTAAATGCGTTAAGTAGAATTTCATCAGCTGCATACATTTATGGGAAATTAACCTCACAAAAACAGGTACAAAGGTTAGTTTTAATTTTGGAACAGGTTCATAAAAGAGTGTTTGTATTTGTATTAAACAATGCAGGCTGCAATGCTTAAAATTTTATGAGATTTTAACATAGATAAATAGTAAAGTTTTAATAAGTATTCCCCTCACTATTTTAAGCTTACCTCAGTTTCATAAAAAACTATATTGATTCACATATTTTCAATAACAAAAGTAAATTACAAAAGAAGAAAAAAAGAGAAAACCCCCATAACACATGCTTTGCATAAAATTAAACAACTTTACTGCAAATTATAGTGTTAGGTTATCCAAATCAAATAGCAAATCATTATTTCTGTTTTAATTATAACTGAAGGGAGCTATAATTTAATGCATTCCAATCTTTTTTTTGTTTAGTGCATAATATAGTTTTAACTGTACTTTCAAACTATGAATGTAAAAATCTATTTAATTATTGGTGCCTCACATGAGATCTCACGGTTCTTGCTTAAGTACAGGAGAGAATTACAGGAGAAGTGCACTGTCTGCTATGCTGCTGACCCAGTGTGTGATCCTGAGTAAGTATAAGCTTTTTTATATGAACTTTTTCTACCACTGTTTCACCAGTTGTGAACTAAGGACATGGATTATTCCTTTTGGAATGTGCTTTGAGATCTAAGAATTCTGCAATCCAGATGCTTAATGTTATCATGATATTGTTCCTGGGTAAAATGCCAACTTCATATAATATGCAGTGATAATAAGGTGGAAGTATTTTCCCCCTCATTCTGTGTAAGACTATGCTAAAATATTTTTCCATTCTACATGGACTTTATGACTACCTCTGTTCCAGCACTAGAAGAAGGATTAGAAGTCTCAGTTCTCTACCAACAACTGGAAAAATTAATTGTAAACAATTTAAGACCACATTGCCATAGCACCCCGCCCCCCCCTTAGTTTTCAAGCTAGAGAATTAGGCAACTAAGAAAAAGATGCATTTAAACCAGAATGTTGTTAAGTAAACAGCTAAGATAGCAAAGCTGAAAATACTGAAAGGGAAGGAGCTTTAGGTTCTATTTCTCAAAGGATTCTGTGGTTTACCATGGAAGGAGTGGGGGAAAAGAGAGACAGGGCAAGCCCCCATCTTTATTATAGCTAACTGGATAGGGCATTTATTTGTTTTTGTGAGGTAGAAGACCCCTCTTCAAATTCCACCTCTACCCTACAACTTAAGAAGTATTTGAGCACAGGTCTGCCATGTGCCAGCAATTATCTACCCAGTGAACTGTAGTGTCCATCTGTCTTTTTTGGGTACTCCTTGGAATAATTAATAGCTAAACAGTAGATAGAAAATGAGACCACAGCAGGAAATTTTGAGGAAGCATCACTGTACAGGCATGATCACCTTAAGCATTTATAGACATGCTCCAGGAATGGAGGGAGGGGCTGCTCTGAGAGCTGCTCTAATTAAAGCACCCAAAGCAGCACATGTATCAGCATCCCCGAGCTGAAAAATGGCAGTGGAGGCACTTTAACTAAAGCTTGTCAAACGATTAATAGAGTCTGCTTTGATGCACTGTAATTACAGTGTGTCGGAGCAGCCTTCCTCCATGTGCATAGGCATCCTTTGTGTTTGGGTCATGTTCTAAGGAAATGTGAGTTCAAGGCCATTTAAAGTTAGCTGAAGAAGAGATTTGAAAACAGCGACATATATTGTCTCTCCCAGTTTTAGGACTTGTCATTGGGTAAAATGATATCTGTATGAGTCAGCAAGAAGTCTGGTGTGTAGATGAGAAGTACTCTAAAACATCTATTGGATCAGACCCAGCTGGCAAGGAGCTTGGAGGACATTCAATTTGAGCATTTGTATGATCTACAGAACAGAGCAAATTAGTAGCAGCAAGAAAAGGCAGTTTTGTACAAACACAATGACAGTTTCAGGGACTGGGGAATAGGTGGTCTTGCCTAATGGTTAGGCCATTGAGGGAAGTCAGGGCCTGGAGCTGGGTCAAAGAACAGGAGCCATATGCCAAAGGCAGAGGGAAATCCAGAAGCACAACACAGTCCACAACACAGTCCAGGGTCAGGATCCAAGGGTCAGATGCCAAGTACTAATCTAAATGGCAATCCACAGGACAAAATCCCCAAACAGAGCAAAACCAGGGTCCACAAGGAAATCCAAACTGACCTTCAGAAATAAGGCAAAAACAAGGGTCAGGAACCAGGGCACTTTTCATAGCAGAATTGCTGATTGGCTTGTGAAACTAGGGCCTCAGCTTATGCTAAATAGATGTTGTTCTCAGCAGCCAGTCAGGATGCTTGCTTCTCCTAAATGGGGGCAGAGTTCAGTAGCTGAGGATTACTGCAAGTGTGGCTGCTGAGGTACGTGGCTTAGATTAGTCAGCCTGCTCAGAGTCACTGACAGAAAGCTAGGTGGTATGGGTGGGTATTAATTGTTACTTAGCAATTAAATGGGGATCTTTCAGATCTTAGTGGGTGTGTCTACATGTTCATTAATGCACCCTAATTACTGTGCATTACATTTAGTATTTGGTTAAACAACTACTAAATTAATGTGTAGTTGGTCGTGCTACTGTACAGTAGCACCAGCTCATGGGCTTTTAGTGATGCTTCCTGCAGTAGGATATTAACAGTTTTTGCCTGGCATGCTACTGCTCAATGTGATTAGGCTACTGAGCAGTAAGCATCTCATGTAGATACGGCCAGTGATGCTTAGACATAGGTATCAGAAAGGTGAGTAGATGTCTAAAGGCATTTGTAGACAATACTTTAAAGTGGTTTAAAGTGGGTTAAATGCCTTTTGCACTGCTAATAGCATTGCTGTTTACACATTCAGCAACATATTGCATGTTAATTCCAGATGCTGTAGCACATTCAGCAGTGTAATGTGCCTTAAATGACTTTGGGACAGCAAATGACTTTGGGGCACTGCAAACTAAAACAACTCCAAGGAGTTTTAATTTCCTACCCTACAGCTGTGGAGGGAAGCACCAGGCTCTGTGTGGCTCAGGGCTGTGCAGGCAGCCCATCAGCAGCCTGAGAAGGCAGGCTCCACAGAAGAGGGGGGCGGGGAAGTGGTGAGCCTGATCTTTCTCTTCCTCACCACTGGACTCTGCCTGTCTGAGCTGTGTGGAGGCCTGGTGCTTTCTTCCATAGCTGTGGTGCCCTTTAGGACTGCCCGAGCCAGGTGTCTTGGGCAGGTGCCACCTGGGGGAAGGGGCCATCGCTGCCACAGAGGAGAGCACCAGCCCTTTCCCCTCTACCCCAGCTCAGGCACTGCTCTGCCCACCAGTAGCTTGCTGTCCCCTCCCCGCTACTAGAGAGACAGGAAAGGATCAGATGGACATGGGTGTACATGACACAGGGTTTTACCTCACCCAAAATTGAAACAATGTTTTTAAAAAAACACTGCTTCAATTTAAGGTGAATTAAACCCCCGTGTCATGTACAGATGCCTTAAGAGCCAAAAAAAGGGATTAGGCATTGCAGCACCAACATTTTAAGTGTTCTGCCTTCTAAGTAAAGGCACTGAGTAGAGGTTTTTAAGTTCCTTATGCCAGTGGGAACCAATCTTATTGGCAGGCATGCCACAAATTAAGCCCCAGGACTTCCCCAAGTACACTCCAATCCTCTTCTGCCCCCTGCTCTGTGCTGCTGCTGATGATCTGCTACTCTGCTTCCTGCCCCATCTGCTGCTGTGCTGTCTACCTCTTCTCTTATCTGCTGCATGCTACACGCGGAGTTACCCATGCCATACTTATAGTAAGTATTCTACAGGTTGGCCATCCATGCTTCATAAAATGCCTGGGGAAACTGAGATCTCAGAATGAGATTTACAACTGCTGGTACTCTTGAGTTGGGCCATTCCCCATACCTATAGGCTGGGGAACTCCCTTCTCAAAAGCACAGTGAAAGAAAGTGGTGTTGGAGTCATTATTGATTCTAAAATGAACATGGTCTGCCAATGTGAGGCAAGGCTAACTGCACCTTGTCATGTATCTATAGATGAATTATGAGCAGGTCCAAGCAGGTGATCCTCACCCTCTGTGTAATATTGGTCAAGCCACAGTTGGAATACTGAATCCAGTTCTTGGCAGTGCACTTCAGGAGGGATGAGGCCAGCATCAAGAGGGTCCAGAGGAGAGCCACTTTCATGATCAGGGGGCAGCAGGGCAGGCCCTACGAGGAGAGGCTGTGGGACCTGGACCTGCTCAGCCTTCACAAGAGAAGGCTGAGGGGCGATCTAGTGGTCATTTATAAACTTACCAGGGTAGACCAGAGAGGCATGGGTTCCCCTGTTCCCCCAAGCACCTCTTGGAGTAACAAGGAATAATCGCATAATATCAAGTCGATTGAGAGTAGGTTCAGGCTAGACATCAGGAGGAACTACTTCATAGTCAGGGTGGGCAGGATCTGGAACCAGCTTCCAAGGCAAGTGGTGCTGGCTTCTACCTTAGAGATCTTTAAAAGGCTTGATAACTACCTAGCTGGGGCCATATGAGCTTAAATTTACTAGGGATCATATGAGCCCAGTATTCATTCCTGCCCAGGGCTAGGGGTCAGACTTGATGGTCTGCTTAAATCCCCTCCTACCCTACATCTATGAATTTAAGCTAACTGTGAGAAATGCCTTTTGGAAACCAAGGCACTCCACTGGCATCCTCTTTAACAAGGTTCTTCTGTCAAATTAGAATGTATAATCCCAGGCCATTTCCTTCAGCTGGGTAGTTAACTTGTTTATTCTAAAAACAAGATGTAGATAACATTTAAGAGTAGGATCCAAAAATTCAGAACACTGAGCCAGGTGCCATTTAAGTCCACCAAAAGAAAATACCAGGAAGAATGTTATATATTGCAATATGCTCACCTTAACCCAACCTCAGATCCAAATGTGCCATAACACAAGGTATGCCAAGTAAGCATACAGATTTTCAGTAACTTAAAAGTATCAATGATTTAACAAAAGGGCTTCTCATACTTAAATGTAGCATGCATGATACTCACTATAATTTGGCCTGTTTAATCAGGTATTTGCAGAAAAGGCTGTTGCGCCCATGCTCTTTGGTTTGTCTAGTTCTTACACTCTGATCTAGAAAAGGCTAGTTTGAGGGCTGGAATACAAAAGACTGAAGGTTCTTACTGCAGGACCTCATTGTGGTCAGCCTTTATTCTTGTGCATTATCATTCCGGCTCTGCTACCTCTACTTTGTTTCATGGGCTGGAAGATTTGACAGGAGGAAATATTGTGTTCTACAAGGCTGAGCTGAACTATACCTCAAAAAAACCCATGAATACAATTCATCTATTGCTAGATGTAATGCAATTTACTATTCCTGTTTGGTTTTGTGGCTGCTTTCCCAACATTTTATTAAACCTTTCAAATCTATGGCCAGAACAACTGGAGATTGGCCGATACATCTATACTATAGTTGTATAAGGCCTCCTCTGAGCACTGCAAATGATTGAGTGACTCATACCTGAATTAATTCCTGCTTTTTTAGACAAATAAAAATGTACTCTTGATCAGACAATGATTTGCTATTCTTCCATCCTGTGCCTTACTTAACATTCATTTGGTCTCCTTAGTGCTAAACCTCATACTCATCTTCAACTTCATTCCCTCTCTGTCAGATGCAGATACTTCCAAGTCCCTTTTAATAACCTACAGGGCTAGGAAATATATAAAGTAAGATTGTCTTCATTGTACATGCATGTCTTATTTAAAGAAGCCGGTGGGTGTTTTTTACTGTTGTTGTTTAAATAATAATAATAATAATAATCCTTGGCTCTAACAGCATTTTTCATAGGATATGTGAAACTTTACAAAAAAGGCCAGTCTACTTATTCTCCTTTTAAATGTGGGGAAAGTCAGAGAGAGTAGAAGTGATTTGTCAAAGATCAGATTTGCTCAACCTCAGGCCTACTCCAGGGCTGTGCTTAGAACAGTTCTTAATACAGAATCTCATCAAGAAAAATAGATTGTTCCAAGGTGCTGGGTCTCTACTTACCCTGGGAATGCTTGTAGGCACATAAACCTCAGAAGAGGGTTCAGGGCTATGAATTCTGAGTGGAATGATTGCCTTAGCTTCAGAGAGGTGGAATTTAAGACTTATCCTTGTCTTCATTATTTCTTATTGGCTAGCCAGGGGTCTCATACCTAAAAAGTAGGCACTTCACAGTCTTAGAAGAACCATGCCACACATGGTTCTCAAGTCACTTGCATGAACATGGAACTTACACACACACAGATGAAATTGTCACATTTTTTTTTAAATTTGTGTCCTTTAAATTATAGTGAAACAAAATTATTGCTTTCTACTTAGCTGTACTAAGACTTCAATCCTGGGCTGTTCATTTGGCAGGTTATGCTGGAGCCAGGAACCTGGAAGCCATGGAAACATAGAGTGCTGAAGCAGGCAGGCTGAATAAGTACCATGGTAAATTGACAAGAAGCCAGGCAGCTTTCAAAACCTGCAAAGTAGATGGTATACATGGGGAATGTATCTTTTCTGAAAGAATGTTGTCAATAAAACCAGAACTTCATAAGCAGCTGGTGCTAGTTCAGAGAGCACTGGATGAAGTTACTAAACATGCTATGGAGAGAAAAACTTTTGGAGAATGACTAGAAGTAAGTTCATTATAAAACAAGCAGAAGTTTAATAACACATGTTCTATTAATAGATCCTACTTTTATAACTCTGCTTGATTTCATAAGGTACCATAGCATCCTTTAGTCCTCACGGTGGTTTCCATAATTACAAATAAATTAAACCATGTGCTAAATCCAAGGATCCTGAGAGAATGAGTTGGTAAGCAGGTTGGCTTTCAAATCAAGTGCTCATGCTTAACAGCAGCAGCCAAATATGAAGTCCTGTTCCTTATTGGGAAATGGGTTGCACAAAATGTAAGAGTGATCCCATACTCTCTTTCTGACAAATGTGAAACCAAACACATGATATTAATACTGTTAGAGACAAAGTAGTTTGGCAAACACTGAGATAAATTACTAGTTTAAAAATAACTTTAAACTGGGTTTGCTGCATGATGAAGACCATAGCCCTGAGGTAAGTGCAGAAGCCAATGACCTGAAGGAAGCAGAAGCAGGAGAGGACAACAGGGGAGCCCTTCATATCCTCCTTATGAAAGTAGGGTAATGGGCACATATCTCACACGTCTACGCATGGAGCCTGGGAAACAAACAGGAAGAATTGGAAATCCTTGCAAAGTCATGAAACTATGATGTGATTGGAGTAACTGAGACTTGGTGGGATAGCTCGTGTGACTGGAGCACTGTCATGGATGGGTATAAATGTTTCAGGAAGGACAGGCAGGGGAGAAGAGGAAGAGAAGTTGCTCTTTATGTAAAAGAGCTATATGCTTGCTCAGTACAGTATGAAACTAGAAACACACTTCTTGAAAGTCTCTGGTTTAGGGTCAGAAGAAAGAGCAACAAGGGTAATGTCATGAGGGGTGTTTACTATAAATCACCAGATCAGGGGGATGAGGTAGATAAGGCTTTCTTCAGGCAACTAGCAGAAGTTTCAAAGTCATAGGCCCTGGATCTCATGGAGGATGTCAGTCACCCTGACATCTGATGAGGGCAATACAGCAGTGAACGGGCAATTCAGGAAGGTTTTGTAAAGTGTTGGGAGCAACTTCCTGATGTACATGTTGGAGAGGCCAACTAGTGCCCATGCTTTTCTTGATAAATGCAGGGTGCTGCACCTTGGGAGAAGGAATCCACAGTCTACACACAGGCTGGGGAGTTCCCCTCTTGAAAGTACAGAGGCAGAAAGAGATCTTGGAATCATTATTGACTTTAAGATGAACATGAGCCACCAATGCCATACCACAGCCAGCAAGGCAAGCCATACCTTGTCATGCATCCAAAGGTGCATCTCAAGCTGGTCCAGAGAGGTGATACTCCTCTTCTATGCGACTTTGGTCAGGCTGCAGTTGGAGTACTGGGCGCCACACTTCAAAAGGGGTGTGGCCAACCTGAGGGGGTTCAGAGGAGTGCCATCCACTTGGTGAGAGGGCAGCAGGACAGGCCCTATGAGGAGAAACTGAAGGACCTGAACCTGTTCAGCCTCAGCAAGAGGAGGCTGAGGGAGGACCTGGTGTGTGCCTACAAACTCATCAGGCAAAATCAACAGCAAATAGGTAGAGCCCTTTTCTCCCAGCACCGCTTGGGGTGACAAGGAACAATGGTAATAAACTGATGGAAAATAGGATTAGGTTAGAGATCAGAAGGCAATATTTTACATTTAGGGTGGCCAAAATTTGGGACCAACTTCCCAGGGAAGTGGTCCTCATCCCTACCTTGGGTAAATTCAAGAGGAGGTTGGATGATCATCTGTCTGGGGTCTTGTGAACCCAGCATTCATTCCTGCCTGTGGCAGGGTGTCAGGCTAGATGATCTGTTCAGGTTTCTCATTACCCTAGCTACTATGAAACTTGGGCAGGAGTGACCATGAGATGATGGAGTTCAGGATCCTGAGGGAAGAAAGGACTTTTTTGACTCTTTAACAACTTTATTTCACAGAAGATCAGGTACAGAAAGCAAAAAAAAAACATCAAACCACACCAAAGAGAAACCATTCCAAGACATTCAGAACATCACACCATGACAAACACCTTCGCATTAATGCATGTCACGTCTAACATGCCAGATATACATAGCCCTTGATAGATGAACAATTCCACCCTTCCCTGTCCCATAGTATACATGCAAAAACATTCCGCATCTCACCCCGAGGAAATAAAAGTAGCCTGGTGAGGGCCCAGGGCACAGCACAAGCCGGAAGCCACAGTCCGCCACCATGCCCACCTGGTCACCCAGACCAGTCAAGACATCAGAGCGTGTATTTGAGATGGCCGTCCTCCATGTGGCACAGCGCTCCCTCAAGGGCCCAGAGGGCCTCAAAGATGGGCACCCCCCACCAGAGCACAGCGTTCTCAAACGCCAGTGAGAGGCGTGCCTGCACTAGGAGGCCAAAGAGCTGTGGGGCATCTTCTGAGCCGGTGATGGCAAGCCGCCTGCAGTGGCTCTTGAGGACGGCCACTTTAGCCTGGCCCAGCAAAAAGTTGGCCAGGCAGATGGCGCCGCGCTCAGCCGCCCCGTATGGGTAGGAGCACACGTAGGTGGTCTCCAAGAAGCTCCTGCCCAGTTCCCGCAGCGGTGGCTTGAGGGTGGCAAAGAGAGGCCGCAGGTGGGGACAGTCCAGGAAGATATGAAAGAGATCCTCTTCCATGCCCCCAGGGCCGAAGGGGCAGGCTGTTGAAGTGGCTGGGTCCAAGTGGGACGCAAACGTGCCAGTGGCTAGCATGCCGTGCAGCAAACGCCACTGGAGGTCGCCAGTCTTCTTGGTGGTCGGTGGCTTACACAATGTGCACCATGCCGGGAGGGCCGGTGAGGAAACCAGCGACCACAGGTGTCGTCACCATGGTGTATTGGGGCGGCCTGCCAGCACCTGAGCGTGTGGTGGACGCAAACCACCCAGGCATACAAGCTCCTACATGACATAGAAGCAAAGGGACAACCCGTGTCACTATTGGGAGGCAAGGGGAGCAGCAAGAGAGTGCCCGGCCCACCGGCCAACTCGGCAGCCACCGCCAGGATGACTGGCAGTGGAGGGAAAGCCTCGCTCGTGGCATCCATGGCCTGTGGGTTCCGGCACACCTGGAGATGTTTGTCCAAGGCGGCCGCTGCCAACAGCGGGAGGGTGGCACAATGTCACACAGGAGATGACCTATGGTGTGGATGGAGCGCACGCCCAGCCGTGCAGCCAGAGCCCCTGACGAATGCCCCTGCGTGCAGGGAAGGGAGCGCAAAGCACGCCGTTCACTTTGAGCAGGCTGGAAATGTCCCGGTACAAGACCCGGAGGGCCCCGGTGAAGAGAGG